>OY292493.1:15030177-15483321 GCA_958496325.1 Nomophila noctuella
ACGAGGGCTACGATCTGACTTTTGTGCTGCATAATACTAGAATTTCGCGATGGAATCAAAGTGTGTTTTAGGATTGCTATGTATTAACTTTGCCGCCTCTGGCTTAAGAACTCTTATGACCTGTTGATTTGATTTTATGGTTTGGGTCTTACGATTGAGATCTTTTACACTTATCTTAGTGTTATCAGTATACAATCCTTTTTGAGGCAATGGACAGAAAAGGAAATTTCAATAAAAATAAATTGTTGAAATTTAGAGTAAGGTGAAAATTGGATGTTCCTTATTTTTGCAAATGTAGATCGTCAATCAATGTACTGAAAAACTTGTTAAAGTAATGATTAAATTATGTATAATTCAAGATTTTATCGTATCGGTTGTTAACAAAAACCTAAACAATAGGACCTAGGTCCTATTTGTTGTTGTCTGTTGAAGTTTCTAGATTCAAATGTTTTACTCTGTTCCAAGAAAACTGCCTTCTCTGGCACGACATTGTTTTGTTTTTGTAAAAAGTTGCCTATCACATAATTTCGTCGCGGACATATGATGTACAAAGTTGTGTCACCCCTGCGCGGCGCAACTATTTGTCGCTGTCGTAAATATACAGCAATAATAAAGGGTAACAAACACCGGAGCCGGTATGAGCTTAGATATTTATGTGTAATCTGCCGCTGCCGAGCGTTCCTTACTTTTTCGCCCCCGTTTACCGGCAAAGGAATTCAGTATTGTACAGCCTTAACCTATTAACCGCCGCAGTTGAATATAAGCAACTAATCATTTTCTAGCCTCTGGCGCCGCAGTTGTACATACGCAACTAAAATTTACGAAGTAAATTTCAAGCGGATTTTAATTTACGCGGCAGGAATTTAGGAACAATAATAAAGAACACCATTGCTATTTAAGGAATGTCTTTCTTTTTCCCCAAAATTATTAATGCAAAGTACCAAAAACTAAGCTATAACAATTTAATAAAACTCATCGCACGATGAAGGTTTTATCTTAAGCTGTACCGCCACAGTTGTAAAAATACAACAGTAGTGATGTTACACATAAACTTATTAATTACAGATTTAAGCCAACCTTAGTTTCATTTAATTATATTTACATAAATTAGGCATCAAGATTGGAAAGTAATATAATAATTGTTGCTTTTTAATTGTATTTATAATTATAACATCCAAAACTTGGGATGATTTAAGGTAGATTCATATTGCAATTAACTAATCGGTTTCTCTTAAATTGATGTAAAGTAACAACCCTAGCACTTTAATGTTATCCAAGAAGTCTAGCGCCGGAGTTGCCCATATTCAACCGCTTGTGACGTCACAAGCGAACTTATAATGATACTAGTGAGGGACATGTGTTTTATTTTGGCAAAAAATATTATGGTATTAGTGGGTACCTAGTTATTCGTAGAACGTAGACCGAAGTTATTCGTTGGGTATTGTGGACGTGATTGAATCGCGAAATGTCGAGTGCCGAGGAATTAATCAGAATTTTAGATGTAGAAGAATTTGTGACCGATGATGAGTATTTTTTTTTACTTTATTTTGGATAAAAAACAATTGGACAATGCCACTTATAAATAAAATGTATCAAAAGGAATATAGTTATTGTTATTATTATTATTAATAATTATTATTATTACACAGAGAAAAAGTGAAAGAGTAAAAGAGTTTGATGACCAGGAGGTATGTACTCTTTGATTTTGCCTGGAATTCTCAACATTTTTATTGTATTTTTTCAACAAATTACGTACAGTCCTTTATTATACATAATTATGAGCTATTCGAATATTTCAGGTCTACAAATTATAAATAACAATAGTATTCGTTAAGATAATAAAACCGATTACCGGTAATAATTCCACCCGCACGCACTATTCTCAGTGTTGTCTAAAATGTCAGCGCCGGGGTTGTATATATGCAACAATAGGGATTCCGAAAACGGTATTTTGTAGAAATATCAACTGAACTCTAACTTGGCTATGGTAATGACTATGTGCCTAATTACAGGTATTTTGATAAGGGTAACTTTAATATTTTTATCTATATGAGGCCAACGATTATAAAAACGTTAGAATTTCCCATAAAAGTGTGATTTTGCCATTAAAATCTACTTTGCGGTAGTGAATGGGCCACAACACTATGGTTGACCTTGAAAATACGTGCTCGGCGCTAGGGGCACATTTTTTTGGAGGATTGCCTGGCGGGTAATAGGTTAAATTGCGGGGTCGCTTAGTGATGGTTATTTAAATTTTAAAATGGAACGTTTTTGATCTGCGACAAGATTCGAATTATGAATCTACGGGTCGCGTCAGTTCAGTGTGTATGCTCTTAATTTTGTAGGAAATATTGTGATTCAGAACTATTATTACAAAGTGAAATATTGTCAGTATATTATTGAAGATGTGAAAAAGAGAATTAGTGTTATATTTTATAATTTTGCGTTATTCATTTATGTGTGATGGCATTTATATTAGACATATTTCATTTAAGTGCTTGCTACGCATTTAGATTTTTTCAAACATGAACCTTTTACGTGTTAACAAACTGCCAACGTAAATTCAGTGTAAAATTCGTCGAGTAAATGTTGAAAAGTCGACGTGTGAAACATTCCCCCATGGCCGCACCTGTCAGTTCACCCTCCTCACGATAGCTGACGCTCACCTACGCAAGCTGACGCTCACCTACGTTAGCTGACGCTCACCGACGCCCACCTACAGGTAATGTTTATTTAAGTTCAATTAAGCAACAATTATCCCAGTGTTCCGTATATCCGGGCCGGTTTAAATTAATTCCAAGCGATACCGCGGAAGTGGGTCACCCGGTCGCAAGATGTGACACTTTCAAGTATGATTTGTGGCTTAAGGAATATAGATGCGTACTTGCGACAGTTTAATTACGTTATTTATAATATAATATATAAATGTTATATGAACATGTTACTGTAAAAGCCCGGAGTGCAGTCAATCTCAAGTATTAACTGCTTGTAGACTCTAATATATGCCTCCTTTCATTTGTCCCCGTATATTGGAATCAAATTCTTGCCTAATGATTCATCGATTAATAATACGTACTACCTACATCTGTTACTACTCGTATATAAATTAAATTATTTAGATTGTATTTTGATTAAGGCAACAATTTAATCAATTGAGTTAGCTGCACTGACAGATGTATTCATTTGGATAATTATCTAATAGGCTCTAATGAAGCCAATAATTTCAGTGTTTGAATTTCAAGTTGTACGTACAGCTTGAAGCCCTCCCATTAGTATGGGAGGACTTATTTAACGTAGCAGCAATTATGTAGGACTTATAAACATACATAAATGCCCCATACCCGAGCTTAAATTAAGAAAAAGTAGCAGAAAATTCCTTTCTAGGCTAATGAAATACTTCAAAAGAATGCCGCAATATATTAAAACTTTTGCAGTGCAGAAACTCAGTTACCATATCTTGCATTCACTATCCCAGCCGCATTCGTGCTGAACTATCGAACTGAATTTAAAACAGAATATCTGAGTAAAAAAGATCGCAGTATCTCTCGTTTTACGGGGTTTGTGAAAGTTCTGTTGATTTATGGGTCGGATAAAAGATAGGCAAAAGGACCACGGGTTGAGAGCGACTCAATCGGAGTATTTGGTCCGATCGGAGAGTGCCGGTTGATGCAATCTGCATCTTGCAACTAGTGCAAGAGGTGACGGATTTAGTTTTTATCTGAAATACTTATAAGTACCTACGTTTATCTTTACTAACATAATAAAGGTAAAGAGTTTGTTTGTTTGTTTGTTTGTTTGTTTGAACGCGCTTGTCTCAGGATCTACTAATTTGAATTGAAATCCACGCAGACGGAGTCGTGGGCGCTCGCTAGTAACATAATATTTGCTATGTACCGACAGACAGAAATTGGTTACAATTTTATAAAAGTAAGTACGAATTGTTCGTTCTAAATGCTCATCTTTTATTTAAAACAACACATTTTGTTAAAAAATTAGGTTACTCGACGTATCTTTTCAATGTGTACCTACATGAAAATCAAAGTGCAATTTCAGGTAAACAGAGAATACATAATTGTATTTTATATTTAACTTTAATTTAGTAATTATTTATAACCAACTCAAATAGTTCAGCTTGCGGTTTATTAATATGAAAGTTCTAAACTTTCCGATTCAATACCGGACCGTAGTAAAGTCATTAAAAGTTTCACCCTAATACGTTATCCGTTTATTCAATTTAACATTCAACCCACATTATCCAAGTTTCAAAGCGAATAAATCGTTTTCTTACTCTATGATGGTATTTTTAGGGTTCCGTAGCCAAATGGCAAAAAACGGAACCCTTATAGATTCGTCATGTCTGTCTGTCTGTCTGTCTGTCTGTCTGTCTGTCCGCCAGTCTGTCACAGCCACTTTTTCCGAAACTATAAGGCCTATACTGTTGAAACTTGGTGAGTATATGTATTCTGTTAACCGCAACAAGGTTTTCACACAAAAATATAAAAAAAATAAAAAAAGTGGGGGGTCCCCATAGTCAGAACTGAAACTCGAAATATTTTTTTTCATTGAACATATACGTGTGGGGTATCTATGGATAGCTCTTTAAAAATTATATTAACAATTCTAATATCACTTTTTTCTAAAGTGAATACTTTGCGTGACAGACCCTTCCAAAGTGGAAAAAAGTGTCCCCCCCCCCTCTAACTTCTAAAATAAGAGGATGATAAAACTGGAATAATTATATAATGTACATTACCATAAAAACTGCCAACGAAAATTGGTTCGAACGAAATCTATTCAGTAGTTTTTTTTAATTCGTCAAAAATAGAATTTGTACGGAACCCTCAGTGCGGGAGTCCGACTCGCACTTGGCCAATTTTTTAATTGTTATCTTTAATGTTACTTACTTTAAAAGTTTTATGAGTAATTTATAAACTTAACAACAAGTAAAAATTCATTTGTTCTTAACTTGGCTCAGTCGAGGATCGAATCCAGCGCCTCTTTCATAGTGGGCAAGCGCTCTAACCATTAAGGTACCGAACGCATGCCCGGTTTGCTTAAAATTTTTGATAAAAGTATAATACTGAGCATATAAAATGCTTAAAACAAATATACTATTTTATCCAGCTTGGCCTAAAATATAGTCTAAAGTATCTGTTAAAAAATATTTTTCTAAATTAGCCGTCGACGCGTAAACTTGTCACGGCAAATAAAACCATGAATGAGTTTCTGCAAGTGCACTATCCGCACTGCACCGTTGCATTTACTCCTTTCAGTCTGTCGTCTCTTGTGAAGCAAGTTGGAGAAGGAATTTGTTTTAATCTAAACTTTATATACGGCGAACCAGTAAAATATGTGAACACAACCGTTTCTGTTTCTGTGGTAATGTATTTGCAATCGGGAATCTCTAGTCGTTTCGTTTCTTCTTATTTGGAAGGAAACACTCTCGGATAAAAATAAAAGTAAAATACGTAAATGCATCATCTCAGAATACCTATCGGTGCAACAGTTTGATTTTCCATCAGTCTTAGAAAAGGTAAAAATGCGAGTGCCCATTTCGGTTTAAAAAAGCTTGTTGGATGGTTAATAAAATAGTATACCCTCGCGTAAATGACTTCAATATATTCCTTAGATAATTACATATTAACTAAGTTAGCAAAGCCTTATCAAGACGTGGCTAAACTGACCTTTAGTCAAAAACTTCATACACAAGTCCATGAAATCGCTGTCCTTTTATGAGTAACGAATGAAGAAACAACACTGAAAGCATAGTCTCCACCATTTGCGGAATAACTATAAACAAACAAAAGTAAACAGCGAAAAACATAGATATACCACAGCAAAGTTTCACATTTCACCGGCAATAAACGGAATCCTTTCACCAGAGGAACATATCAATACAGCGATGAATCACTACTCGCGCATTCGCCGCGGAATAAACCTTGATAAATGGCGTTGTCGTGACTCGATTGACAGACATCAAAAAGCGCTACCATCGGAACCTATTGGAACATCGGAACCAGCGGAATGTAATCGTTGGTAGCTTCTTATTCGCTTCTGTTAGTGATGTTATTATTTTATGTTACTTATTATGCGTGACTGTTTTCATGATTTTCTTATTCTAAACTTGAGTAGAGGGCTGGTAATTGCAAGAGTGAAATCGCTTCTTTTTAGGGTTTCGTAGCCAAATGGCAACAAATGGGACCCTTATAGATACGTCATGTCTGCTTTTCTGTCTATCCGCCTGTATGTCACAGACACCTTTTTTTCATACGTCAGAAATCGTACACAGCAGTTTACGGAACCGTCGTCAGTGCCCGAATGTGACTCGCACTTAGCCGTTTTTTATAATACGAATCACAGAGCCTTTAATGAAGGCCCATAAACGCTCATACTTTTGTATAATACAGGATACCGCGCACCATCTGTTGGTGAACTGTGAAACTGCTATTAGATGCTCTTCTGGACCGTATAATAATAACGTGGTTCCACTTAATATATCCTGCTAGTTTGTCCCATAGTCAGCGCTTACCCATGTCGCAAGATGTCTCTGTAATATAATGGGTGTCAGTAGTTAATCGACAAAAGGACCTGAATTTGATTTCGTTGTGAATGTATCAGTCAAAATTCAAGAGATTTAAAACAGAAGCAATATTAAGCTGACCAGAACAGACGATTTAACCTGGAGAACGGAGATTTTTGTAAATAAATTTAATAGAGTCATTGTTAGTAATGAGTAGACGAGTACGACTAGAACAACGTACGTTTTTTTAGGAAGTTCTTACTGTAAAACTGCAGTATTAAACCTGTTTCATACTGCAGTGTTTATGATCCATTTACGACTAAAGAAAAACGACAGACTTCATGATGACATGTCGTAAAGCTAGAAATGAAGTTCGTCGAAAAAAGTTTTTCAAAATGCAAGTATTTTACTCTTGGACGGCATTATCTCTCGCGTGGAGTTGTTGCTTTTCATTAATTCTTCGTAATAAAACATGACAGGAGACATTCTTTAAATCTATACCTTCTTAGTGTAGGATATGACTATTAACTAATTGATTCAAATCATTTCATTAAGGTCTAGAGATAACTAATTTAAATATTTAGGGGTGTATAATTTCCAATAGCTAACAGGCTATTGAAAATGATAAATTACACCATCCATTTTCATACTAAGCAGTTTACAGTGAAGTGTCATACAATTCATACACGAATAACCACTTACTCAGCTAACACACAAATATACTGCAGTACGAAAAAGATGTTACAAATTTTCCTCAAACATTAAATACAATATATTTTCCCGTAAGTCACAAGTGGGTGAACATTTGCTTCCCTCGCGTTTCCCCTCGGCGGATAGGGAGGCCTACTGAGGGCCACTTGTGTACTGCGCACTAATGTACTCGTTCGAGGAAACATGGCAATGTTGACAAGGAGTATTTATCCCGTTTCTGTCGCTTTGACATTTGACATGGAGTGTAGTGCCTTTCAACTGACTCTATGAGAATGTTGACATGAATTATTTGCCATATTTGTATAGTTAGGGCGTATTTAGAACTTTTGAACTCACTAGAATGATGTAAAAGTGTTTATTTATTTTTTGACAGGAATTTAGTCGAGACAACATCTAGTAATTAACCCAATTCCCTCGTAATACGTAAAAAGCATGTACATGAGCATAATTTTATTGTATTTCTATCGTTTCGTCGTTTCTATCACATCATAAACTGACGGGGTAAGAGTTATCGTGGTGCCTCCTAACTATGTTATTCAAATGGTCTGTCACTGCGCGCCCTGTCTGGATTCATACACAATTCATTGCACCCTGACCAAAGTACCTCTGTAATCGTTTTTGCAGAGGTACTTTGGTCACACGTAAAAAAAATAAAAGAATTAAATACTGTTTATAGATGAGTCGAAAGTACCACCCGTCTGAACCACCCAGAACAGTAAAACGATCTTCCCAATTCAATTTGTATTAGAAGTTTAGCTCTTTTCTGATAGAAATGCCTTGGTTATCCAAGGGGCAAGAGTTATCGTGTGCGTCCTAACTCTGTTATTCAAATGGGCTGTCACCGGGAACCCGCCCTGGATTCATACACAATTCATTGCACCCTTTTGTTGCGGGCCTTTCGCTGACAATGGACTGCGTGTGCTAGATCAGCTTAGTAATCGCTTTTGCAAGGAAACTTCGGTATTTGAACGAAGATTTTGTTGCCAATAAACGAAATCATTTTTATATTAATAATACTGAAAAGGTATATAGGGACCTATGGGTGCATTCCCCTAAATCTGTTGGTCCAACGTTTAGAAGTTGAGACTTTTTATCACATGACAAGAGAATTTCTCCTTCGTATTAAAAGGCACGAATCCAATGTGCATTCTTTAGTTTAATAATAATAATTTCGATTACGCGATGCAGGATTTGAATTCGCTCAGTAATTTGCAAAGACAGATAAAGATCTTCGGTGCTCTCTGCATCGAATACACTAAACCAAAGAAAATACAAAATTAATATAAAGATACAACAAAACAATGAAGAACCATTCTCATTTCTAATGTCATTGATTCATCGGCAGAAATTTTCATTTAGCAAGACCCTGCAATGTAATGTCGTTATTTCACCAATGCGACTTTTAGGAGATGAGCAATGATTTTAATTAATTTCCAGTAATGCCTCACTGCACCGCTGATCGCGCTATTTCGTTATGCTAATTGCATCGGATTCGGAGTTCAGTTGCACCAATCACGTCCCACTAATTAACTATTCGGTGCACTTCATTACATTCTGTAATTTACAGCGGAATGAGATTTAACAGTGGGGGATTTCAGCCCTCCAACATATGTTACTGTGACTTTTCATACAACGCGGGACGCTCTGGCTTGTTACAAATAAATTTATTCCTTGGACTAACACACCAATTGCCCCAAACTAAGCTTAATGATTGTACTATTGATGCTAGGAAACGGATAGACTAGATAACGTTATTGTACCAAGAATGGTATTATTATTATTTACACATTAGGGAAAATTATTCCCTTTATAATTTCCATAAATTTCGCTCTTTGTCTCTAAGGCATTTACGAATAATATATGCCTTTTAACTCGTACCAACTTATACATACAAATGTTTTCAGCGCAATATAATTTACACATAAACTGTGGTACATTATATTCACAATTGATTTACAAGGTGATGTTCAAAACCAACTTAAATGTATCTACTGTGTAACGCGTTTTATGTGAAAAGTAATATCAATAAAGTGCCAATATCGTTATTGGTATTCAGAACTTTGCGCTGGGGAAGACTGTGATAAGTTTAAAATTAACGATTCGAATATAAGTATCTAGCGTACTTTGTTGCCTGGTCATAAAACATATCTCTAATAATACTTTTACTTCGTTTTATCACAGCCGTCAACGTGGTTTATAAGTAAAGCTGTGGCTACATGTATTCGCAAAAGAAAATGAGAGAATTGAACGAAATAGAGATGCTAAAAGAAAGGTAGAATAAAATGATTATTCCACTTGATTAAACAGTTTTTCTTCGAAAAGATTCTCCACCTTTCAGAAGTTCCGGTAAAGTAACCCTTCATAGCTAAGAGCAGGAGCAGCGTAGACGGCGACGAAACGTTGGTCCAATAAATGCTAGCCTTGTTATCATTAAATGTTGTTAACCAAAAGCAACTGTCTCCGAGCAACACGATTCGTGAAGCTTTGATTTTAAGCCGTCACACATTGAGCCCGCCGGGCCCCGATTTATGCCTGCAACTTTTGGCGGGAGGGCCAGTTGTTAAACAGGTAGCAACATAATTATTTTTATATAGGCCGGTGGCTCAGTGTGTATTGCGCTTTAAGGCGTCATACTCGGCATTAACTCCACCGGTCCATAAAGCAAGTAAGTGTCATCTTAGAGCCCAGAGTGGGTCATAACCGGTCATTTTCGACCATTACTCCCGAGCACCACTTACGATTAAATGTTATTGAGTAATTAATTTCGTCTGGATTGTAAAAGACTGATGACGAAACTGAATCGGTTCAGTGTGTTAACGATGTCGCGTAAATATTATTTAGGTCATTGCAGCGGTCCTAGGTGTAGGCCAGGAATACAGTTTTATGGCTAGCTCTGTGACACATTCGGAACAAACTTTGCCGGGCTCTAGAGCAAAATTATGTATCGTATTAGGTGTAAGGTAGAATAAACTTTAATCTGATGAGTATTGTTAGTTCGTGCTCTATATCTGCTTGTTTATTTGATTGTAACTTTGATTCTGTTTACTTTGGTACCTACGCTTCTCAGATCAATTGAAGTGCAGTAATATTTATTGGATTTTCACTACATTAGTACAGATAATATTCTCTTCAGTGCACTTTTTTTTGGTTTTCTTTTGTTTAAGTCTTTGATTTAAGTCTTGTCTTGCATGTAACTCAAACTCATTTTCACGAAGATTCTAGGCTCCTTAATTATCCGTTCATCGCTTTAGTGCGGCTTACTGCCTTGCGACTTGCAGCCAAAGTTATCTGGTTAATTGAATAGTCGTAAGTGTCGCCGCAATGCAGACTTTGACCGGCCTTGATCCTTGCCCTTCTAGCCAGCAGACGAATGATAAGAAATGGTTTTAAATCACCTATTGCAGTTGTAGACAAGCAAGGGAAGACGAGTGGTGATCTGTTTTTAATTACCACGCATGCCAAATCTGGTTTATACAAACACGAACTGTGTAAAAATTGTAAGGTTTTGTCATATAAACGCCTCGATGGTATAGTGGTTTAAGTACCGGGGCTTGGTCTCGAGGTCCTGGGTTCGATTCCCAGGTCGGGCAAACTTTGTTTTGATTTTTCTGAACACAGCCCGGGTTTGTGGTCACCAATCCGCATTTGGCAAGCGTGGTGATTAAGCCAAAACCCATCTTTGTAACGAAAACATGATTTCCAACGATGAAGGCCTTTGCCCTGCAGTGTGACATTAATAGGCTGATACTTTACTTTACATTACTTTAACCTTCCATATTTATTTATATTTTTATTCCTTAAACGTTTACAACGTTTAGTAGACGAAAGAACAGGAAACCATAAAAATCCGTACTCTAAAACCACTTTCTCACCTGAAAGAATTCCCTTTAAATCAAACCGTGACAGTTGAGATTTCCACTTAAGATACCTATCTCGGCAGTTAGGCGTTATCTCACCTGCAATGCGGCGGTCCAGAGTTCAACCCCGGCCGGTATTCCCGCTTGTTAGCACGTAGTTTTACTAGCGCCAGACCGTTTACGGTTTTCTGAGGAGTTTATTTGAGCTTTAAGCTCCTTGGTGCCTGCGGTAATGTTCTGTGACTTGCTCTTGAGGGGAAATCGTTACGTTGAGAAATGCTTTTGTGTTTTAGTTTTAGTTTTATTTATACATACGTACGTGTTGTAGTCGCTAGCGAAATTATGGAATAGACGTTGCTGTTTGTCTTCTGCGAACGATGTCATACATATTAATATTCTGTTCGATTTCATGTAGTACGCCTTTTTTCCCATTCCCAAGAAACTAAATGGTTGGTGACTTGGTCAGCCATTGTTAAATGACTAGTTTTTAACTGCGGCTTTGACCGCGTTATAAATTTTCCCATGGGAGCATTCAATCTAGATAAAATGTCAGCTTATATCGTGTCTGTAGACCGAATTTCATCAAATTTCCTTCAGTAGTTTCATCGTGACGGGTAAACATCCAAACAAACTCTCACATTTATTATATCACTTTGATTTATAGTAACCCAGTGGCAATATCGGACTGGAAAGTCCAATGTTATTATTTGTTGATTAAATCAGTTATTGTCGCCAGTATTTCGCAAACGTTGTCCAACCAAACCTATTGAATGATCTGATCGGATCGCCGGTTCGTTCCAATCAAGACCGTCATTCAGTTCCGTGTTTCAATCACTGAACGAACCGACGACAATCAATGACTACAAATTGGTCGCCTACAAACGACACTACGTTCCTTTATGGTCGGCAAACGGAATGGGTTCGTATAGATTGCTCGCTGCACTAGTTATGCTTTGAGAGTTGCACTGCGTCGAGATCAAATGGATTGTGTCCATTAACAAAATGTATACTTAGTTTTGAGTTAATATCTTATCTACTCGTTTATTTAGTGTAGTTTTACTGCTACCATATATACATGGCTGTTTCCTAATGGTGCTACGGTGCAGTCAAAAAGAGACCAACAATTATGCAAGATTTTAGCTCTCTGAGAGATCTAACTACTTGGCACAAGCTTGTCCAAACAAAAAGGTTTGGTCAAACTACACTTCTCTTTATTAACTCGTACATGAATCAAAAAGTGTTCGCACGACTTCAGAAAACTACCGAGCGTTTTCATCGGTAGATTCTCATAAACATAACCGGGTTCTAACAAAGTTGTGAGTGGACCAAGTTTGGTACAGACAAAGGTTCGCCAACGAAAAACTTTGGACTTTATAACCACCCTTATATCAGGGGCATAAGTGCTACTATTGAAGTGCCAGTGTTTATCATGATGTGCGGCTGACTGTTCATCGTTCTACTATCCGGGATTGTTCTCTCCGGACAATGAACTTCGGACTTTGCTTGCATTATCTTGATGGACGTTTGATGTGGGTTCTGGTGAAGTGTGAAGGACCGAGCTTGTAAGAATAGACGAGGGAACTTCTCTTGTTTTCCCGTTACTTATTATGGATTATGATATTGGGACCAAATACTTTGTTACTCGTTTTAAATGGGGTCTATTTAATGTGTCTCATTTAAACAGTTGGTGGTGACGAGAGTGAGTGTTTAGATAATATACACCCGCTTGGTGAAATGGTCAAGATGTTGCCTATTACGCAAGAGTTCGCGGGTTCGATTCCCGCACAGGACAAACATTTGTGTGCATGAACATGTCTGTTTGTCCTGTTCTGAGTGTTTATTTGTAATACCACTGTTAATTCTGATATCTGTAACACAAGTGCTTAAGCTACTTATAACGGAGTCAGATCAAGGTACCTATGTGATGTTGTGAAATATTTATTATTTACTTATTTATTTCTTTATACACCTCCACCACCACCATGCACATCATAAGAAAACACTATCGGCTTTAATAGCATTTCTCAATATCCAAAAAACCATTAATACCATGCAACGGGAAGGCCTGTTCCCCAACAGTGGGGACGATTATAAGCTGTCATTGATTGATTTGTCTAGTTTAGGGCGTGAAGTCCGGACACCAGCGCCGTCTTTCAATTTCTTTAATTGTGATAAATTTAAAACATTCAGGTAAAAAAATCTTTTTGTAGTGCATTAGTGTTCAGATTGCACGCTCTAAATACTAAAACTTTGGTATATGTCAAGTACTTATGATGATTTGACTTGACTTACAAAGTTTTAGTGCTTAGAGCGTGCAGTCACACATGCCAAAAAGGTTGCAGAAACTGCAAAGTCAACTGAGCGAGAATGAGGAATATGTTAAAAGTTGTAACTCTTGATAGTCGTATATTCCTGTGGTAGCTTTGTTCTCGATTTTTCTCCGCACAGTATATTGCGTTGTTTTATAAGTTTATAACTCAGTTGCGGTTTGTGTGTCTGACTCATTGCGATGGTTTTTTGTTTCAAGTGCAAAGTTCGCGAGATTGCTTCGGATAGTCCTTTTAAACTTCTGCGTTCAGTACTTGATAATGCAATGGAGAATGCGGTCCTTTCTGAAGTCTGACTTTGTTGAATTCGTTTTGTTGTCTCTTTTTAATTTATTTTGTACTATATTGGTGTTGTGAATATGTAAATAATAGAATTTGCAATTATTGGGCATAATAATTCAAGAAAATTGAACGAACTTGTGGGTTTGTTCTAGTTTATACATAGTATTATTCTGAACCGTTGTAAAGTATTTATTCCTTTTGTATAATAATAAAATTAAGTACCTACTAGAAATGTGCTTCTTGTAACAGAACATCATCTTTCTTTATTTTATTTACTGTTCTTCATAAAGTAAATTGTTAAACTTCAAATAGCATCTTCATTATAATGGATAAGAAAATAATATGGTAATTACTTTCGTCAAAACTTCGTAACTCAGAATTTTAGATGCCAAAATTATTCAGATTTTTCTATTTTTTTTCTAATTTATAAGGAAAGTTTTACTAAAAGAACGATCGGTTTTGATACTAATAATATCTAATTAATTAAGATGTATCAATCGTAGTCGTGTAAATCACGAATACAAGTATTAGATTTTATTTAACCACCTAATTGTGCTATAAATATGCTCCCTGTAACTTTGTAATAATTTGACTGGTGCGACGCTGAATTCCACACTTATTTAAAATCGTTGTAAAGTTAGATGTTACGACACCTTTACGTGATAATAACACCCAAAGAAGATTAATCATATTTTCGAGAAAAATGGCTTCACTTTACAGCTTTTCCAGCAAAGCTTCATAGAACAGTATACTTTATGAAAATCCAGGAAGGGATCAGAATTATAGTTTTACATGATAATAAAGCAGTCTAGATGTTTATGAGCTGTAGCGGGGCTAGGGTTTAAGTGGGAATTTTGAGCGCTAGTTTACATAATTTAACCACTTGCTGTAGCCATGAGGATGAAGGAAATGGAACTGATGTTTTGCATTTGTTATTCTTGTATTACATAGTAATAATTATGCTTATGTAAGTATGTTATTATGAGACGGTTTATTTTTTATCCAAGCGTTTCTCCCGGTTTCATCCTGATTTGACAAGCCTGGTTATAATTATAACATTGTAGTCACTGCCATCTGGTCTGTGCAATCTTTCGTTACAATGGAAACTAGACAATGATTGTTGTTTATCATCGCATAATCTCTCATATAATGATAATTGTTATCTCCAATCTAAATCAATATCTTCGTGCATATACACTAAGTTAAGTCTCTGCCATCTACATAATATTTCAATTCACTTAACATCTTCAGAACAGTCACCTGTGTTGTCAAGACAGTGGGAAGGCTTTAAATCACACGGTGACTTCGGTGTTAACTTAGTACGTAAATTAGGGAGTTAGTGACGTGACTGTGCGAGTGTGCGAGCTTTGTCTGTGGATTAGAGCGAGTACGAGCGGTATTAGTGATGTAACTACATGCGTTTGATGTATAGGCCCTGCGTGAGGAGATTGAGGAGTATATGACTTAATACAGCCTGTGGAATTTCATAATATTAGCGATTGATGCTTTTGGCTTTCGTATTGGGTACATTAATTATTAAATAAACGAATAAGAGTATGTAGGGTTTATCAGATCTATTCACGTCTATGTTATTTTACTAGCGGTCGCCCGCGACTCCGTCCGTTTTCCTCCGTTTTCGGTTTCCGCACACATAAGTTCGTGATAGCCTAAAGCCTTCGTCGTCAAATGAATTAGCCAACACAAAAATATTATTCAAATCGGTCCAGTTCCTGAGATAAGCGCGTTAAAACAAACAAACTCTTCAGCTTTATTATATTAGTAAGTATAGTTTATTCTATTCTATTGAATGTTTATAAATTGATAACAGAAGTGCGTACACTTGAAATATAGGCCAAATTCGGTGTGGTGATCGCAAAGGGTATATGAGTTAAAAAACAGACACTTTTCATCGCTACCGTGCCGTGATTTAATCGAAGACGCTCTTTGACCTACTGAAGCTAATACTAAATACCAAACCCAATTACTATCGTGATACCGAGCTGAATTAGCCGCTAGTTGCGCTCCGGTCGCGGGAACACGCGCGAACTACACGCGACCCCCGCATTCATCACACACGGTTGATTACTTCGTTAATCCACTTACCGCTGATTAGTTTTCCTTTTCCTGTCTTTCTGGAGGCAGAAAGGGTTATTCTGTCAAAGGAAGGGTTCACGAAGAAAAATACAGTGGTGTGTTTATATTCGTGTGGACCAATTTCGTAGAATTGTAGTTAGATAGGTAACTCTTTTTACTAATTAATGCTTACAACCCTTCTTGTCTTTGTTTATATCCCCATATAATATTTTACTAAACGACGTAACGGCTAAATGGGAGTTCTTAACCCAAAGTTTCAACGATAAACTTGTTCTTCGGCATAGTCAACGTCATGGAATGGCTAGTCCGTAAAGTCGTAAATTACCCGAATCAGTACGTTGATTTATCAACGACCGTACCAGATTATTCCGCCAGGAGACGAAAGTCAAAACTAATATTCCTCTTGAAGCGCACCTGTGCTTTGGTATCCTGCTAAGTAGGTTGCTAGTAAAGATTCTCCGCCGTACAAAAGCGATTAGTAGGACATCCCCATAACTCATTCCACCTGGCACAATTGCATATAATGCACTGAATGCGCCGGCACTGCCGCGTACCCTGCGCTGCCACAAAGCGACCAAAGCGATTTCATACGCCATTACTCGCCGCCATTATGGTAATCGCATAAAAAGCCCCATTTGCACCATTCATAAATTCATTTTTTACGTACATTTGCCGTGATGTATCCATTATTTAACTCTACGCTGGGGCGCGGGAATATTGTTTGTTTTATCGAGGAGTTTTGATAAATATTAATGGTTGGTACTCGCTTTGCAGGTATTTTTCATCAGTTATTTCACTAGAAATGGTTTGTTGACGCATTTAGTGGAGGGTCATTTATAATATAAATACCTAAGTGAAAAGTAAATTTTACTTATAAATTGTAACACAAATAGATTTAACATATATCAGGATGTTAATGTTCCATACATCTTAGATACGAATTTGGAAGACGTTTTGTAAACTTAACCATTTTTCCTCACTTTGCACACTTACTAACCACTTTCCTTTATCCAAGTTATGTATTGAAACACAGTTCACGTTTTTAATAACTTGGAGTATCACTCCAATCGAATCTGCTCAGATCATACTGCATTCAGTGAAGCATCACCGTAGATTTTCCAGCATTAAATATTTTATTAAATCCCATATTGGAAGAGATGAGAGATAAGCCGTAACGTAGTTTGCATGCAAATAAATAACCGCCGCGGGCGTCGAACAACACACGGTTACATCGACAGCGGAATCCATTCCTGATTCTGATATTCGATTGCGCGATGTATTTAATGGGGCTGTGCCTTTAGGCGTAACATCAGGGCTGACAGTTATGAAAAGAGAACAAAATATATTCAATATTTTTTTATTGCGCCTGGTATGTAGAAAGTGCACTTTTATTTCTACGGGTTCTAATCCCGCTAGGTTTGTGTGATGAACATCGATGTTTATAAAAGTACTAGCGGCCGCCCGCGACTCCGTCCGCGTGGATTTCTTTTTTTCGAAATAAAAAGTAGCCTATGTTCTGTCTCAGGGTCTAAAGATTGTCTGTACCAAATTTCATCAAAATCGGTTCCGAGGTTTAAGCGGGAAAGCGTAACAGACAGACAGACAGACAGAGTTACTTTCGCATTTATAATATTAGTTGGGATTCAATTATGTCTATCCGTTCCTTAGCATCAATAGTACAAGCTTCGAGCTCGAATAAGTGCAAAATTAATTCGATGAATTGTGGAGGTTTCACTGCCAGAGAAAATACTATTAGTGCAGAGAAAAACTATGAATTATGTATTTCGTACTGCAAGGAATAAATATTTTTATTCAAATAGTCTAATAATGATTTTCAATAAAACTGCAACTACTCCTAAATAGGTAAATAATGAATAGGAGCCAAAAGCTCTTGTTTCTTTTAAAAAAAGTTCATGTATTGAGCAATGAGCTCTTTCATTACGAAACCTAACAATAGCCCGAAATCGCTCATGCGGATAGGTCATGCTGACCTTTGAAAAAGCAATCTGAAGTCTGAACATATTGTAACGGAATAAAAAATTGTATACATTTTTTCAGTGAAATGAAAAAGTACGATTTCACACCAAGTGTTCTAAAAATCGCGTTGATGAGTTAACCCTAGAAAGTGGTCTGGGGTCCATTTGTCCCAACGTACTCGCGCTTCGGGCGTTTTTCTTTGTACACGCATTGGTTATCCGGCGGGTCATTTGCGTCCACGTGAAAGGGTTAATTCATTCTAGTCTGGCTTTTGATGGAGGGTACTCTCCTATTAAACCGGGAGGGTTAACGATTTTAGCGATTCGTCTTGCTAATGAAAATATGGAAATTACGTTGTACGGATGAAATTGTACCTTTCGCTGAAATAGGACTCAAGGTCGTAGAGGCCATTTGTTACGATCACACATGCTGTAGGACTGAACATTTGTAATGGACAGATATGTACTTATAATTTTGCCCTTCCTCCCTTTAAAGACTGCATTAGAAGAGTATCGCTTGAGTGAATATTTGATTTTGAAAAATTGCTTTGGGACAGTGTTTTGGTCATAGTAAAAGGATCACCATTTTTTTTCATAGCCATCATTTTGATTTTTTTTAATGAAATAATAATAATAAATTCTTTTTTTTGATTCAAAAGTCAATCAATAGTTCCATAGATTTGCGAATCGTTTTCCATGGTTAAGTCAATTGTTAGCACTAATAGATTGTATAATAAATAATCAGACAAACAATCATAAGTTTGAAATTTCCCATTCGTCCCGGACCGAAATACTTTAAACAATTGATACAACCTTTAATCTTCAACTACGTTACAATATGCTTGCGAGCGAGTGCAGTATCGATTCAATCAACATTCGTAACGGGCCGTGGGGGCAACTGTGGGCACAATTGTTCCCAAAACTCGTGTTGAAGCGAAATAATAAAATATCAGGCAGAAATAAAGCCCTTGTTTCTCGCAAATTGCAAAATTAATCTTCAAACGGGGACCTTGTAATGAGCTCTTAACGTCCCTCGTCCGTAATGTGGGTTCCGCGGAATAAATCGTTTTAAATCGACGCCGTACGACAGTGAATACTGCTGCTCGCACTCCGCCGAGAATTCGGTTAAGTTCGTGTTATTTACGCCCTTGACTGCCATCTGGAGAAGCGGTGTGGTAACTTTGCCAGATTTTTGTTTTGGTACACACCCCCCAAACTTTACACCCGTGGTGCTGCAACAATCATCTGCAAAGATGCTGTGACCAATGATGATGTTGTAAAAGTATAAAAAGTGAAGTATCTGCCTATTAATGTCCAACTGCGGGGCCCGTGCCTTCAGAAGCGTGGAGGAGCTTGAGATGACATTTTCCGGTGACCCATCCGATGACTGGCCTCTCCGAAAGTTGCTTCACATTGCAATCGCAGGCCGAGCGCGCAATGGAACCTGTGTGGTTACAGATGTAACCATGATACCATAATTTGGTATCATCAGTCCACGTGAACTGCAACAGCGTTTTAAATATTATGATTGTGCTTTTGTTACTTACGAAGAGATGAACCGCAAGTTCATTTACCCACAAACTCACTAAAATATTACCAACCCTCTTATTTAATATTAAATTTAAATAACAACGTTTAACATGAAAACATGCTACCACTATCTCGTTCATATTTAATCATCCCAAAAATACCAGACTCTGAAGAGCGTACTTTCCACTTTTAAACAATATACATATTAAGTTAATCGGGCTAATCCCTCGGTGCCCATAAAGAGTCCCAGGTTCATCCAGCGGACTTTGAACTCTAACTCGTTGTGAATAAGGGCGAGTGGCTTTGTTTACATATTCCACATTGTTTGTTGCAGGTAAGGTTACAGCCTCATCTAATATTGAGGGTTACAAGATGGCAGCTGCAGCTGAGATGACGTTGGTACTGAGGACAGACGGCTGGGGGCGGGAGGTAAGATCTTTACTTTTTACTAATGTTATAAAACTGAAGAGTTTGTTTGTTTATTTGTAAACGCGCTAATTTCTGGAACTACTGGGTCAAATTGAAAAAATATTTTTGTGTTGGACAGTGCAACTGACGAGAAGGATTGATGATATAATTTAACACTATATGTAAACTGAAATCCACGAGGACGTTGTAGCGGGCGGCCGCTAGTTTAAAAATAGTTTTGATTATTATGAAGTACTTAGGTATCTAGTAGTATGTGCTTGTTGCAAAATTATTTTTTTTCGAGATCGTTTTCTTATTGGTACTGGTTTCGTTTCCGCTGAAGGCTTTCCGATTGTATATTGAGAATTTTTAAATTTAGATTGTTAAATGTCGTGTTTAACAATCACTTTATTCGTATAGCGAAGGGTTGTTAGTAAGACAAATTAAGTTATTATGACATTTTAAAAATAGACACTAAAATATCTCAAACTTTTCTTGATAAGGTCAAGGAACTTAACGGTGGAAACTTTACTTTTAGCTAAATGTTTAATGGTACCTTGATTTGAAGCTGTAAATACAAATCATAATTTAAGTAAGAGAAACAAACAAATAACCAAAGTCTCACCGCAAATTCAGCAATGAGGGCAAAGGCCGCTTAAAACTTGAGATTCACAAACAATTTGTCCACATTTTAAACAGAGAGGCAATCCAAGGAGCCTGCTCAAATATACTTAAAGAGGTTTGCTCGTTAGAGTTCGCTCAACTTTATGTAAATAGAGGATCCGAACGGATAAGATTGTTCCGAACTGGCCCCTTCAGATGTTTTGTAATTGCCTTTCTACTGTTTCGTTTAAATTGTAACACATACACTGTAAACAGCTAAGAAATTAAAAAAGAAATAGACAAAGAAGGTTGGATTAGGAAAGTAGGACTCTTCGTCAATGTAGCAATTGTCTTTCTCAATGATCTTACTTAAAATAGTTAATCTACTTCTATTCTATTAACAACTAGTTTGTATAGTTTTGACTAAACCCACAAGATTAAATTCTAAAAGAAAAGTTTATAAAGTCAAAAGCGCAAAGGTTAAATTGGAAAAGTTGATATTGTCGTGAAAATTCCTTAAACTTTCCAAATTTTCGCGCAACTTCTCTCAGTTTCTTTTACATAAGAGTGTTCTGATAATATAAGCAAATAAGGTAAGCAAAATTGATTGAATTGTTCACGTGTGATGGCGCTATCGTTATTGATCTCATCACAAGGAGTTTGCGAGCGATGATTTTAGGTGCTTTTGAATAAGTGCCAGAAATATGAATCGCACCGATTTCAAAAAATATGTACATATAAGTTGATTAATGATTGTTAGCCATGACGTCCAATCAAATAGAGTCATAGTGTTTAGTTAACTGTTTATGTTACCATATATTTTAACCTTTATATCGCGGATAAGTAAGTCAACACTTTGAGATGAAGTTATTAAATATTTTTTTAAAGTGTAAATTATTAGTTTCGCTTGTCTTAGATAGAAAAATTAAAAAACCTGTCGTCAAATTATCTGCCAAAGAAAGTTACATTAAAAAAGTTACATTAAGAAAGTAACACTAAAAACGTTTCATTAAGAATGTTACAATAATAAAATTCGCATCTCAAATCCAACTTCTACATATCTCGTAACATGCAAAGCTATATTTCAAACACATACGTATGAGTCTCCATCCATCATCTGTAGCTGCACATGACTGCAGGCGCGCAATCCCACCGAACCGCGGGTGAAAAATGACCGCAGAGCGCGAGCGAAGACAGATGCTCCAACTTGTATCGTTACTCAAACGGGCGTGTAGCCAAGCGAACTTCTGGAATTGGGTAACTACTTGTAGATTATATCGTTAAGGCTCTTTTATAACTATGAAATTAAAGCTTTGAAAGTGGAGGCTTAACTGTAACGGTTGGTGACAATGACAATCCATCCAAAGAATCGGAAATTTTCGAAAGTGCCGTATTTAATTTCTGTTACAATGTTATACATTTTTAACTATTTATTTTATCAATCACATAAAATCGAAATTGATTGATCCATAAATCCAAAAAAAGTTTTTTATGCTAACAAACTTTAAATGTGTGGGTGTGGGTCCTTTTCTATACACTAACTTCACAACCTCAACACTAAATCGGATATCGTTGCAATAAAAAAAACACAAATTTTTAATTCATAAACTTATGCAAATTAATCTGATCTCGGAGAAGTCCTTATTTTCGGGGCAGGTCTCGGTACACGAACTGCAATAATACCAAGCATGTAATATGCATAAAAATAACACGTATCTAACAAAAAAAAATTGGCCAAGTGCGAGTCGGACTCCCGCACTGAGGGTTTCGTACAAATTCTATTTTTGACGTATTAAAAAAACTACTGAATGGATTTCGTTCGAACCAATTTTCGTTGGTAGTTTTTATGGTAATGTACATTATATGTTAATTTCAGTTTTATCATCCTCTTATTTTAGAAGTTAGAGGAGGGGGACACACTTTTTTCCACTTTGGAAGGGTCTGTCACGCAAAGTATTCACTTTAGAAAAAAGTGATATTAGAAACCACAATATAATTTTTAAAGACCTATCCATAGATACCCCACACGTATATGTTAAATGAAAAAAAATATTTTCAGTTTCAGTTCTGACTATGGGGACCCCCCACTATTTTTATTTTTTTTCCTATTTTCGTGTGAAAACCTTGTTGCGGTTCACAGAATACATCCACTCACCAAGTTTCGACAGTAGAGTACTTATAGTTTCGGAAAAAAGTGGCTGTGACAGACTGGCGGACAGACAGACAGACAGACATGACGAATCTATAAGGGTTCCGTTTTTTTGCCATTTTGGCTACGGAACCCTAAAAAATACAAACATGTTCAAAGTATATAAGTACGAAATGAATGAATTAATTCTTAATTCCTACTCCAGCTTGTATCCGCGCGTACGTACAAAGTATCAATAACGATTACAAACTGCAAGCCGGTCCGTAATCTTTCAATATGTTTAAGTAAAAACGCTAAGTGAGGCAATCTCGCGACGCCGTGCCAACTTCCGCCAGATGGCGCTTGGCAGTAATACCGCCAAGCGTGCCAACCGTGCTGGCAAACTGCTCGTAGGCTATGGAAAGTAGTGCGTTTTGTTAATTAAAGAATCTTTTGCGTTTATTGCAAAGAAAGAAGTACTAATGATTAGGGGATTAGTTTGTTGTTCTGGTTGAAATTATGTAGCTGCTTTACAGAATTAATTAAATGTCTTTCTAAGAAAGAAAGATTTTATACTTATCACCATACACTTTGCAGTGTATGGATGATCGTTTGAAATGGAAAATAAAATTGTTTCCATCGGTAACATTTATTTAATATTTCTGTTCATTATTTATGAAAATAATTCAGTAACTATTTGCTCACTGAATTATTTTGTCGTGTATAGGCAACCTGAAACAACGAACTACGAAATTAACAATTTGGTAGACAGCCAGATAGACAGTGCTACGAATACTACGGCGTAGTAGCCATCCCATTCGTTGCTACGAAACTTTCCATTCGGTCGTAGCACTGCCTCGTAGCTAGCTTGGTTATTAAAATAGCGAGCGTTTGCGTACGTACTAACCTCACTTAATAGAATGAATAAAAATTGTTAAGAATTTTAATGTTACAAAATTGAGCTATTTTTTTCTAAGCGAAGCAATTTTTTTTATATATTGGTTTTTAAAGGCAGGCATAGCATCGGCGACTCTAGTACGGTTTTTGATGTCCATGGGCAGCGGTGATCACTTACCATCAGGTGACCCGCTTGTTTGTTTGCCTCCCTATCATAATTATATAAAATATATAATTGACTTAAAGCAAAGAGCACCATTGTATCTCACTACTATTCTGCAGTTTGTATAGGATACCGGGAATGTCACAAGAAAAAAGTAGCACTTTGCAGATAACCAAGACTCTGCGGTCGTACTGAATTGAAATCGTTTCTGAGTAAAAACTATGAAGTTTTTATCCGCCATTGTTTAGGGTTCAACCGTCAAATGAAACAACTAGGAAATTAACCAAATTATAAAATTCATCCACACCGGTACTAAAAACATGCAGACTCTTATTTTTAAGTACTCTGTGCCTCCACATTATTCGTCAAAATTTGAGTTTAATTCACTTTTGCTCATTTACATATTAAGGATCAAAATGATTGATCTGGTTTTTTAGATTTTTAGAGTTCTAAATTCGTAGAGTACCTTTTGTTAAAAACGTAAAGCAGTTTGGGTTGTTTGGTTAAAAAATATAAAGAACTCATACGAAAACTTTAATTCACGCTTGACCTCACTTTGTAGTAGAACTGAGTTTCTTTCTTTTTACCGTCATTGGAGGAGCAGGATTAACTTCATCTAGATAACCCTCCTGGTATAATGCTCCACTTAATTTACAATTCAAATCGTTTGGGAGTAATTAAATTGTTGCCTTGATGGTATTGCATTTGTTTTAATAAACGTTTGAATGGCGATTAGCATTAACTGTTGAGTTAGTAATTTGTTGTAAGGTAGTTTTTAATCCGGTGAAAAACTGGTTATTGGACAGGAATAATCCTGAAGCAACTTATTATTCAGGTTAACTGTCATATCAATTACGTATTTATCTTTATGACTCTAGACTGTTACTGAGTATTTTATTTACTGAATTACCATAACATCTATACTAATATAATGAGGCTGAAGAATTTGTTTGTTTGTTTGAACACGTTAATCTCAGAAACTACTAGTCCGATTTGAAAAAATATTTTTGTGTTTGATAGCCATTTGGCGAGGAAGGCTTTAGGCTATAGTATACCTATTTGTGCGGAAACCGAAAACCACGCGGACGGAGTCGCGGGCGGTCGCTAGTAATATAATACGTGCACAACACAATGTTACACAACAAAGCATAACCCCATCTCAGACAGCAGAACTTAATAACAATATCCCGTCTCTGCTCTCGGGCAATGCGCTTCCCAACTGCAACTGCAACTTGCACCACTCTGCAGTCCGGTGGACTGCTGCAATCTCGTTACAGGCGGAATTGAGGAAGATGGGGGGGGGGGGGGGGAGATGGCTAGTTACATGGCGGAGAGATGTTTTCGTGAATTAAGTTTGAAGTTTAATGTTTCTGTAGATTTTCGGGCGACTATTGATTTGGTCTCTAGAAATGCCTTGGTTTGCTTAAGTTCGATTGTACAAATACAAATAATTTATTTGTTAAACTAGCGGGCGCCCGCGACTTCGTCCGCGTGGATTACGGTTTCTTCATCACCTATTTTTCCCGTTAGGGGTGGATTTTTCAAATAATCTTTAAAAGGGGATGCCTACGTCATATTATCTTTATGAATGCAAAGTCTCAGCCCGATCGGTTAAAAAATGACAAAGTTTCATACTAACATTCATCCTCTATTTGACCCCCTTGGGGGTTGGAATTTATAAATGTGATTGCTTAAGCCATACGTACGTCATAGCAGCTTTATGTATGCAAAATATCAGCCCGATAGGTTTAAAATTGACAAAGTTTCATACTACCGTTCATCCCCTATTTTACCCCCTTGGGGGTTGAATTAGTGAAAATCCTTTCTTAGCGGATGCCTACGTCATAACATCTACCTGCATACCAAATTTCAGCCCGATCCGTCCAGTAGTTTGGGCTGTGCGTTGATAGATCACTATGTCAGTCAGTCACCTTTGAGTTTTATAGATATAATAAAGATAAAGATATAGGTGGATTGTACCACTATTATATTATGTTTGTTTATACATACAAGGAATATTATGTTTATTTTAACTGGTTTCCAATCTTCACCTAATTGATTTAATTTATACCAAGCGTTGTAATTGTAGCGTCTATGAAACTTTTCTGGTGTTTCAGGCATCCATGATTGATGAATAATCTGATTGATTTGCATCTTATACTACTCAAAAAAACCTACCAAAACCCATATTTTTTTGATGATTGATTCGTTTTGTTGGCACTGTTTACTCCTGCACCTAAGATGAAAGTAAATTATATTAGTCTGAATCAAAACAAATAAGAACTTTACCACCTATCTGGAACATTCACGAACCTTCCCCAAAGACAATCTGAGCGACATTACGTTCCCAGCATACAAAGTCTATCCATCTTAAACCGAAAAAAGAACAAAAGTCCACTTAAACACGGCCATTCCGAACACGATTTGGAAGCAATAACTTTGTTACCGACTTAACGGTGCCATTAAAGCTGACTCGGCGTATGAGGTATGTGCCGCACGTCTTGCGAATGACAATTGTGGGGGGAGGGGGGGTGTCCTCGATGTCGCATTCGTCAGCGAAAGTTCCCAGGGGAGGCGAGTTGAAGGCGGTGATGCAGATGATTCGATTTGTCTGTCATTGAGATTGTGCGTACATTTTGTTTTGTTACAAAAGGAAATAGGTAACATTTTTGGCAGGAAGGTAGAAACTGGTGGTGGAAAGTAGTTTACTGAAAATCATGGCAATTGTGGTTATACGAGTAGAGGTATGTGCTTAGGTATTATGCTACCACGAAAGAGATTGTAATTTATTAAATGACTGAATACCCACGTTATAAGTTTTTACCATATCCATGTTTAAACCGCGTTGCCATAAAGTCATTTATTTTCCTACCATGGTTGATAATGTTTTTTTGGTGCAGAACAATGTGATGATATTATTTGAACTTTTGTAATTATATGTCTGTTGTATTCTGTGCCAAATAAAAACTTTCACTTTCTTTTTTTCTTGTTTTCTTTTTCTTAAATCTATAGCATATCAAGAAAAAGTTTTTTCTGAAAATTAACCAATTAAACTTTTCTCGTGGAACTGTACTTTTTAGTTCTGCTATGCACCATTTGACCCGAGACAACACTGGTTTCAGTGCACTCGACTGACTTGCAATCTAGCATTATCGTCAATTCGTCACTTCTTAAGTCTGGCGCTAGTTGCAAATCTAGACGTGAGTCACGATCGTTCTCCGAACTCTTGTGGCCAAACTTTTCTTATTACGAAGAAAAAACCGGTAAAAGAAAACCTCAGGGCGACGGTTATAAATGGTCGGTAAAGTTTTGCTCCGTCGGGAGGAATTTAGTCTTTAACGGGATTGGAATATAGAGCCTATTGGATTTTATTTGCTGAGTTATTTGTTGTTGTCTGTAGGTCTTTAGGTAATCTTTTTATCAATATTGTTGAAGTAAAGTTGACGATTAGAAATCTTATTATTATCATCATATTATATGTATATTATTAATATTATAAATATGAAAGTTTGTTTGTTTGGATGTTTAGTCCGTCAATCACGCTGAAACTACTGAACGGATTTTGATGAAATTTGTTATACAGGCAGGGTATGGGCTGACTTAAGGTTATAAGGTTAGGATACTTTTTATCCCGATTAAATGCTCCCATGGGAAAAACCAAAGTCCTCGCGAACAAGGTCGCGGGCGGACACTAGTATGGTAAATATTTTTAGCATTGGAAAAATAACTAGCCTACTAAACCATTTATTCTTGTATAATTAACCAAACATGACATTTTGTTAAATAAATATTGTTAAACTATGCTGTCCTATCTTGAACTCAGACTTCATTCCATACACCAATGCCTTATCTAGATTGTCAATTATTTCAAAAACAACGTTTTCATCTAAACAGGAATCCGAGAAAACAACCGCGCGTCCCCAACTTCGTCCAGTTATCTGAAAATTATTTCATTGAAACATACCGAGACTTTTCAATACTGCGAGCTCATTAAGAGAAGTTGCACTGTCACGGCATCCTGCGAGTTGTACAGTCTAACGCGGCACAATCACATTCAAATATAAACTTTACTGCTTTGACATAAGTATCAAGGATTGTGATGCTCATGGGTGTAGGACTAACATGTATACAATCGCAGTCGAATGTGAACTTTACTGCTTTGACATAAGAGTTGAGTAGATATTTTAATGCTCTACTGGTTAACTTGATGGGTTTTAAAGTTGGGTTCTCTTTACACCTGTACGGTCTGATGAAATTTCATGAAACTGCGGCAGTTAGCACTTGTGTTTGCGAGTTTGTTTATTGTGTGCAAGTATTGTTAATACTCTGTTTTAAAGAGATTGAGAAGTTTTCTGAATTTCAACTTTCTCATACACTTGTGTACTATTACGTATTCTACGTAAATGGTCTGTCGAAACAATTGACTGCCGTTTATTGTTTAACGCTTATATGTGATTTGAGAAAAACATTACGTTACTTTAGCATTTGTGCAACACATTATTAGTGAATTTTGTTATCTATCTTCCGTCTACAGATAAAGCTTGTAAAAAATATCCCTACCAAGAACTTTAATATCAAAGTTTAAGTTTAATACATACCTATTCTACCTTTACTCGTGCTCTTTTAGCCCTCCCTGGAACTAGTCTTTTACGATCCAATCAGCGTCGATGAAGCCTGATATGGTTCACTCTTTGAACAGCGAAGCGACAAAACATTTTCAACGTAAATCTCCGTTGTCAAAGAATCTTACGTTACATAACTCATTACTGTAATCACACAGCGTCTGGTTTAGTACAAAGTATGTGCTTTTCAAATAAAAATATGGACTTTTCCGCCAAGGCTTGTGCCACAAACGTTTTAGGTATGAGGCGTTGAGTGTTCATAGTAAAATGTTTATTGATTTTTTCCAATTCGTTCCTCTGAGATTGATCCGCATTAGACTACATGTATATCTTTTGCTTACAATCAGGGAGATAGAAGGCAATAAACTGTTACACCACTATATAAAAAAAACATGCTTCCCAGTTTTCTATTCAGTAACTAACCAACTGGCTTGATTGTTATGCGTTATCCAGCCAATAGTCATTATTGTAACGATGTTACAACGTGATTCAAATACCAAAAACCTGCGCAGACACTATAAATAGTTATTTAGTTGATAAAGTAAACTAGATTGATACATCAAATAGTCCACAGTTCGTGAGGGTCGTGAGCCGCGGTCAACACATCAATAATACGAGGGCGCGCGTTCAAAACGTTCATTTGTAATGTTGATTGAATCACATCGCTTCACGAGATATGACCCGTGTTTGTGGGTGATATTTACAACGAAAAAAATGGGAAAGGATTAACATTGCACATGGGTTATGACGGAAAATTTAAATTAATTAAATCAGAAATTGTAATCTTTATCCTTCTCAGAATTATACGTATGTAGTTAAGCAAAATGGATTCAACCCCACAAGATCGTCGTCATAGCTACATCTAATTAAATCTGAAGTAGTTAAAATAAAAAGTGAATGATATAAAATTTCTTATGGGAAATAATATATTATTTTAATTAAGAACAGCCCCTTTGCTCTGTCTATTACTGCCCTATTACCGTATTTCATGAACGATGACGTCATTACGGCGCTCATTAGGACCTCCTTAACGGAATAACGAGGGTTAAATCGACTTGATCCGGGTTAAAAATGAAAACGCGAAAAGGTCATTTTTATACACTGATTGACAGATATGTCGCAATTCGCTATTAATGACCGTTCGGCGACTAATTGATTTATAACTGGAAAGTGACTGAGTTGGCTTTGACTATCCAATACCTGATTTATGGAGTCGTGCAATGAAAAATCAGTACTGTTTCATCATCAGGCAATAAAAACTTTAGCTAGGAATCGAACTTCTTAATAGTTGATTACAACTAACCGGCCAGCATTCAAAGTTTTCATCCAATTAGGAATTTTCTGGTTTGTCATAATGCTAATTGTCATTTACATACACTCAATGGCGAAATCATGTAACTGTGCGTGAACGCGTAATTTAAATTAATCTCCATATAAATTTGGCATCGTTAGTCGGTATTTTCCGCTTGATCCTCAAAACAACGAAATGCCTGATAGCGAGGTGAAACTGTGTAAGGCTTTCAGTCCCGCGCCCGACAAAAGGTTTAACTCATAACTGTGAAGCAGGCCGGCCCTTTATTTTGCCCGCGAATTACCATATTCGAAAGCCCGAACACGATGTCTTAGCTTTTTAAAATTACAGCCTGTTCAATCGGAATACTGCCTCAAATTAACGGGCGTAACGAGCCAAAAGTCCGCATTGCGAAACTTCAGGTAAAAAAGAAAAAAAAAACATAATAGCGGGAAAAGTGACAGTGACGGAGAGCTCATTGCGCGCGCTTTTTTCTTCTTTTTTTTCCAGCCAGAGATCATTGGCGGATCGCGGATTTCGGACAAATCAAAGGCTGAATGGGCTCCCCCGAGCCTTTGAAAGGCGAAACCCGACGGGTCTTGAAATATTGCAACAAGCTTTATCCTGCGGACGAGAGATAATATTCCTGTTTTAAAAATATTCTTTCAGAAATCTTTTTAAAAGTAATACGAGGTAAACGTTGCGAGATTGCGTTTGGCTGTAAATTACTTAACTCACTCCAAGGGGAAGGTTCTGGCATAAAGTCTGGGTAAACTATTTTGGTTGAACTATTTTAGGAGACGGGCGTGAACGTGATGCTTTCATTAACCATTGATGCAGAGAATACTTGTAGCTTATGAAGTTGGACCGAGGTATTAATTAAACTTGAGACAGGTGTTAACAGCTTTGGCTCCGTAAATAGCCGAGACTTTATTTATCTAAAATCTTGATAAAGTTCATGTTTATTAATGGCTTTGGACTATTGATCTATAAAAAATATCAAGTGTTCCGGTAGGTATCTGAAGGTTTTCTGTAAAGCAAATATACCTAAAGTTATAAATATTAAGTTACTTATCTTACTACTATTATAAAAGAGTTTTTTTTGGTTGGGTCCGTCGATCACGCTGAAAATACTGATCGGATTTTGATAATATTCGGTATACAGGCAGGGTGTGGGCTGACTTCGGTAATAGGTGTTCCCATGAGATAAAACAGGAAACTTGATAACGCGATCAACGACGCAAGTAAAAACTAGTAAAATATAATATACTTCAATTGACATTTTGGTATACATAATTTATACAGTTTAAGGTTGGATAACGATATTTTTTCTTATGTATAATTTATAATCGTATCTTGGCAACCTTCTGATCTTGTGATGCACCGCGTGTTGCCTGAATGGCACGTTTACGACGCTCGCCCTGCGCGCATATGAAATGCATCTTCTGCAGCGTAAGACTGCACTTTGATGCAACTGCATGCGATTTCATTCCGTTTTATTATTGACGTTGTTTCACTGACGCATTGGTGAAGTGTTGCATAAAATCTCCAGTATATTGCTAACAAACTTCATTTTATCTTCTTTGGGGATGAAATTTTTAGTTTATTTTTACGTTGTGTAAGTAATATATTTGCAAAGTTTAAACATTTTGAGTTCAGCTGTTGGTTGTGCAGGTTTTCTCTGGATATTTTTTCGCCGTTACCAGTAATAACATACGCTTACAGAACACTTATTGGTGTTTTAATTTACGGAAAACTACGGTGAAGTAACGTTTCAAAGTTGACGTGTTTTTTTCCTTTTGCAAGTGAGGCCAACGGAGCTCAGTTGAAGAGGGTAGGGTTTAAAAGGCACCTGCTTTTTGTGGAGCCACAGATTCCTATGGGTGATAGTGATCTTACCTCTCAACATCAAGTGTGCTCCAAGCTCGTTTTCCTCCCTTTCATAAAATAAAATTAAGTGACACTCGAAACCACTCTGCTTCCACGACAAAAGCCTCTGATGTTGTGTGAAATTTACGTAAGAGAGTGAAAATCTTCAAGGCCGTTCACCCTTGGGTGCATTACCCTCTCGTTTACGGTTTGTATAAATTGCCCTCTTTACGTTTCCACGTGAGCGCGAGTATGAACAGAGCTTTATACTTGCGAACGTAAAACGTATTCGTGTACGTACGTCGATGAAATGAATTCGCTGCGGATGTACCGACGATGTGTTGCGAAGAGTTTGCAGTCGTATATGATATTTTACCATCTGTATTTTTCAACTTGCTTTAAGATGAATCTGATTAATTGTGGCTATAATTTTTATAAATTTCCCCTGTTAGGTACCCTTTGGTAAAATGATAAGGCTGCAAATACCTACTCGATAGTGGTTTTATGTTTGGGCCACTTATACACTTCCAAAATAACTTGTCGAATAACGAGTCAAGGACTAAAGTAGATTCTTAGACTGATGGTAAATGAGTAGGTATCACAACAGTATAATCTTAACTGCAGGTGAGCGTTGAATCACCCGAGCCATGTCTGGGGACCACCCAGTTTCCCGGGTGGTCCTCCCTAGGCGCCAGCCCCGGCCTACCGCATCAGGTCGGGGCGCTCGAGGACGGATCGAACATAAGCCGCCCACTCGGCGGCTGGCAGCGATCCGTCCTGATGCGAGCGAAAGGGGAAACCGGAGGGGTTTAGTGGGTAGTGGGCGCTTATTTTGTGCGCCCGAGCCCCACACACGGTCGCGGGCTCAGCTAGCCCGCGGCGACATGGTGCGTCAATGCATTCCCCTCCGCAAAAAAAAAAAAAAAAAAGGTGAGCGTTGAATTTGTAGGTACCCTTAAAGCCAGGTGACTTTCTGTTGTGTTGTAAGAAAACGTTTTTGTGACTTTTTGGACGTTCTCGAGCTTTATACCTGCGCCACATAAAACGTACTTGTTCGTAGATGAAATGAATTCGCTGCAGATGTACGGAAGTGTCGCGACGAATTTGCAGTCGTTTCGTATCTGCCACGTGAACACTCGTACGTTCCCGGGACACGGTAATTTTTATTCTGTTCTACTGTCGTGTTTGATTTGCAAAGACTTATATGAAACTTCGCCTGGCGTTGACACGTTATAAAGCATTCTTGGATTTTATACGCTTCTGCTATGCTTTGGAATATTCGAAGGGTGAAAAGATTTTTGAAATGAAATATTTTGTAGTTATTTTTGCTGAACAGAATTGAGTTTTTAGAAAATGAAAATTCTTGTTTGGAATATTTTAAAAGCAGTCTTTATTTATGCACACTACAATTTGCGAACTCCAGAAATATTTTACCATCGTACAGAACTTATTGAAAGTGCATTCTGATTCTAAAGAATCAAACTGTATTTTATGAGCTTACTTCGCAAATTTCGACAATATTTGTGTCATACAATAACGATTTAACGATTCCCTCAATTGCTACTAACAATTAATCCTTGAACGAAAATTTAATACAGCTTACGAAATAAAGTACCATTTTATTAAAAAGATGACCCCATACCTTTATCTGATAGAGGCAACGTTGCAATTTAGCCTCAACCGGCCGCGAGCCACGGTAAGAGCCATCAATCCAGTGCTTAGTGCCTGCAAAGATGCAATTTGTTGCAGCAAAAATGCAACACTTTTTGCCCCGTAGTAAATTGATTACGAGCTCAAGTGGCCGGGTTAACTGGCTCTTCCTGCTAGTTGAAACTTAAATCATTGTTCTACCTAGATAGGAAGAAGATTTTTTGCTAGGTTTCTGCCGGTGAGTATGGTCTCCAGCGTAAAGTTAAGGACTGTATGGGGCATTGAAAGGCAAGAATGCATCTCTTACCATCAAAGGTGCGATTCACTAAGCACAAATATCATAAAAGCCTTCGGATGTGTTATCGGTGACAATACTTTTGGTATTCTGTAAGAACTATTTCAACGCTGTCGCTTAGTAAATTACATAGCTTGTGACCCCCTAAAGTCAAAGTCAAAGTCAAATGTGTTTATTACAAAACCATAATATACAAAAGGGTGTTGTAAAAATATATATGGACACAAAGTTCGTTCCTAGGTCGTTTATCTCCGTATTTTTTTTTTAACTTGAATCTTTGTTTAACCCAGTTACAAAGAAGATGCTAGTTTTTCCTTGTATTTGTGTATGGAGTTGCAGCGAATTCAAAGTGTGCAAAGTTTTAGCTCCAGTGCAAACAGAAGTTGGGATGGATGCAAATATTTCAGGTTTTAAGTTTGATAAATGTGTTTACTCGTACCGGTGTGAAACTAAATTGAGCTATTTTCCTGAATGCATTACCATCCTACCAACAGAAGAACTTCAGTGGTACCTTCCTGGTTTCTGACACCCATTACAATTTATTAAATAGATTTAAAGCCGCTTACTTTGCGATCATTACTTTTAGTCTACTTACTACGTATCTGATGATAAGCTTCTCTATTACGTACACTAATTGTCCATAAAAACGAACTGTTAAGTACACATAATAAGCATTATTTCTTCTATTAATATTTTTTTAACTAGAAATATTTCTCCATCGCAGAATTTAAACTAATGCATACGCTTACTAAAATTACAAAGCAAACGGCGAGCGAGAACACGTTGTACTCACTTTTTAATTAAATAATCAAACTCGCCGGAGAACTGTTAGAAACTAACTACTATCCGCTGCATCTATTTGCTTACTCGACGCTCCGAAAGCAAAAACAACTCCCAAAAACAAGGATGGCGTCCGTTGATTTTTCAAGTTCCCCCTATCGAGTGAAAAAAACATTTTCGTCACAATTTCGTGACCAAACATGACTATGTACCGTATTTTTCCCTTTTGCATAGGATGCGGGCTGGTATCGCCTGTTTGTGACGACACCGCGACAAAGGTAGATAAGGGTCCAAAGAGAATTGTGAATACGCGAGCATTGCAATGGAAAATGTAAAGAAATGCACGCCAATTATCTGGTACAGGCTGTTCGGTGCACTACTGGCATGTTTAAGCCGCTTTTATAATATATATAAGACATACTTGCACCATTTAAAGCTGGTTAAGTCTGTCGTGCACTCTTTTTGACTAACAAGTAATTTTCGCATTGTTTCTGTGAGTTAAGTGTTAGAAGTAATTAACAAAACTTTTTATTTTCGTGTCGATGGCAAAAAACTGAACTGAACCAAACCAGTGGGAAAAGCCTTTGCCGCTTTACCAAACTTTTGACGGAAACTTATCTACGACTGCATATAATTCTGATATAAATATTTTATTTATTAGTACACTGATGATGATGTACATTGAGTATACACTAGTTATTATTTCAATATATATTTTTTATCAGTACATAAGCCTTACGTTTACGTTACCTTGTACATACCTAGATAATGTATTATTCACGGCTTTCACAAAATATGTTTAGCTATAGGTAACAAAATGACTTACTCGTATATCCAATCTGCGCGTCAAACAAAAATAAACTAAAAATTAAAAAATAATTCCTAATATCTATTACCTCATACTGTAATTTTCCTAAACTATGTTAAAGTAATCTTAAACATACTAACTGAAGTCGGTGCTTCTTCTCTTCTGTTTTTGGGCAGGCACCGACTTCAGTTAGTATGTTTAAGATTACTTTAACATAGTTTAGGAAAATTACAGTATGAGGTAATAGATATTAGGAATTATTTTTTAATTTTTAGTTTATTTTTGTGTTTACGGTTTTTTTGAAGTCGGTTTAATTTTTTTTTTAAAAGTCAGTTTATTTCATTACTAGCGGCCCCCCGCGACTCCGTCCGCGTGGTTTCGCGTTTCCGCAAACGTAGGTATATACTATACCTATAAAGTTCCATACAAACATTAATCCCCTTTTTCATCCCCTTGGGGTGGAACATATAAAAATCCCTTCTAAGGGGATCTTAATGTCATAGTAGCTTTATGCATGCCTAGTCCCAGCCCAATCGGTTTAAAATTGACAAAGTTTCATACAAACATTAATCCCCTTTTTCATCCCCTTGGGGTGGAACATATAAAAATCCTTTCTTAGGGGATATTTATGTCATAGTAGCTTCATGCATGCCAAGTCCCAGCCCTATCGGTTTAAAATTGACAAAGTTTCATACAAACATTAATCCCCTTTTTCATCCCCTTGGGGTGGAACATATAGAAATCCTTTCTAAGGGGATCTTTATGTCATAGTAGCTTTATGCATGCCAAGTCCCAGCCCGATCGGTTTAAAATTGACTAAGTTTCATACAAATATTAATCCCCTTTTTCATCCCCTTGGGGTGGAACACATAAAAATCCTTTCTAAGGGTACCTTTATGTTAGTAGCTTCATACATGCCAAGTCCCAGCCCGATCGGTTTAAAATTGACAAAGTTTCATACAAACATTAATCCCCTTTTTCATCCCCTTGGGGTGGAACACATAAAAATCCTTTCTAAGGGGATCTTTATGTCATAGTAGCTTTATGCATGCCAAGTCCCAGCCCGATCGGTTTAAAATTGACAAAGTTTCATACAAACATTAATCCCCTTTTTCATCCCCTTGGGGTGGAACATATAAAAACCCTTTCTAAGGGGATCTTTATGTCATAGTAGCTTAATGCTTGCAAAGTCCCAGCCCGATCGGTTTAAAATTGACAAAGTTTCATACAAACATTAATCCCCTTTTTCATCCCCTTGGGGTGGAATATATAAAAATCCTTTCTAAGGGGATCTTTATGACATAGTAGCTTTATGCATGCAAAGTCCCAGCCCAATCGGTTTAAAATTGACAAAGTTTCATACAAACATTAATCCCCTTTTTCATCCCCTTGGGATAAAATAATAGATATATACTATAGCCTATAACCTTCCTCGCCAAATACACTATCCAACACAAAAAGAATTTTTCAAATCGGACCAGTAGTTCCTGAGATTAGCGCGTTCAAACAAACAAACAAACAAACAAACAAACAAACAAACAAACTCTTCAGCTTTATATATTAGTATAGATTTTTAGTTGTGTAAAAGCGTTGTGAACTTAATGATTAATAGGAACTTAGTTGTTGCTAAGAGTGAATGAGAGTGTGGATTAATTTTTTGTTCTCGCGTGAAGGCCCAGCGAGACTTCTCGGCGAGATTTCTCGCCGTGGGTCTGGATGTAATATACACAAGTATCACGTTAGCCCTACATACATTCGATCGACCAATTGCAGTTCTGCCTTCCAACTCCTAACCGTTAAGGAGTACTGTAGCTTCATCATCAGCACAGTAGCATCAGATGTTGATTCAAGCATACCTCACAAGCAATATGTAAGCCCTACATACTACTAAATAGTTTCCATCGACCAAATTGCAGTTCTGCCTTCCAACTCCTAACCGTTAAGGAGTACTGTAGCATCATCATCAGGACAGCAGCATCAAATGTTGACACCCTGAAGCATATACCTAAGTAAGACATGATTACGAAACAAAACACCATACGAGCATACAATTTTCGGTGGTTGCCCTCGATTTCTCCTGGATTCCATCATCGGATCCTGGACTGGTGAAAATGGGACCACCTCAGAACTGAACTCTACATAACAAAACAAACATTTTTGAAATCCGTCAATAATTGACGAAAATATCGGTGAACATACATAAAAAAAAAAAAAAACATGCAGACGAATTGAGAACCTCCTCCTTTTTTGAAGTCGGTTAAAAAAGCTAAAATATGATTTACGCGGTCCATTTTTCGGGCAGACCTCTCCGAGATAAAAAGGGTGAATTAACCGCTCGGCGTTTGAGCGCAATTACTCTCGCAAAGAACAACCACCGCAAAAAGTTTCGCAAATGTTGACCACTATCAGGTGGCCGTATTCTATGTGTAAGGGTTGCTAGCCAGTACATGTAGACCTTTTACACAATACATATCATGGGACGGACAGAGTTATGTTTTTTTTTTTGTTTTAAAACATTAGTCACTTTTCTGGTTTAAAGGCACGAGCTCATACCGTATCTTTTGTACAAGCTACCTTTTTTTCATTTGTTATATTTTAGTTGGTCATTTGTGTTTTTTAGGGTTCCGTAGCCAAATGGCAAAAAACGGAACCCTTATAGTTTCGTCATGTCTGTCTGTCTGCCTGTCTGTCTGTCTGTCTGTCTGTCTGTCTGTCTGTCCTGGCTCGTCCTCCGCCGTTTCTGAACCGATTGCCACGAAAATTGGTGGAGAGATGTACAGTGATAATTCAAGAATTGGTTTTTAAAATAATCGAAAAATAATTATTTTTACCCCCCCTTCCATACAGCGAAAAGTAAATTCGAAAAAAAAATTCGACTTACCCCATCGTGTCGGGTATCGTTAAAAAGGTATTTTTAAATACAATAAAACTGGCCTTGAAACCATGTGGATCAAACACCCCAGTCTCGAGATATATTAATACAAAGTTAAAATTAGAGCGTCCCCCCCCCCTTAACTTTTGAAATACTATTACAATAATTCTACAAAAAATGTCCTGTACACCTCCAAGTAAGTACTTTCAACTAAAACTATAGCGAACTCTGTATCATACATAGTTATTTTTATACAACTCGACCAACTTATGACGTGCAGTTGCCCTTACTAAATGGTGTCTTAAGCGGTCGGGCCATCTTTTAGCTACGGAACCCTTTCATGGGCGTGTCCAACACGCTCTTGGCCAGTTTTTTTTAACACAGACTGACCGCCAGCCTGCACTTGGCAAGCGTAGTGATTAAGCGAAAACCCATTCATCCATCTTTGTAAAGATAACAGGATTTCAAATGATGGTGGCCTGCAGTGGGACAATAATAGGCTGATACTTAACTTTTTTTTTATATTTCAGTCCACACAGTAAACTTTTCTCGATGTCAAGTGACTACCAGTGCTATCCTATCGGTAATGAATGTGTTGGTGCAGTGACACTTAGCCACTTTGGCTTAATTTTATTGTACTAACACTATTATTTTAAGTTGTAAATGTGCAGCATGTCGGTAGTAAACATTCTTGTATTGTAGTAGCAGTAACCCTATATCAAGGGGGTAGGGGGTACCCGAGGTCTGTGCCTTTTCCCGGCTCGACTGCAAAGCGTTGTCCTGTTGTCCTATTTATTTGCTTTGTTCCTCTCGTAACGTAAGAGCTTGTTCACACGAATAGTGTTGTTTCATGATTTGTTATTTTTTTTTGACGGGAATAATGCTTTCTATTTAGTTTTGACGATTCAGAAGTGCTTGTTGGTATGCCTATTTTTTAATAAAGATATTTATGCATTTGATGCTAATTTAAATACCCGTGCGGGTTATGCGTGTAAACATTCACACGCTTCATAAATCTCAAAAATTTCGGATAAATCTTTTAAAATCATGATCCGTTAAAATCACGGATTGGCTTATTTTTTGTATCGGGATGTTTTGAAGAGTCGAAAACGCAGTTACGTATTTAATTTAATAAAGATAAAGATATTTATTCAGCAATTAGATTTACAAGGAAAGTCTTTGCACGTCAATTTTTTTTTACCCTACTAATGTGAACATCTCTCCGTCAAGACGTATCATGTTTTTTAACGAATCGTCAAGGAGTATTCCGTGTGTATGTGCCTTTAAGTAGGATCGGTGTTTCTAGGCCACAGCTGGAGAACTAAGCTGTTTGCGGTATTTGAACAGGGAATGCTATCGTTTTCTTTTGTATTTAAGTGGGATATGTTTAGGCATGTCTGCCTTTATTCCTCGGCCTAAATGGGTTTCCTTGCTAGCTTTGCAAGAAGGTTTTTTTGTTGTTTCTACTAATAGTAACATGTAAACATTTCTTTTGTAGAAATACATATGTACATGTTATTACAGGGTCTGCTCTACTCAATTAATCTCAGTTTTTTGCAAAATTTGTTTTCTTCTATGCGACTGTTGTTCTTCGTAACTGTTATGCTACGTTTCTGCTGGTGAGTAAGGTCGCTAGAGCTCAGTTGGGGAGGGTCCTAAGACGTAGGCACTTACTGTCAGGACAACTGCAGACTTTCTTTGTTAGTTTCATTTAGTATAGAATGAGACTTCTATTCCCGATAGCAGAAATACTGAAGAGAGGCTTCCATATCTATAGCTTATTATTTAGAACGTTCAAATTGTATGAGAGTGTATTTTTGATATATTTGTTTTCAATTTACCAAGTTGCTTAAATTCTAAGCCGGAAAATATTTATTTTGAAACAAAAAGGACTTATCTGCCGAATCTTGCTAGAAATTCTATTAACTATTATTAATATCCCCGAATAATTCAAATTACGATTATATTTTTATATAGGTATTAAAAACTTTGTAGTAACTTGCGCCATAAAAACTAACGCGTCATTGCAGAGAAGTAAAACAATAAGCTTACTAAAAACACACAGTTGTTATTCTACCCAGCACCGGCGCTATCTACCAGAAAGGAATACTAGGGCAGTATACTCGTATTTCACCTAAGTTTTATCCTTATTATTTTTAAGGAAAATTTAAATTGGACTTAAAAATTATGGCTTATTTCCACGAAGTTAAATTAGAGTGCGAATAATATCCGCATGTGCTTTTTCCAAAACTATGCCTGCGCGATCGTGTTCAGGCCTCACTTCAGGCGGGCCTGCTTAATTTGCGCGTACTGTAGGTGGCAGAGGGTGTACTCAGGGTTATTGCCAGCGAATGACTCAGCAAGATCCAAGCAAACGTACTTTATTTGCCAACTTCCACTCGTCGATTGTCGCAACTTCAGCAACCATTAGGAGCTAAACGTGACTGGAGTAGAAAGCGTTTGTTAAAAAACACACTGAAGAAGTTTTTTTAGCCAAGTGTGTGGGTGGATTATATTTTCATTTTAATTAGAGCTGGGATTTAAGTTTTAAAAGTTTTCGACTGCCTCCGTGGTGTAGTGGTTAGAGCGCTGTGCTCAAAAACTACGAACTCGGAGGTCGTGGGTTCGAATCCCGCGGGGAACACTTTCACTTTGTGTTGGTTTTCCCAGTTTGGTTAGGACATTACAGGCTTGAATCACCTGATTGTCCGATAAAAATGATGATTCCGTGCTTCGGAAGGCACGTTAAGCCGTTGGTCCCGACTATGATCCAAATGGTCTGGTTTCCCTTGTGGTTACGGAGGTCAGACGACAGTCGCTCCATTGTAATAACCAGGCTTGTCAATTCAGGATCATAGTCGCAGCGTACCCTGGGCTCCAAGGCAATGGCCGAGGATGCAACCGGGAGAGGCGCTAGGATGATGATGATTTAAGTTTTAAAAGTGTTTTTACCGAAGTGAGACTCGTTCCTGAGCGAGGGATTATACTTTTGTTTTAAGAAGAAGTCAAGTTTTTAGTTTTATTTATTTACTAGCGGCCGCCCGCGACTCCGTCCGCGTGGATTTCAAATTTCCAATATCCTATGTGTTATTCTGATGTATAAGCTATATTGTGGTAAAGTTTCATTCAAATCCATTCAGTAGTTTTTACGTGAAAGAGTAACAAACATCCATACATCCATACATCCACACATCCACACATACAAACTTTCGCCTTTATAATAGTAGTAGGATTTATTTAACCGTGGCTTAAGATCACCTAACTGTAATAAGGCTGTCACAATTCTAGCTCCGCCTAAACGAATATTATGTAGAAAAAACATTATGGGTACAAATAAAGTAACTTATGATTGATGCTAAGAAGGAGACACTTGTGGCGAGGAAAAAATATAATTCTCCTTTTTCCTCGATATTATTCGTACACATAAACATCTCTAGATTGTGTTATTACAAACTGAAACATTACCAAGATAGAAATAACGAGTTTATTACAAATGTCACACAATAAAACCAGTTACAAACGAGTATTGCAGTCGCGGTGTATTGCGGTCATATTTCATGCTTTTCAAAGTCCTGTGAGAAATTCTCGGTGCGACCCGGCAGATGGACCCACTAACAGATAACTGGGCATTCCCGTCACAGTTGTCCTAAGTCAGTTTTCGCAGCAAGCTATTTTATAAACCTAACTGTAATTTAGTGGTCCTGACTATTATAATGATAGGATGTCATGCGAAAAAGATCAACAACAATAGAAGCAATTAAAGGAACTTCTGATAGGTGATAAAAATTAGAAGTTTGTGACGATGAAAACTATTTTTTTTTCTTTATGTATTATAGCGGCCGCCCGCGACTCCGTCCGCGTGGATTTCGATTTCCAATAGCCTAAAACCCTCGTCAAATGGACTATCCAACGCAAAAAGAATTTTTCAAATCGGACCAGTAGTTCCTTAGATTAGCGCGTTCAAACAAACAAACAAAAAAACTCTTCAGCTTTATATATTAGTACTAGCGGCCGCCCGCGACTCCGTCCGCGTGGATTTCAATTTCCAATAGCCTAAAGCCTTCCTCGTCAAATGGACTATCCCACACATAAATATTTTTCAAATCGGACCAGTGGTTCCTGAGATTAGCGCGTTCAAACAAACAAACAAACATACAAACAAACTCTTCAGTTTTATATATTAGTATAGATAGATTTGATTTGACATTGCTAACTCTCCCTACATTACCAGCAAATAGAAATAACGAGTTCCTTCATTACAAATGTTACAATATGAAATCGAGCTACATACGAGTAGTGCAGTAATATTTCATGCTTTTCAAGCGACCCGGCAGAATTTTCGGACGCTAACAGATATCTCGGAATTCCCGCCGCAGTTGTTCTAAACCAGATCTCGAAATTCACTATTTTTAAAGTCGACTTTTCTCTACGACTGTCCGACTTCGTGCCATGTTCTATCAGGAGAAGCATTTTCATTTTTCCTTTTGAGCCCGCTATTAAGTTACGTAGTAATTTCTCTTATATACCACCCAGGCGGAAGATTTTTATTATTTTTTCAACTAATTTAAAACAACGAGTGGGCATACTTATTTCAAAAGAAAGTCAATATTATTATAAAGATTTTTTATTTTACTTTACGGAAACCTTTCTTCAGAGATCAAAGTTGGAATGAACGTTAGTTAAATAACTTTGTTCAGGCAGACGTTATTCTACGGATTTAGGTTGTATTATGAAAGTTTTTACGATGTTCAAAGGGAGAAGATGTCTCATGTCTGTATGCATAACGACAATAAAAAGCTCGTAAGTGGTAATAAACAGTTTGCTTTTTCCTTTTTTTTTGTATTATTCGTCGTGTTGTTTGTTAGACTTTGGCGAAAGAAACTTCGTGTTTGAATTAGGTTTTTAAAAATCTCAGAGAGACATGATTGATGAAATTAGAATGAATAGAGGGAGGAATTGAGGGTAACTATTTTACTTCAATGAAATGAATGCCTTAAAATTCGGCAAAGTGCCCTTTTATTCAATAAATATTAAACTAAGACAATTTTTTCGCCAATTTTCATGAACAGGCTCGCACGTGCTTAAACCCCTCCTTTTGCTAATCGGTCAACTGGTCCTATGTGTTTAAACAAATTTAAATTGTTGCGTACGTGAGCCAGTGTGAGGTGCGTGAGAGTGGCAGATCGTTCGTAATTACCTGTCAAACACACCCGCCATGTCGCTCATTTGACGCGGGAAAAATGTTTACATTTACCGTCTTTTGTGCGATTAAATTACCAGTTCGCGACTGGGTTTCAGATCGTAATTAAATTTCAATGTATTTTGAAATGTAAATGAAATTCTTTGAACGAGTAATTAATGTATAAATGTTTAATCATGTTTTAACACTGAATTAATTTAACCTTATTCTAGGCGTTGAACAAAGAATGAGAGCAATTAATTAAAATCTGTTTTATCCTTGTTAGTTCTTTTTTGGTTTGTAATGAAACGCTTTTGATCAGCCTCAATAGTTTATTTTTAAAATTTCTATTACCTACTATCAGCGAAAAGTAGTCAACAAATTATGCTTATAATTATTGCATTTTCAGATGCATTTGTGATTTTGTATCTTAGCTACTTTCCAGAGCAGAAAAGTTAATATGATCTTCTATTTATTTTTCAACCCAACATGACATGAAATGTATTAAGTAAATGCATTCATATTCAAGCTCTGAAAAAGTATAAATTGCGGTATGAGCGGAATAAACGAGTATGAGAATGTTCAAACAAGTTCCCAACTTACACACAGAGTATATTTGAACTGTGAATGTAACCTTTTTTTATTTCTTTTTCAGGTACGTACCAACTTCTAGCTCCAACAAAAAAGGTTTGTCTAACCTGACCTTGAGAAAGTTTCCGAGCGGTGCAAACGCGACTTTGTGCCGAGTGTTTAAGATTGAGTATGGCTTGCTGGAGAAGTTTGTGCCTGAGTCTTAGATGGAGTTTGCATTGGAAAAATAGGTGTTGAGTTGTTTCTCATTGTTTCTGCGCCCGGAGGCTCACGAGGCCATTTGTCACGGGTCGAGCCGCGCGCGGTAATCTAACATTCATCAATCAGTCGTGCCTTTTATTGGCTTGATATTTCTTTTTATTTGCTGATGTGAGGGCTTCAGTATTGGTAAAATGTTGAGTTAAATCCTTTATTGATGTGCTGGATGTGTATCGGCATTATTTATGTAGGCGCCTGTACTGTATAATTAACAGCATTTGTTTTAAAAGCCGTAAATGTAGCAGATAGACTCGGCACATAAAAATTGGGTCACTGCCAAATGCCCATTCAAAATGAACGAATTCACTCGAATAAAACAAATATCAGGTAAAACTATCGCATGTAGGGAAAACAATAATTAAACCGCAATTTGTACCTACACCGAATGAGCGATAATTAAATGCACAATTCAGTTAAACATTATCACCACACTGAATTTAATTATGCATAATATTGTCCGATCCTATCATAGAAATTAATATTAAAACCAAAGTGTGTTAAACGCAGATTATCCCCGCAAAAAAGTGTATATTTCCACGCGAACAGCTTAAAGTAAATCCATTATAAAACGCCAACTGGCTTTTAGCAAAATCCTAAAGCCGACGAAAGCCGCTGCAAGCGCTGAGTGCGCTGAGTAATCGAAAGCGGTATTTTAATAGTTCGCAAAATGCATCCATTAGTGAGTGTGCACTGCACTGCACACGGGTAATTTCGACATTCTGGTCACGTGCCTCGGTATGCCATAGTGCAGTGGGTTGGAGTACGGTGGGACTTGTCTTGTCTTATCTTTGACTCAGGGTTCTAATTCCTCTCGATGGGGCAGAGGGTCCACAGTGCGTCGCCATCCCGGTCGGTCTTGAGCTACGCGCTTTATTTCGCTCCAGGTGGTCTAGGTCTAGCCAAGATGCCAATTAGATTATTTGTCGCTGTCACTCACACAGATGCTTCGCGTGCGAGATGGAAATATTAGTCAAAGCGATGGCGATGCCGATAGTCGTCGAAGTGGCAACTTTGCTAAACCACCAGGTCTTCCTTATCTCCTCCTCTTCTGCACCGACAGTCCGCCACCAAGTCTGTTTTGGGCGCCCACGTTTACGCTTCCCTTGGGGGTTCCAGTCTAGGGCTTGCCTTGGCATGTGTATAACGGTGTCACTTACCAAGTAGTTGTAGAGACAAACTAGCAAGATGGCTTCTTCTTACATGATCATAATCAGTTATGTAATATTACAAATCATACATGCGCTTAATCACACATGCTGTAAAATGTCAAGAGTGTGTGCTCTTGAGACGAATTTTTTTCTTGATAATCATAATAAAATAATTCCTAATTTTGAAAGCGTACCCTACTATTTCGAAGTTAACTGTGGCTCAGAATCCGAATGCATACTGTTAATTTTTTCCGCCCGTTGTTTTTTTGAACGTTTGTCGACTATTAAAAGTTCTTAAAAATTGCACACTTGGCATTTTGTTTATATGAGCTCAGTTAAAACTTAAAACGTTAAATTTTTTTTATGTCCAAGGACTTCATTTATTTTTGAATTTTATATTTTACTTAAATTATTTTGCCCACCGAGTATAGGTTATTTGAACATTTAATCAAGAAATTTAACGAATAATGGTAATTTCACAATGATAAAAAAAATAACATGTAAGAATCATTATTAGTCTAATAGCCCAGCTTAACTTACCAGCTATAACTTCTTATAGACCAGCTTTATTTAAATGTGGCAGCAGATTTCTTGACAGTTTTGTGCTTTCATCACTAGATGAGATAGCAGTTTACTGCTAGACCATTGAAGGTCTAATGGGGTGGGTTTCGTCCATGTAGTATATACCAAATAACAAAACACTTTAATTCTTAAGCAAATATTCTTAAGAAAAAACTTTAACAAAATATTTCGTGCACGTTCGCGAAAAGTAATAAAGCGCCTTCACACTTGTCTTAAACTGCCGCCGGCTTAATTCCTAGATCTCCAGTCCGCTCCCCGAGTTTAGTGCTCAGTTGTTACCCGCTGCTAACGACTGTCGGGAACTCATTCCGCTCCCTGCTCATTTTACCCAGACAAACTGATAGATATTATATATAGTATACTCGTAGAATGGAGCAGGATGCATAAAAATAAATAAAAGGAAATAAAAATGTGAACTAAAAATATAATTACGTACATTGTTTGTCCGCTTTGTATTTGATTCGATAAAATCATTCCAAAGTGTCCTTAAAACCGTCAATAATGTATCTCCAGAATAATTGGATTACCAGCTTAGTAAGGTATGCTCTTTTTAATTGTGCATCTCCTATTAGGTCTCATAGTCTCTACAAACATACAACTGAGTTATTCAATATCAAAACACTTATTAACTGTTCGCTTTCTCGGAGTATAGAAACGCACTAGGCCGAAAAAACGCGACCGAAGTTCGGCGGGCTTACGATGTATTTTAATTAGACCGTCTGACACACTGCCTGAAATGAGACGTCGCGTAATATTGTATAGAAAATTAACTTCGGTTGCGTTTTTTCCGTTTAGTGTGTTTCTACACGAAGAAATCGCGCCCGCTATCTAGTGTACCCTGTCTCACAATGGCTATGCTCAAAATTTGCTTCGTCAATTTTATGCCGCTCTAGACTGAAACTCCGCAATTACGACTGAGCCGAATGGCGAGCACTCTTTCACCCAAACTGAGGTTTCCACTCTTAATAGGCCGAATTAGATTTTTTCTTCGACCCTCTTTGTAGCCCGGATCGTGTTTAAACAGATTACGGGATGTTGGAGTAATCCTAACAATGTTACTTTTCATCCGCATGTTTTCGTGAAATTTGAGGGCGAATTTTTCCCAAATTGGTGTCAGAGAAATTGTGTTAAAATATCAGAGTGAGGTTATTGAGTATTATTAATTTATAGCCGAGTAGGGCTTTTGTTAAACAGGATTTGTCTAACGAATTTACTCTTTGGAAAGTCAACATTCTGTACCTGGGTACGGGATTTATATTAATTAACAAAAGTTTATATGTATTTATGTTAAACTATTCTTATTAATTATTGGGGTTAAGGTTTTGATTTCGATATTAAATCTGATAAAATGGGAAAACTGTTTAATGGCTTTATCTAAGTCTTAAACTTGTATTCCCTTTTAAGTCAGTACGTAGACCAGTGGTTCCCAAACTTTTTTTTCTCGTGGACCACTTTCAAAATTTTACTGGTTTCGGTGGACCCCCCCCCCCCCCGCTGCTGCATTTTTACCACATTTATAAAGTCGCCAAACAAAATAGAAAAGAAAAGAAATTCGCATTAACAAAATCACCTTTCATACAAGACCGCCACGTAACTTGGTTTTTTGTATGAGTAGTCGAACATTTTCTTGACGATTTTCGCAAACTCGTAAAACAAAAATGTTTTTCAGAATGGTTGGTAAAACACGTGGTTAATGTGATGTAAATGAACACAGATACACTTAGTATTTCGATAGGTCAATAAAAATGAAAAATGGTAGTAGGTACATTTTAAACATACGGAGCGCGTTAATTCTTTGATTTGATGAAATGATACTTATCGTTTTTATGGTCAATTTTGGGATTTCGAATTTTATTTTTCCACACAAATACCCATGATCAATGTTCGATTCTGAGTACTCCAATTTTTATTTGAACTATAAAAATTAGTGGCTAAGGGATTATTCCCAAGGTCCACTTCAGAACTTCTCCCACTGATGGGCGTTTTTGACTTATTGTTACGCGACTGCAAAGGAGGGGTTGCGCTTGTTTGTTTTAAATATATTTAAGAAATATTTGGCTTGGAATATTCTAATACGATATTATCACACGATTTGACATTCCTCAGAGATTGTAGTGGCAGCCTAGACTAAATAGCCTAAAATAGCAACTAACTACTAACAATGTAGGTCGGCCCTTATAAAAAATATGCTTACATTTTTTCTCTTTACTATCAAAAGCAGATATATTTTCGTGGACCCCTTTAACATCTTATGGACCCCCAATTTTTATTCACGCCTACGTGGACCCCTAGCAAGTCTCCCGTGGACCCCTGGGGGTCCACCTGGACCACTTTGGGAATCACTGACGTAGACCTTTGAAAACCAGTTTTTAAACATAAATCATAAAGCATGTGAGTAAAATAAAAATAATGCAATGTCGATATCATGAAAGATTTCGGAATGCCTTAATCTAAATACAGTTCAATTCATGAGCCAGTAAAAGTAACAAATCCCTGTCCCTGAAAAGGCATCGAACCCACGATATTCTAAACATGACACGCAACACGCATAGAATATTTAAACTGTGGTCAAACATGGGTGGGATCCCGTCCCAGCACACATGTGACCGAGGTCCGAAATATGTCCTTATGTAATTGAAAAGGGAAAAACACAGATGAGTTCAGATGAAACTGTCTTTGAGAATATTTATTTATACTTACTACAAACTTTTCCTGGTTCCTTCTAGTACCAACAATGCTGATAGTTTGATGACCAGCTAGCAAAGTATTTTTAATTAGAGTTCAATTTAAAAATATAGATATCTCCCATCAAGCAATTAAAAACTGATATGTTCAACTAGGATTTCTTCCGCAAAAATTTGCGAAAGTTATTCTATGTGAAGAAATATGTTTGAATTTTGAAATAATTATAATCCGTGAACGTGCTTTTCAAATAGAGATCTGTCACGAACCCTTTAAATTGCTGTGAAATATTGTAAACTTTCGCTTATATCGGCATTAGAACCATAACCTCCTAAATACGACTAGGGCCGCTTAGTGCACTGTCTATCAAGGTATTTCTTTTACCTATAAAGCACAAAAAATATTTAAAAAGTTAACATTTCTTCCCGTTTGCCCCTATCCCGGGACAGGCTGATCGGACCTGGCTCTGGCACGCTGTAAGCCCGGCTTAGCTTTGCACAGGCTTAGCGATAAATCAGGGTGCCACCTGAATTTGTATACCATTTCCTTATACGAAACTAGCGGCCGCCCGCGACTCCGTCTGCGTGGATTTCTTTTTTTCGAAATAAAAAGTAGCCTATGTTCTGTCTCAGGGTCTAAAGATTGTCTGTACCAAATTTCATCAAAATCGGTTGCGAGGTTTAAGCGGGAAAGCGTAACAGACAGACAGACAGACAGACAGACAGAGTTACTTTCGCATTTATAATATTAGTTGGGATTAATGGCCCGGTTTGCCTTCTATGCTTACAGTTATTTTTGTTTACTTATGCAGATGCGGAATAATGTGATGAGGTATGATTCACAATTTTTTCGGTCACTAGTTTTGCTAATATGACTCTACTTCACATCCATAATTAAAGATTGCTTTATGGAAACTGCGTAACGAACTACTAGCAAATCCTGGTTTGGTCGTTTAAAATGGCCGTTCCAAATTAATGAGGGAATAGGAGATGCGATTTCGGCACTCATTTATACATATACTGCCATAAATCAAACATGCATTGTTGGTAAATCTTAAATAATGACCGCCGTTACCAAAACTCTTCAAAATCACTAAACATCATTCCATCTAAACTGGAATCACGATATTTGATATAATAATCAGTTTCCATTTCCGCAAAGCTTTTAAGTGGCCGTGTATTTGTTCATTCCTCCTCCCCTAATACTTCAAACTGACGGCAGTTACAAAAATAATATCGCTAAAACTTGCTTCTTCCATTAGGCGGCAGATTCAATACATTAGGTAGGTATTATTCTCAAAGTCGATGACGTAAGCGACTACTATATTATTGATAATGTTTTGAATGCGAAAGCATCTGTTTGGCTGCCACGGTTTCAACCTTGAACCATTGAACCGGTTAGTAGAATTCGGCACGGATTGTAATATAGCCTTCAGAAAGGACATAGGTTTATGCTTGGCCAAAATATGGGTCGCCTTCAAAAGATATTTATTAAAGATGACATTATTATATCTCGTGGATTAGTATACTTGTTTTATTTTGATCCGTTTTTATAAAATCAAGGGTCTACATTGCCCTATCGGAATCAAAACTTATCTAAATTATTGCCTCATGAAAATGATATGAGGAAAAGTAACGAATACTTTTGAAACAGTAATTTTGAAACTTAAAGTACGTAACATTGCCAAAATCGCTGTTGACTCTCCCTGACTGTCAAATAAGTGTTACAGTTAAAATAATCCCACACTAAACTTAGTTCTTATTATTTCGACTCTTACATGCCTTCTGCGACTATCTTATTCATCATTATGTTGATTTGCTTCAAATAGAAAATAGACTGAATTAATCCTGTAGATACGTAGGCGGTCTTACATGATGGATTCTCTGAAGGAGGCTTTTAATAGCCCTTAATACCTTCTGCTCGTCAATAATGGAGCATTGCTTTGTTAGCGTTAATTCATATTTTATGCAGGTCCTCGTAATGATCAAACTAAGTATTGCGGTTAATGGACAGGAATGGGGTCCGGATTACTGTTAAGTGATGTTACTTTGTATTTAATTTTGTTTCGGTTTACAAATCTTTTGAATGAGTTGTTGGAGTTGGTAGTTTTCGTTGAAACTCTCTTTAATTGTGTGGGTGGACGTAGTTACAAATAAGTACTTACTTTTGCTCGTGTTAAGCAGTAAGAATCAAAAAAGTTGTGATAGGTTTTATCTTATAGTAGAAAATGTTTATAACTTTTTATTTAACAAATACAAACAAATGAAGACCATGTCCTTTTTGTATTCAACAACTAAAATTATATGTTCATAACAAGACAGTACGAAGGATGTGGGTCGTGATTCTTGTAACTTATTTTATTGAAAATCTTCTAGTTATATTATTATAGTGTGTTAGGTACGGACCTCATTATGCTGCTCCTTTGTATTACGATATCCCTTGCTGGATTATTCACAGAAAATAAAGGAATGAAGAAGCTTTTTCATCGTCGTTAGTATGTTCTGAATTTAATAAGATATATATACACTCACTTTTACCTTACTGCGGTAACCTTAATCCGCTTTCCCAGTTTAAGCCTTAATAATAGAATGAAAACAAGTACTGGAAAATTCTTGCAAGTTTTCGATACGATTTTTGTACGATTTACAATCATCATAATTTTTTTATTGATTATTCACAAGCGCCTTTCTTTGATGCATATTCATAAGTGCACAATTGACGATCACTGATGCACTTATGAATATGCATATCTGAAGTTGATATGTAAGTGATATTTTTTAATTGGAGTTTTGATTGCAAAATAAAATCTCCATATAACTTTTCAGTTAGATCGGAACGTGCACAAACGTGTCAGTCAATCGCACAGCCCACGTTACACCCTCCGTCCAATTTATTGGCGTAAACAAAACTTAACGCGCGCAAACGGACGCCGAAATAAACGCGGGAATTACGACAGCAAACAGATTAAAAAACCCTTCGTCGTCTGCAAACATGGCGGCGTTATTCCCAGTTTTTAGGGTTCTGCACTTAAAGAGAGAAAACGGAATTAAGTCAGTCTCCGATATCCATCGATATGATTCAAAGTAGCGCCCGCGACTCCGTCCGCGTGGATTTGGGCTTTCGCACTTATAGTGTTATATACTGTAGCTTAAAGCCTTCCACGTCAAATTGACTATCCAACACAAGAATATAATAATAATTAATAATTACTTTTTTGTAGATCTTCAAATATACGAAGAGTATGGATATGTTACTACTGTACTAAATTAAAAGTCCATAATTAAGTAAAAACCGGAATATTGAAAGTAAAACATTCGTTATTGTTTTTCTGATTTTATAAACAATGGTGCCGAACCCTTAGACCCTAGTCTGACTTCATTGGCTGTTTTTTTTTCGTTTGTCCTCTTCATTATCTCTGGGCGCAGGAAATCTTTATCCGTTCGGCTTAAGTCTTCGCTTCGGCTCCGAGGATGTTTAAAGCTGATGTAAAGCTAAAAGTCACGTGCGATGAGATGACAGACTCGTATGGCGACAATAATGTCTATTGATAACTAACAAATCAATTAAAACTTTTTTGATTTATAGAACTTTATATCATCCCTTGATAAAAGAAATAATATTATGAGTTATTTTGAAAGAATAAGCAGATTTGGATGTGCGGCGGCTCGTAATCACAGAATATTACATTTTATAATTCGTTGTATAAATTCGAATATCGTATCCTTGCTTTTCTTTTTGATGAAAAAGAAGTTGTGAAACAATTAGACAGAAAGCAGTTCAAGAATATTCTGACCAAATTATTGATTGACAAATGTTATTACAACCTAAATGATTTTTATAATGATAATCTATAATTCCTGACCATTGCTGTAACTTTTTATTTTTATTTTATTTTAATTTGACATTTAGTATTAAATAACGCCAATTTTATATAATTATTCGGTTAAAATTGTTTATGTTAAGTATTATTAATATGACATTTGATTTGATGTTGAGTTATATGATAAAAAATCCATTGTTATTATAAGTATATGTTTAGTACGTAGATCTTTTATTAAATTTATTGTAAAATAATTATTGAAGGAGAAATATTCTGCATGTTATATTTCGTATACCAAATCGGTGAAACATAGTGAGCCTTATTGTCATAGCACCATGTCTGTATTTTTTTACCTATGTTTACGAAATAAATGATTTGATTTGATTTGATTTGATTTGATGACAATTTTTTTTGACTGAATATTCGACGTAACCGACCACGTGCATTTCGGTTTCCGCACATATAGTGTCATGTAGCTAAAGCCTTTCTCGACTAATAGACTTTCCAATATAAAAATAATATTTTATTTCGAACCTGTAGTTCCTGACATTAGTGTGTTCAAACTAAACTCTTCAGCTTTATTATATAAGTTAAATTTTAAAGATAAAATTCGAAATAAAAATATTGTCAAGATATGCGAAAACAAATCTATCCAGCTAGTATCAAGGTATGAGCTAGCAAACGAAGCAACAGTTGGCCGATAAGGCATAGCTGCTGATTCCATCGCTCGTTTCCTGGAATCGTTAATTGCATTTATCGGTATTTGATATCCGTGCTGTTTGCTTGTGTTTATTCCTAGGAAATATTGACATTTCAAAGCTATAATATGACTTGGAAAATCAAGGCAAAACTTTTTGTACTTTCGACCCGTGACTTAATTAAAACATCGATATTTGTACATTATCTATACTAATATATAAAGCTGAAGAGTTTGTTTATTTGTTTGTTTTAACGCGCTAATCTACGGACTAGTAAATAAAAAAATATTTTCGTGTTGGATAGTCCATTTGACGAGAAAGGCTTTTGGAAATAGAAATACATGCGGGCGGAGTCGCGGACGGCCGCTAGTATTTTATAAAATGATCAAAAATGCTTATAACATGGGAGCTAACTTACTTAATTAGATAAGTAAAGTAACATTGTAATGTTAACTTGTTAAAACATTGTATCGTCATTTCCAGATGACATAAGACAAGGACTAAATTATCCCAAAATATATGATTATTCAAATTCGATTTAAAATGTATACTTGTTTGTACATTATTTTAAATCGAATTGAAAATATTTAACTGTTTTCAACTTAAATTCTCAAGAACATGCAACAGTTCCGGTTATAGGGCACTGGTATCGGTTATAGGTATTTGTCAAGAGGCTCAACAGTTGGGTCATTGTGGGCAGACGGCAAGACGACGAATGGGCTGTATTCAACATTCTTCGATGGCGTGCAGCGTCGAGTTTATTGGCTGTAATCATACTCGTAGATAATAGTATGATGCAGAATGCACATTCAACTCGAGCCAATTACTTTAAGTTTTGGCTCGCTTTCGTGATACACTTTTGAAAAAGAGCAGTAAAACTGCTTCTGGCAAAGTGTTTTCAAAATGTGCTTTTATAACAGAATACTTGAGAAAAGTAAGGTTTGTGCAGGTAAGGTTTCTGCAGGCCTTAATATGTAATATTTGTTTTATTTCATTTTTACAAAGGTCATATTTTTTGTTCATATGACTGTAGACATGGATAGTCGCCTTGTGTAATAAACTTAAAAAAAAAATCAAAAATGAAACATACGTAACTAGCTAGGCCATTTACTCGAGGTCCGACAATACACCAGCTAGATTTTCATTGCAGTTCATTTATATCGTCACTTCTATAGCACATTTCCCACTTTATAAATGGCTATTTCTTCGTAATTATTAGGTCAGCTTCAGAACAAACGCCGCCCAGCGTCTCTTCGCCGGCGCCATCCACTTTAACGATCTGAATATTCATAACAGCCGCGGCCCCAGGGCTGGAACAAACATGTTTTTACAATTAACAACGCGTGAAAACAAGCGAGGAAGCGCTTTGAAGTGCGACTTGTTAGACCCGGCGCCACGGAGGCAGTTGTGAAAGCAATGAAGACTCTAGAGAAAATACAGAAAACCTTAGCTGATCAGCTCTTTTCTTAGTAATTTTTAATGATTGAACGAAAAATTTCAGTCAAGGTTAGAATGGCAGTGCTCTTAAATGGTACCTACACACCAAACATTTTAATCACAAATGACATCAATTTTTCCTACTATAATCAACACAATACCTACACACCAAAAATTTTAATCATAAATTACATCAAATTTTCCTACTATAATCAACACAATAGAACACAATGGGCAAGTTTCGTTTGGTGATCACAAAATCATGTTAAAAACATGCACTGTTTTCCCCGTAGAGTTCTTAAGACAGAAGATACAATACTTTAAGCGTTTTAAGCAAATGACAGTTTTACTCGAACCTCTGACAAGCGAGAAGGTATTTCTAAAAGACAAAATACGAGCAGAAAAGTCAAGTATAACAGTGAACAGATAACCCTATCGGAATCAGCCCCGGTCGGCAAACATTTGCCTGCTTCCGAGCGCGACCTGTTTGTACATTCAAATGCTGCATAGACACCGGTTGTTTTTACAAGAGCGGCTTGTTGCGATATGAAAACGAGCTTGCAGCTTCGATTTTTTAATTAATAATGGCCTTTGCAGCCGCGAACAGAGGCGGAATGTAGGCCAGCTTGCTCATTTTTGCGGACTGGCAACTTGTGATAGTGCGAGGAACACAGTATTTTGGAGGCACGAATTTTGTGCGAAGTGTTTGCACAATCTTTTGTGTAGTTTAAACACGTCTTTTGCCTACAAGTTTTGAAGATGCTATCTCATTATTATTTATTTCAGAATTATATATAATACTTAGAATTAAGAATTAAAAAAAGAAAAACAAATCTACTAGGTCTTAGGCGAATGTGCTGATATGACAAATTCTATCAGCACGAAACATGGTATTTGCACTAGTAGTGCAACAATTACGAGAGAAATTATTTAACAAGATTGTACACGTGCCTTTGCCCGCGTTAGTAAAGTCCTGTTTTATCTCATGGGAGCATTTACTCGGGGTAAAAAGTATCCTATCACCAAAGTCAGCCCTTACCCTGCCCGTATACCAAATTCAATCAAAATCCATTCTGTAGTTTCAGTGTGATTGACGGACAAACATCTAAACAAACAAATCTTTACATATAATATTATATAGCATAGTATAGTATGATGACCGAGCTGAGTTTGCTGCTCACGTCCTCGTCTGTATAGACTCCGACTGAAGTTGTATTTAAAAGTCATAATTGAGTCGTGTGAGATAATGGCCGGCTGCGAGTACGGAGCCACTCGTGCGGCTCTTCAATTATGAAGCTTTTGTGTCCGGTTTCATTGTTTTTTACGTTGGATTTACGTACCTACTTGCGTTGGTTTTGTGAATATAAAAATTGCCTCTATCCTTGAAAAACCTGAAGTGATATCATATTGTGTTCATAATAAAACCGAGACATACACACATCAACAAAATCTAGGGATATCTTAATTGTATATTATAAACTACGTTATATTGTTAATTCTATATTATATTTATATGAAGTTTATATATCGATTGAAAGGTATTTTATTCTATTTTTATAACAAAAAATATTTTTATAGAAAAACAAAAGAATGGCAAAAAATTATTGGTAGTTACCTCCGCACGGGAAAAGTGCATGAAAATTAAATTTGTTTTTTTGATATTTTACTAAAAAAAAGTGATTTTTTTTAATTCTTTTTTATGAAACTTGTTGAGTGTTCTTTTAAGAGTAATGTAACGGCATCATTTGAGTTGAAATGAAATGTTGCGATCCGTGGACTTGTAAGAAAGTGTTTCCTTCGAACGCGTCATTGCCGAGGCCCTAACCACCAACCAAAACATGTTACCAAGGTTTTGAAGCAATTATCGCAGTCTTGGGAATGTGGTTGAACGGCAATAAACAGAAATCGCATTACTACCTAGACACAGGATCAATTTTTCCAAAAGACTGCTAGAGGACGACGAAACATCACAGCGATGCGACGAGTAAAAAGGCTCCAGGAGGACCATCAGCTGCTGGAAAGCGACCAAACCGTGCAAAGGGGTTTGCATGAAGTGGGTCTTCATGTTGGACAACCGCTAGGTGTACCAGCATTGTGTTGGGGGAATCGCGGTAAGCGTCTTTCTTGGGCTTAGGAACATTTTCCATGGATTGACGACCCTTGGTCTGTGATGCTGTAAACCGATGACTCCCGCTACAGATTTTATCCAGATTCAAGAAGAACACGCGTTTTGAGAACTCCTGACAGTATTAGCCGTATGTGACACCCTTAGGAGGTCCACTTACACCAAGGCGAGACAATCATGGTTTTAGGAGGAATTTTTTTGGGTGAACAAACCGAACCCGTTTGTATCCAGTTCATCATGACTAAGCAAAAACATCTCAAAAAGGTAGTAAAATCTGTCATTGTCCTAAACAAAGTCCAAATCATCCAGGAATTTATAACCATGAACGACAGTGCTAATTCCCATGCGGCGCGGTAGGTGCCGGCCGCTCTACGAGACTACGATATCCAAGTTTTGGATTGCCCTGCTCAGTCGTTCGGCTTAAATCCTATCAAGCATGCGTGCGGCATGTTACATCAATGAGTTTTAAGACAATTCCCACCAAATTCCAAGACAGTACAACAACTTCACCATCACTTTAAAAGAGCATGGGGGTCTCATAACGCAACAACACCTTAACAACTTAATTTTAAGCATTGACAATTGATACTGATGCTATAATAACCGTGAGAGGTGGCAACACTGATAAAATTAAAAAATTGTTTATTTGAATTAAATTTGATCATTTAATTTTAAAAAAACGCAGATTTTATACCACACAAATTTACCTAGGGCGATAAAAAGTTAATTATTTTTAAAAATACAATTAAAATCACATTTTATTTTATTTATTATTAAAAACTATAAAATTCTCTATAATTTTTCAATTAACAGTATTAGCGAATTCCTAATAGTATTTAAGATATTTGATGATATGTAGATATCCCTAGATAATGTTGATGTGTAAGCTTGGTTTTTGTAAAAATAGATTTATTCCTTATTTTTATTTTATTGTCACTTGTTTCACGGCTTGGTAGCCCCTGACAGTCCGTTTTTGGAGCGATAGTTACAATCCTCGTAAATCCAAATTTTTATAAAGTTTAAGTAACTGCATTGCGTGATCAGAGTTGCCTGTTACCGGATATCTCGTATAATTTTTTCATGTTCATTATAAAAAAAATGTCCAGTCGAAATATAATACTCATTGTTTCGAATGGTTTATTTTTTCTGCTCTATTTTATTAACAAACAAAATAACAATTAGCATCACATCTCCGTAGCGCAGTGGTTCTTAACCTATGGGTTGTGAAGCGACCGTAAATAAAAGACGTCTAACAAGCATTATTTTTGTATAAGTACCGAATATTACCAATAAACGTACTTGGTGGTCCCTTGAAAGACAGAAGTTTAGTAATATGATTCCTCATTACTAAAAGGTATAAAAACTGCCCTAGTGAGATCATACTTCGACTTTGTACGATAAAAGTGTCATCTTCTATATTTTTTTAATCTTTTTACTTCTTCCGTTCCGCTTTGAGCGTCCTAGCAAATTCCACGCTGTTCCCGATACACGCTGCGAACCTGAGAAACTAATGAAAGGCGTCCTTTGTGTTTGTATAGACAAAGGCTAATTCCATTATTTTATTGGCAAACTTGTAAAAGCATTCCGAGCGGCGCTGTAAAATCAGTGGAAATATAGACCGGGGCAATCTGATAGCCTTTGCAGACTTCTTTATAACTAGGGTAATAACATTTCAGGCAGGTTGTCTATTGCCCGTTGTTTGAACTGAAGTTTTTGTTATAATAGGGTTTTAAGTAGTACAAATCTGTGTGTGTGTGTGTGAGTGAATTACTGTCATTAAAATGAAAGGCTTATTTATTAGAAACATACTGTAAATTATAACCGATGGGGCAACGGGTATAAATTTTCACTACTTTTTGTTGGGGGAATAAATTACCTACTTTTTGATGGGGACAGGCCTGGGACAACGGGAATAAATACCCAATATTGCTGTAGTCAAGATCGATATGGTGGCTTCTTTGAAACTTAATTAATACTACCAACATGTTTGAGTGCGCATTCATTTATGAAGGAACATTGACATTAACTTTAAAAAAAAATATCTACTATCTATCCGTTACGAAATTTTTGAACTACCTCGTACAGTTCACTAGCGGAATGTCAATAAAACTGAAACGAATGTAAAAACTCTTCAAACGAGAGAATATCTCATCGGACACGGGAATGAGGAATTTCAATAAAGCCCTGACCGATGACCAGCGGGAGAGGAGTTGGTAACAGTCGAGCGCTCAATCGAAATACCACGCGTTTCAAATTCAACTGTAGTTTATATGGAATAAGGTTTGTTTTATATTGTTTTGAGCAAAATGCCATTCGCGGACTATTACTATTAGAATCAGGTAGAATATAATAAAGCGTTGGTTAACCTTTCATTTATTGTCATGAAGAAAGTAACACGTTCTATGTACAAATTGGGAAACAGGAAGACTGACATTGCAGTGTAAAAACTATTACATCCACAATTATAATTACTAATAATGATCATAATATTATCGTCTGTAATGCATTCGTAAATGGTTGAAATCGCAAAGACTCTTATATATATTCCGAGCACAATAAAACAAAAGAATAAAAAATCAAAACGAACTAACAATATAAAAATCTGTTGTTTCTGGTCACAAAATTGAACATTGCCACTCGATTCAGTATTGAGGGCTCTCGAAAACGTGACCGACGCCATTTTGAATGACAATAAAATAAAAAATATAGCCAGTCTAATATTTGGAACGGATTCGTCGATCACAATAATATACCTTGCTTTACAGCGTTGTCAAATGGACGCTGTCAGCTGAAATTCGGCTCTTTTCCTGCATTTAAAACACCGATGTTACATCACCATTCATTCCGTTTTTTGAAAGCAAAATGTTTTGTTTTATTTTTTAATGTCCAGAACAAGGGAGTTGAAATTCAATTAAAAGTAGGTACTGTATTTGTGCCTCGAATACACCTTTATTTGGAACAGCTAGATATTAAATGTGATGCGTCAAATAACAAATGTTAAATTGTCTTTATAGGTAGTATTACGATTTTCATTAATAATTAAAGTCAGTTTGCTTAATCAAAAACTAGAACAGCATTTATATTTCAAATGTTTCAAAAATTCGACCACAGTTTAGTACATAATTTGAAGCCGTCAATGAAATAGTATTTCTTACCTCTTTATTGAACTAGAGCCATAAACTTACGCATTCAAACGCAAATTCAGATTTGTGACATCGAAAACGTTTCTTCACAAACGAAAACTCTTTTAGCAATCACAAAGCGCCGTTATCAAAGCGGCAACCGTTTCCACCGGTTCCCGAAAGAAATTAAGGGGATTCGCAGTTGATGTAATCTGGAGATTCGAAGCCGAAACACAATCCGAAGGTATTATGCTAAAGAGGGGGGATGGGGGGGAATTGCTGCGATTGCTTTTTGTTTTCTCTAACCGATGCTAAGGGGCGGTATACTGGTTTTACGCCGCAGCAGCCAAAAACGCTTCTACTAAAATATGAAAATATAATTGTTTATAATTTTTTTAACCGGACGCGGTTGACGCACGTAGCCATCAACTCTCTACAAAGAACGTATGTAAGAGGTACCAAATACCAATTTTCCGATGTGTCAATAGGTACAATAATACGATTTACTCGTACATACATGAAACAAGAGTTTATTTTGTAAGAATATTCGTTATTTTTAAATATATTTAGAAACTAGCGGCCGCCCGCGACTCCGTCCGCGTGGATTTCTTTTTTTTCGAAATAAAAAGTAGCCTATGTTCTGTCTCAGGGTCTAAAGATGGTCTGTACCAAATTTCATCAAAATCGGTTGCGAGGTTTAAGCGGGAAAGCGTAACAGACAGACAGACAGACAGACAGACAGACAGACAGACAGACAGACAGAGTTACTTTCGCATTTATAATATTAGTTGGGATTTGCGGCCCGTTTGTGTTGGGCCTAAGGAAAACAGGTTCGTTTAGAGTATCGTGTTTTGAGATTATGAATGATTAATGGGGAAGGTGTCGGTAATTTGTTATCACCCTTTTGTTTTCGTTTTGCGTTTAATATTACATTGAAATTTAATTTATATAATCCGGTTCATTAGGCTGTCTTACCTTCGTTGCTTACAATAAGATAGTATTTTTATTTTTTACCCATCTTACTCATATTTTCACCATATTGCGTGATTAGTCGGAAGTTAGAAGAAATAATGGAGGTTTTAAGAGAGGTAGAGCTTTGTGGAAATTCCAATGGAATGAGCTGCTCGTCTGGGGAAGTACCTCCACCTTACAGAAGACCGCAGTGAAGTAGCACTTTGTAACTGTTGTGCTATGTTTCTGCTGGTGAGTAAGGTTGCCAGAGCTCAGTTGGGGAGGGTATGGGGTTAAGGCCGGCAACACATCAACGATACCTCTGGTGTCGCGAATGTCCATGGGCGGCGGTGGTTGTTTACCATCAGGCGACCCGCTAGCTCGTTTGCCGCCTCTGACATAAAAAAAAAAAGGTTTGTCCAATAAACAAGAAAAAAACTTCTTGCCATTGGGTAACAGATGAAGGGTTAAAATAATTGTTCAATAAATTGTGTTGAAATAGAATAATAAAGGTTTATGTAAAAAAAAACAATATCTTTAGAATACTGAATTACACTATATAAGCGTATGTATTAGTTTATTTAAGAGTAGTAACTCTTAACAAAATCAGCTGCTATTTTGTCTGATCAAGTTTAAAAAGTCTGGATAAAGTTTAATTACAGTAACAAATCATTTCATAACCTAACGTGCGTTTTCAAGTCTCCGTTATAACAATATTCCCCGACAGAAAGAAGAAAATACTTCAAAAAAGCTACGTCTTCAAAACTGCACTCATATTTTCAAATGTCCATCTCCCAATATGTATGTCCATTCTATCGCAAGTGGTATGTAACTCCGCGTCACTCCAGTGCAGCAGAGCGCTATAAAGTGGCTAATGTGTCTCTCCGGGAATTTAATTATCCCGGATTTTCCCGCGGGACGTCTTTATACTTTAAGTCGGGTTTAAAGAATACTCCCCGACTGAAACTAGAAAATAGTAGAACAAAGAATATTTCCAGCAACAACTTACTTCAAAACTGCAAATGTGTTTTGAAATGTCTATCTCCCAACATTATCCATTACAACGCAAGTTGTATCCAGATTCGAGTCAGTCCTTTGCAGCAGTGCGCTATAAGTGATTAATGTGTAGTTAAATTATCCCACCCTTAACGCTCCCAGAGGACCGGGATGTCATACTTTATTTACTTCCCCGTGAGTTTCGGTTTCCGCACACATAGTGATAGCTTAAAACCTCCCTCGACACATGTACTTTCCAAAACAAAAAATATTGTTTTAATTCGAACCGTAAGTTCCAGTGTTTAGCGCGTTCAAACAAACAAACTCTTCATTCTCTATAGATTAGTAAATATTCTACGACCAAAAGAAGACAATATCTTAATAGAGTTTATTTTTAGTCACAAATGACTTCGCCATTGCACGTATGTTCACAAATGTCCATCTCTCAACATGTATATTTCAACGCGAAATGTCCATTCCAACGCAAGACGCATTCAACTCCGCGTCACTTCAGTGCAATTAAGTGGCTAATGTGTCTCTTGCCCGGGAATTGAATTATTCTGCCCTTCTCCCAGTGGACGTCTTACTTTATTATTAGATTCCTACTTATCCAGTGGGGGCATTTAATCGGGATGAAAAGTATCTGATTACTCAAGTCACTTCATATCCTGTATATCAAATGTCATCAAAATCCGTTCGGTAGTTTCAGCGTGATTAACAGACAAACATACAATCAAACAAATTATAAATGTAAATGTTTCACATCTATACCAATATAATAAAGCTAAAGAGTTTGTTTGTTTGTTTGAACGCGCTAATCTCAGTCTCAACCTGTGCGATTGGAAAAAATATTTTTGTGTTGGATAGTCCATTTGACGAGGAAGGCTTTAGTTAGGCTATTTTCCTATGTGTCAATCAATCAATCAGCCCATTGCCGTCCACTGCTGAACGTAGGCCTCCCCCAAAGTGCGCCAGCCATCCCGGTCCTGTGCGATCCGCATCCACGCCATTCCCGCCACCTTCCTTAAGTCGTCCTCCCATCGTGCAGCAGGTCGTCCTACACTGCGTTTGCCCACATGACGGCCAGTCCACTCCAGCACTTCACGGCTCCATTCCTATGTTTGCGGAAACCGAAAACGACGCGGACAGAGTGTTAGTAAATGATTTCCCGATAAAGAACACATTTGCGAAGAGTTTATTTTTATTGTCAAATAACTTCAAAACTGCACGTATGTTTGTTTCCAAATGTCCATCTTCCAAGAGTCCACCGCAAGTTCCATTGAGCTGCGCTATAAAGTGTCCAATGTGTCTCTGACCCGGGAATTTAATTATCCCGGCCTTCCCCAGAACGTCTTACTTTAAACCGGGCTTAAAGAATATTCCCCGGTTTCATAGCATCTTCTTGGATTCTGCAAGGAATTTTTATATTAAGAGCGTTTTGATGGTTATGCACCGTGTAGTTTGTGTAAATGGTATAACGGTTTAAATAACGTTTATGTAAGGTGGGTTATAATAACCAACTGTTTCAAGAAAATTATACCGTACAAGAAAACAGAAAGCATTTTTTATTTATTTAATGTAACAAATCATACATAAAATATGCTTGTCAATTCATATATTGTCGTGAAGTTTTCAAAGGAAAAAATGCAAAGACCACCTCCTTTATGAAATTAGATTATTGGTACGAGTTTTTGTAAGCTTAAAAATTAACACTTCAGCATAAATCATTCAGAAACGAATACAGAATCCCTTAATTGTGAACAATTAAAAATATCCAAACCAACGAGACATCTTAATACTGTTGTAAATGCCAGACATGAAGTCTTAATACATCAAATTGATATTTGATGGAAAATATATCATGATAACTCACTTTGGTTTGGTTCCGACAGGTCTTTGATTCTCACGGAAATGGAGTTGATGCGAATCCTCTAAGCTACGGCGTAGTCGTAAACTGCTACGACGTAGCATTTCGTAGACAGTCGGCCGTAGCTGCTAGTTTCGTAGCGTTACAGTTTCCATTACCATGAATAACTTGAATCATCATAGAATAATAAAAGTTAAAGCTGGGCTTAGAATTTTTCACAATTATTGTTCATTTATATTCTCAATCTAGCATGTACAATGTACATAGCATTTCATTGCTGCGGTCATAGCCCTCTGCAGTTAAAGTGAAGTGAAGAAACTTCTTTTGATCTTCAGACATGTATTCAGCTTAAGAGAGCAAGCTTCCATCGTTAATGCAGCTGGTCTGAATAATAATAATTATAAACAAATAAATGTATTTTATCCATAGTGGAGGATCGTCATTGACTGAAATATTTAATATACATACATATGTCGTCATAATAGTAAAAGCTTCTCACGTCATTCGTTAGGAACGAAATAAATGCAAAGTTTGTTTAGTCCCCGTTCGACGAAGCTGTGTTTACTGCTTCACGTTTTTAATTACTCGGTAATTGTTATGCGGCGAAACAAACAACTTCATTGGCAGCTTTAGTGGAGCGTTAGCTTTCCAGCAAAAGTTTTGTGCACTCGACAACAGCGGCTGATACACATACTAATATAACGAGTATAAAACTCCCTTTTTCCTTCGCAGGAAATCAAGCATGCTTAACAAAAGTTAAATTACGGACATACTAGAATTTTATAATATGGTATTAGCAGATTTACGTTAGTTTTATTATTTGTTCTTCACGTCTGTTTTAAGCTCTCTTCGGTAAATGTGAAGTCCTCTTTTTATTCAGTTATACCTCAATTATGAGTAAAAGAATAAGACATTCAAAAAAGCAATACACAGTTTAGTAAATTAATGCGAATGTATACAAAAGAAGCAAGAAAGAACTTGTGGAATGGATATAAGAGATACAATATACATATTTTGTAGTACCAAAATATATTTTGGACGTGCCTCTTTCTTTATTCGACATGATGATATCAAACAGATGATATGATAATATCAAACAGATGTTATGATAGTATCAAAAGATTGCGGCCATAAATAAATGCCTAAATGAGCACAAAACGATTAAAACATATCGTTTGTTACGGTCGTATAAACGTTGGTTTGAATGATATTGGGTAAGTTATGTATTTTTATAACGTATTCTTCCAAAAAGAAGACAGCCAACAGCCAATTAGGAACAAAAATTACACGATACAAAACCCGAAAGACTTCGATAGACACCCTGCGTTCGTCGTATTGTACATGAACCCAGTTCGAATCAAACCGTGATTGTTACGTAGAAACAATACTAGAACGCGAGGCGTACAGTAGCGCGGCAACTATCCAGGCAACTATCCGGGGAACTACTATCCAGGGAACTACTATCCAAGCAACTATCACGGGGAGATGTTATCTCTGTTCCTCTGCAGTTGCAGCCTGGCCCTAGTTAGAACTCGTCTAACTTTGCGCTCAATCTAACTGGAATATTACCGCTCCCACTCGAGAAATACTTGGGGAAAAACAGTGTGTTCTGTGTGACTGAGAAACTTCGAGATAGTGTTGATTTTAAAATTTGGTGGAGTTTCTTCAGATGTCAGTAGATGTCGCTAGTTGTGGTTTAGATCCCAGTTGTGCATTATTTAGGTATCAAAATGAAGAGCCTCTTATTTATAAATTCTGGACTACACTGTTCAGCATTTGAACAGTGTAGTCCAGAATATTAACAAAGCAAAAGTCCCTATACATTTCAAAATTAGTACTTTTTGCATTTATAGCCTGTGTAGTTTTACATGCGGTAGATCAAGGCCGATCCATAGGTCCAAATAAAATGTCTTAGTTATCTTATTTCGTTACAACGACAAGAAATTAGATTACCTTGTAGAAAATTTCGTACAACAGTGAAGTACATATTTCACCTGTAGTATTTAACCTTTGCGTTAACACAGCGCGGTGAGGTCAGGATGACAGCGACAGCTGCTATCTGTATCGGCGCATAAATTGCCGATAAGACCGCCTTATCTGAGCGAACGTTGTAAATAAGCGACTTACCTTTAGATAATGTAGGCGGGTTATGTATGAGTTTTTCCAGTTAAAGTTTCAATATGGTCTTTTGCTCTTGGCGATACATTTTGACTTTTTAATTTTCATTCGCTGATACTCTAAACAAAGAATTATTAAACGGAGCGCGGAGGAGGCTCTTGCCGTAATGTTGTCATTGCTTGTGATTATATTGAACGAAAGTCCTCAAAAAGAGTCTTACGAAAAACATGTACAATCAATTTGACGGATTATTCATAGATTGATAAAACGAAGAACTATAAATAGAGATAATATGAGTCCACCTATGCTGAGAAGACAATATTTTTGTAATTAAGATCTCATAGAGACATATTAAGCGTACATATGACTAAATTATCATTATGAATGTCATTTGATTAATCAAACTCCGTTAGCAATCACTTACACAAACTTTCTTTGACACACAGACATTTCAAGGTACGGCCTAGTAATGAGGCCATTAGACAAAGGAGATTGTCTGTTCATTCCCGTAATATGATATCTAGTGTCCGACCGAAGCTTCGGCTTCGGCTTCGGCTTCGGCCTCCTTCGGCCATAAAATCCACCTTCGGCGAAACATTCGGCTTCGGCCCAAAACCCGGCCGAAGCCGGAGGTTTCGCCGAAGGTCCGAGCGACCGTCGAGATTGAACAAATTGTTACCAAAGTCATGGGGCGGCGTGGAGTTGCTGTCAAAATATCTCATAGTATGCATCAAAAAAGTTCGTACGTGTATTTAAGCGAGTGTTTAGTTTTGAATTTGTATTTATCAATTAAATAGTGATACGTTATACTTAGTCTAAGATCCCGCTATACAAGGATCTTCATCCGAGATGCTAAATGGATGAAACATTTAACATCTTTATTTATCTCTAATCCAACCATCTCTATATCATCAACTTCTATATGAGACAGTTAATATAAACCTTCAATATTGAGGTTTTCAAATAATATTCAATAATAATAATAATACCCTCCTAGCCAAATTCGGCCACGGCGGCCAATCTTACGATTAGCCACTTACGCGGGATATATTATAGTGCACAAGCGCATGCGCAAGCACAGGTGCACTCCCTATTCCCTCACTCCCATAATTCGGTGGGACAGCAATTTGACACGACCGTAGAGAGATCAGGCGCAGGACCAACGGCTTAACGTGCTTTCCGAGGCACGGGGGTGTAATTACACCGCCAACTTCCAAACTCCGGACTGTATCTATGTTATACATCATGAAAACATAGACACAATTTCATCGGTCCGACCCGGTATTCGAACCCAGGACCTCCGGCGCGGCCGCCGCATTAAAGTGCGACACACTAGCCACTGCGCCACGGAGGCAGTTAAATAATTCAATAATAATTGTAGCTTGTAGACAATATTGTACAAAATTAATTACTGAGTGCTGAGAAAATATAAACCTTCGGCTTCGGCTTCGGCTTCGGCCGAAGGTCGGGCGATAGCCGATTAATCGGCTTCGGCTTCGGCTTCGGCCAAAAATAGACCTTCGGTCGGACACTAAGATATCTTATTAATGTTCTACCTTATCTTTCCAATATTGCGAAAGAAATCACGTAGAACTTACGTTCCCAATTTATGGGTATGCTATTTATATAAAGAAAAGTTAAGCTTCTTTCGGGACTCGGGACAACTTATTTCTGTTTTGGTTTGAACGAATGATACAAAAATGTAAATGATACGTTTCTTTTTCAGGTAAAACATGGTTGCAGCGACGTCGGTGTAAGTTTTTATTGAACCGCAGTTTTGCGTGCGCGCGGTTTATTATGCACGGAGCGTGCCAGTTAAAGTTATGCCACTCGTGCACGGCCGGGGCACACTGACAGCAATGTATCCGTTGGATAGCTTAAAAGTAACGATCAGTAGGTAAGGTTATGTCAAATACATTGCAAAGAAAACTAAGATGAGATAAATTAACAAAACGGAAACTTGTGTTGTAATAGCCAACTTCTTAACTTTAATTTGTGTACGACTAGCTTATCTTGTAAAATCAAAACAACAGTTTCACCACTCCTTGTAACATACTAGTTTTTACTTGCGGCTTTGCCCGCGTTTATCTTATGGGAGAATTTTATCGGGATAAAAATATCCTATCACCTAAGTCAGCCCACACCCTGCTTTTGTACCAAATTTCATCAAAATCCTTTCAGTAGTTTCAGCGTGATTGAGGGCCAAACATCCAAACAAACAAACTTGCACAATTAACAAAAGCCTCTATTTACATCCACTACTTTAAAGTGAAGCGAAATGTGACGTGTACCGTAATTCATCTCACCCCCACTTTAACAGGTAGAATATCGCTAGCAGTGTGTCACTGGCGGGTCGCTGGCTCCTCGCCAGCGGGTCGCGGGTTCTGTCCCCGCCGGTTTATCGGCGCGGGGCTCCGTAAATCACACCGCATTGTTTCGCGTGGCGAGGTGATTGTCCATCTGGCTGATTCATACGTCTTCATTCTCATCCGCTTTCCCTTGTGAATACATTTTGGAGGTTTCCAGTTCGTATATAAATCACTAGCGCCCGCCTGCGATTTCGTCCGAGTGGATCTCGGTTTCCGCACACAGTATTATATAATAGCTTAGAACCTTCCACGACAAATGAACTATCCAACACAAATGGAGTTTACCAATTCGAACCAGTAGTTCCTAAGATAAGCGCATTCAGTAAAACAAACAAACAAACTCTACAGCTTCATATTATATTAGTATAGATAACTATAGAAAAGTAAAGAAACGGCTTAAAGATTTTCCCAGGCTGAAATTCTTCCACGCGATATAATTTAAATCTTATTATGTCAACAATTACTAATTGGCATACTAATGTGAATATCACTCATCCAAGCTGCGACTCTTATACTCGAACCGGGAATTGAATGCTATCCCTAAAACTTTCGTAAATATGTACACCTCTATGTATATATTTTTTCCAGTAAACAGGAATTTAACCTTAGGTTTATTTATTTTGCCATGGTCCAGGATCTTAGATTCAGTTTCGTTTTCGGGCAAAATTCGTGGCTACGAGTATTTCGTAGAACACAGCTTTTGTTCATCGTCCAACTTTATTTCCATCAGACAAACTAAATACTTCGTTATTTTATACTTGCTCGCTTCTATTAATAAATTACACTTTTCCATTAACTCTCCATTAAAATCTTAACTATTATTTTAACTCAGCTCTTTTACGAGAGCTCTAGCTGTAATAAAACTTACTTGAAGTAGTCTCTATTGTTCGTTCAAAAAACTTGCAATTAACTTAGTTAAACTAAAACTGCTTGAATAATTTGTAGCTAAAATAATAGCTTTTATCCCGCGAGAGTAGTCGCTCTGGGCTCATTAAACTTCATTTATTTTTAAGAACTAACTAATTACTATTAATATGAAATGCCTTCTTAATAAATATTAACGACCCATCTGATAGTAAAAAGTACTTAAGCTTGGAGTCCTTTATAGAGCCTCGAGGTAGCAAAACAAATCACAGTAAAACATTTTTCGCCAATAACATACCATTTATCAAGCTTTAGAGGAGAATCGAAAATAGAATAGTAGTCAAGTTGACCCTGACCATCCGCTATTTTGTAATAGAGGTCAAAAGGTACAAACAAAAATAGGATACAGACACGGAAAATTATTTATAACATTCATGAATCGTGATCCAAGTATCGTAGGGCTTGAACACTATCAATACATGTAAAGTATAGTTTTCTCTTTCAAATATGGAAATCGCACAATAGACCGCCACAAAGAAACACCCGGGAACGCATTGAAAATCAAATCAGTCCCACGGGAAGTGGTCTGGATAGGACCTTTGACCCGCACCGGGAATAGAAACGAAATTGCAAAGGTAAACTGCCTATTCTGGGGAGCTGAGACCCTTATTATATTCATCAACTGGGTGACAGGTGGAATCGTTGTATTGAAGATTGGATTATGTCATTCTGTAAAAATGTGTGTTTGACGCTATAGGGCTTATGTACGTATGAGTATTACGGAATATTTCCAGTTAAACATGCTAAAATTTTAAATCTTTAACTAACTGACAAACAAGACCTTCAGCTTTATTTTATTAGTTAAGATATGAAATTATCCTTCAAATTTTTCGTTCAAACAACTAATAATAATGACGATCATAATAAGAAGCTTTTAACTCACGCACTATTCATATTCAATTTGAATAAAGAATATTTTAAGTTTGACTAGCAATCTCACGATAAAATGTCCGGTCCCTTTGCTAAAGACAGAGCGTGAGATGCGCAGAAAATTATTATGTTTCGCGTAGCTAATTCATTTCCATGGTACGATGCAAGCTATAATACTCTCAAAATCAATCTTTATTAACACCATTTCATCCAGCCAGTAATTAGATAGTTCGTACCCAATACAACATCCAGATGTGACTTGTATCATCCCGTTTGATTGATTGCTGACGCGCTATCTAGGAAGCCTTAATACGCTTATATTAATTCACCGTTAGTGCTGATTTATTTATAAGTGTCTAGCGTACTTTGTTGCCTGGTCATAAAACATATCTCTAATAATACTTTTACTTCGTTTTATCACAGCCGTCAACGCGGTGTATAAGTAAAGCTGTGGCTACATGAATTCGCAAAGAAAATAGAGAATTGAACGGGAGATGCAGAAAGAAAGGAATAAAAGGGTCCTTCCACTTGATAAAATAATTTTCTTGGAAAATGTTTCTCCACCTTTTAGACGTCACAGTGAGTTAACCCTTCATCACTGCTTTGCTATGTTTCTGTCGTTAGATTACGGTTTTTTGGTCGCAATCGGAAAGTGTAACTGATTCAAACGTTCAAAAGCAAAGAAACCATCAGTTAGCCCATGTTTTCAGCGCGATCTTAGTTGTATTAAACTACTTTGGTCTTACCTAACGCATTTTAGGCGGCATTGACGCCGACGAAAAGTTGGTCCTATGAATGACAGCCTTGTTTTACTTTTTTCTATCGTCAAATGTTGTTAGCCTAAAGCAATTGTCTCTTTACAACACGACCATCGTGTAGCTTTGATTTTAAGCCGTCACACATTGAGCCCGCCGGGCCCCGATTTATGCCTGCAACTTTTGGCCAGGGCACATGATTATTTTTATATAGGCCGGTGGCTCAGTGTGTACTGCGCTTAAAAGCGTCATACTCGGCATAAACTCCACCGGTCCATAAAGCAAGTAAGTGTCATCTTAGAGCTCGGAGTGGGTCATAACCGGTCATTTTCGACCATTACTCCCGAGCACCACTTACGATTAAATGTTATTGAGTAATTAATTTCGTCTAGATTGTAAAAGACTGATGACGAAACTGAATCGGTTCAGTGTGTTAACGATGTCGCGTAAATATTATTTAGGTCATTGCAGCGTTACTAGGTGTAGGTTAGGAATACTGTTTTTTATGGCTAGATCTGTGGCACATTTGCAACGAACTTTGCCCGGCTCAAGAACAATGTTAATATTAGGTGTGGTGTAGAACAAACTTTCATTTGATGAGTATTTTTAGTTCTTGCTCTATTCTGCTTGTTCATTTGTATTTTACGTGATTATAACTTTGATTCTGTTTACTTTGATACCTACGCTTCTCAGGTAAATTGAATGGCAAACTTATTCGGGGTTTCACAGCATTAGTACAAATCATGTTCTCTTTAGTGCACGTTTTTTTTATTTTCTTACGACTTTTGATTTAAGTCTTGTCTTCGTATATATTCTAGACAGTTACTCAAACTCATTTTCACGAATATTCTAGACTTCTTAATTATTCGTTTATCGCTTTGGTGCGGCTAACTGCCTTGCGACTTGCAGCCACAGTTATCTGGTTAATTGAATAGTCGTAAGTGTCGCCGCAATGCAGACTTTGACCGCCCTTGATCCTTGCCCTTCTAGCCAGCAGACGATGTTAAGAAATGTTTAAAATCTCCTTTTGCCGTTGTAGACAAGCAGGGAAAGACGAGTTGATGACTGTTATAATTACCACGCTTGGCAAATCTGGTGTTTACAAACACGAGCTGTGTACAAATTGTAAGGTTTTGTAATATGGGCACTGGAATTGAATTCTTGATGCCGCAGTTCTGGGCTACCTTTCTACAAGCTATGAGACTAATAAATGTATCTTCAATATCAGCTTATCTAAGTCCAATACTGAACATAAGTAGACCTCTCTAAATGCCATGTAGGCTGATACACGGTAACCTATTTTTTAAAAGAAAGCCTATCTTTCATATTTATTTATATTATTATTCCTTAAACGTTTACAACGTTTAGTAAATTAAAGAAAACATAAAAATCCGAACTTTAAAAGCACTTTCTCACCTGAAAGAATTCCCTTTATATCAAACCGTGACAGGTGAGATTTCCACTTAAGATACCTATCTCGGCAGTTAGGCGTTATCTCACCTGCAATGCGGCGGTCCAGAGTTCAACCCCGGCCGGTATTCCCGCTTGTTAGCACGTAGTTTTACTAGCGCCAGACCGTTTACGGTTTTCTGAGGAGTTTATTTGAGCTTTGAGCTCCTCGGTGCCTGCGGTAATGTTCTGTGACTTGCTCTTGAGGGGAAATCGTTACGTTGAGAAATGCTATTGTGTTTTAGTTTTGGTTTTATTCATACCTACGTACGTACGTGTTGTAGTCGTTTGTGAAATTTCGGAATTGACGTTACTATTTGTGTTCTGGGAACGATTTCATACATATTAATAGGATTACTCTGTTCGATTTAATTTTTAATTGTAATTAAATTACTGTAAAACTTTCGGATTGTTTCATATTTGACTAGCTTTAAACTGCCACTAGATCGGCCTTTAATAAATGAAAGGTTTTTACCAGCGGCTTCGCCCGCATTATCTCAATTACTGTTTTATCCCACGAGAGCATTCGATCAAGATAAAATGTATCCTATCGTTTTAGTCAGCCCATATCCTGCCTGTGTATCAACATTTTCGTTAAGTAATTTCAACGTCCAAACAAACAAACTTTCACATTTATCATATTAGTATGGTTTACAGCAATACAATGACAACTTTCAGGCTTGATAGAGCAATATTTTTAATTGTAGTAACACTAACACATGACTGTAGTACGCATATTGTCCAATGTTATTATTTGCTAATTAAAGCATATATTGTCGCCAGTATTTCGCGAACGTTGTCCAAACCTATTGAATGTACAGATCGGATCGCCGGTTCATTCCAATCAAGACCGTCATTCAGTTCCCTGTTTCAATCACTGAACGAACATACGACAATCAATGCCTACAAATTGGTCGCCTACAAACGACACTATGTTCCTTTATGGTCGGCAAACGGAATGGGATCGTATAGATTGCTCGCTGCACTAGTTATGCTTTGAGATTTGCACTACGTCGAGATCAAATGGATTGCGTCCATTAACAAACTGTATATTTAGTTTTGAGTTAATATCTCATTTATTCGTTTATTTAGTGTGGTTTTACTGTTACCATGGTTGTTCGTTAATGGTGGTATTTTGCTGTGTATGTGCGTAAAAGAGTCCTAAGAATTATGCAAGTTTCCAGCTCTCTGAAAGATCTAACTACTTTGCAAAGTTTGTCCAAACAAAAAGGTTTGATTGAACTACACTTCTCTTTATTAACTCGTACTCGTATGAATCAAAAAGTGTTCGCACGACTTCAGAAAACTACCCTGCGCTTTCATCGATAGATTCTCATAAACATAACCGGGGTCTAACAAAGTTGTGAGTGGACCAAGTTTGGACACACAGCAACAACTCACCAACGAAAAACTTTGGACTTTATAACCACCCTTATATCAGGGGCATAAGTGCTACTATTGAAGTGCCAGTGTTTATCATGATGTGCGGCTGACTGTTCATCGTTCTACTATCCGGGATTGTTCTCTCCGGACAACGAACTTCGGACTTTGCTTGCATTATCTTGATGGACGTTTGATGTGGGTTCTGGTGAAGTGTGAAGGACCGAGCTTGTAAGAATAGACGAGGGAACTTCGCTTGTTTTCCCGGTACTTATTGTGTATTATGATATTTGTACTTAATACAAGAGTGAAGGTTTGAAAAGTACACCTATGCTCATCATAATAAAACACAATATTCGCTGGATTAGCATTCCTTAATAACCACCAATAAGCAATTAGCTGTTGTTTAGCGCCCGATCTCCCATCCAAAGGGAATGCTTGTTCTCCAGCAGTGGGGACGATTATAAGCTGTCGTTGATGTTGATATATTTCGATGATTGATTTGGGTAGTCTAGGGCGTGAAGTCCGCACAAGAATGCCGTCATCCGGTTTCTTTAATTGTGATAAATTTAAAATATTCAGATAAAAAAAATCTTTCTGTAGTGCACTAGTGTGCGGACTGCACGCTCTTAACATTAAAACTTAGGTATAAGTCAAACCATCATGTACTCAGTACTCACACATGTCAAAAAGGTTGCAGAAACTGCAAAGTCAACTGAGCGAGAATGAGGAATATGTTAAAAGTTGTAACTCTTATATTCCTGTGGTAGCTTTGTTCCCGATTTTTCTCTGCACAGTATATTGCGTTGTTCTATAAGTTTATAACTCAGTTGCGGTTTGTGTGTCTGACTCATTGCGATGGTTTTTTGTTTCAAGTGCAAAGTTCGCGAGATTGCTTCGGATAGTCCTTTTAAACTTCTGCATCCAGTGCTTGATAATGCAATGGAGAATGCGGTCCTTTCTGAAGTCTGACTTTGTTGAATTCGTTTTTTGTCTCTTTTTAATTTATTTTGTACTATATGGGTGTTGTGAATATGTAAGTAATAGAATTGGCAATTATTATTGGTCATAATCAATTAAAAAAATTGAACGAACTTGTGGGTCTGTTCTAGTTTTTGCATAGTATTATTCTGTAGCGTTGTACCTGTCAAGTATTTAGTCCTTTTGTATAATAATAAAATTAAGTACCTACTAGAAATGTGCTTCTTGTAACAGAACAGATTCCTTTGTTTTCTTTTCCGTTTCATAAAGTAAATTGTTAAACTTCAAATAGCAGCTTCATTACATAATGGATAAGTAAATAATATGGTAATTACTTTCGTCAAAACTTCGTAATTCAGTATTTTAGATGCCAATAAATTTTCGATATGCCCCCTGTAACTTTGAATAACTTTACTGTTGTGACGCTGAATTCCATACTTATTTAAAATCGTTGTTAAGTTTTTCATATATGTTACTAGACGTTTACGTGAAAATAACTCGTAAAGAGCAGTATACTTTATGAAAATCCAGGAAGGGATCAGGAGTTATAGTTTTACATGATAATAAAGCAGTCTAGATGTTTATGAGCTGTAGCGGGGCTAGGGTTTAAGTGGGAATTTAGAGCGCTAGTTTACATAATTTAACCACTTGCTGTAGCTATGAGGATGAAGGAAATGGAACTGATGTTTTGCATTTGTTATTCTCGTATTACACAGCAATAATTATGCTTATGTAAGTTTGTTATTATGAGACGGTTGATTTTTTATCCAAGCGTTTCTCCCGGTTTCATCTTGATTTGACAAGCCTGGTTATAATTATAACATTGTAGTCACTGCCATCTGGTCTTTGCAATCTTTCGTTACAATGGAAACTAGACAATGATTGTTGTTTATCATCGCATAATCTCTCATATTATAATAATTGTTATCTCCAATCTAAATCATTATCTTCGTGCATATACACTAAGTTAAGTCTCTGCCATCTACATAAGATTTCAATTCACTTAACATCTTCAGAACAGTCACCTGTGTTGTCAAGACAGTGGGAAGGCTTTATATCACACGGTGACTTCGGTGTTAACTTAGTACGTAAATTAGGGAGTTAGTGACGTGACTGTGCGAGTGTGCGAGCTTTGTCTGTGGATTAGAGCGAGTACGAGCGGTATTAGTGATGTAACTACATGCGTTTGATGTATGGGCCCTGCGTGAGGAGATTGAGGAGTATATGACTTAATACAACCTGTGGAATTTCATAATATTAGCGAATCGATGAAGTGCTTTTGGCTTTCATAATGGGTACATTTATCTATACTTATAATAAATCTGTAGAGACGTCAATTCTGTACATTAAATATTTTTTCAAAATAACTATCAGGGGGTGATTAGTGATCGATACTGATGCCAAAAATGCAATTAGTAAAATTTTTGTCTGTCTGTCTGTCTGTCTGTCTGTCTGTCTGTATGTTCTTTATAGAAACAAAAACTACTGGACGGATTTTGACGAAACTTGGTACAATTATTCTTTATACTCCTGGGCATATTATAGGATACTTTTCATCACGTTACAATAAATAGAAGCAGAGTAGTGAAGGGAAATGTGGGGAAAACGGGAGAATTTACTCCATTTCTTAAGCTTCAGTCGCGTGTGCAGCTTTAATGGTTAAAGTTACATCAAAATCATGTATGACGGAAATATTCTTCATAAAATGGCCTAAAAAATATCCCTTTACAGCATATGTCTATCTTTCATGGTTGACTCACAATAACACGTGTAATATCCTGATCCAGTTTGGTTTGAACGCGCTAATCTCAGTAACAGTTAACGTCAATTTAAGATTAGTGCACATTTGGCATAACAGATGGCGGTAAGACATTGCGGAACGCGAGTTCGCCTTAACCGCGATGACGAGATTTTTTCTCGATTGTATAAGAGGTTTTAATGACAGCCCATATTCATGCATGGTTGGTCCACCTGATTCGTTTGTTGTACTTATAACTCAAACTCATAAGTGCGCTCGGAGTATTTTTAACAGTTATAACTGGTTCGATTCGAATTGACAAAATCTTTAGCAATCTATAGTCACACTGTGTACGGAAACAAAACCCATGCGGACGGAGTCGCTGGCGGCCGCTAGTTATTAAATAAAGGAATAAGAGTATGTTAGGTTTATCAGATCTATTCACGTGTATATTATTTTATTATTCTATTTTATTGGATATAAATCCAATGATAACAGAAGTGTGTACACTTGAAATATAGGCCAAATTCGGTTTGGTGATCGCAAAGGGGATATGTGTTAAAGAACAGACACGATTTTCAAACGTCGATGATTCGATAAAGTTCATCGCTACCGTGCCGTGATTTGAACGAAGGCGCTCTTTGACCTACAGAAGCTAACACTAAATACCAAACCCAATTACTATCGCGATACCGAGCTGAATTAGCCGCTAGTTGCGCTCCGGTCGCGGGAACACGCGCGAACTACACGCGACCCCCGCATTCATCACACACGGTTGATTAGGGGAGACCGGGGCCGGTAGTGACATTTTTTTTTCAAACTGTCATATTTTTTCGTAGGTTTGATTGATTTACCTGAGTCTAGGCTTGTTTGATAAAGAAACTATCTAGGATCTTTATTTAAAATGAATGTTATGTTGTAGACTAATAGTTAAGACATAAATGTGTGATTTGTGGAAAAAAACCTGTGTAACATTCAACCCCGTGCTCGGGGCAGATTGTTACACTACATGGGGCAAGTTGTTACAATTGAAAACAAACATATTATATAATCTTTTACTAGAAATAATTTGACAAAAATAGTTACTTTTCTTAATTTAAATAACATAACATATAAAAGCAGTCCTGCCTGCCTCATACCAAGGAAAACATAATAATGCATCAAAATGAAACCAAATTACAAATTTAATATTAGGTCTTCTACTGCGCAAAAACAAAATCCAGATAATTCCTCAATTTATAAACAGACTAGCGGGTGCCCGCGACTCCGTCCGCGTGGATTTCGGTTTCATACAAAATTTCATCCCCTATTTTATCCCCTTTGGGGAGGAATTCATCAAAATCCCTTCTTAGAAGATGCCTACGTCATAGTTCCTTTATGCATTCAAATTTTCAACCCGATCGGTTTTAAATTGAAAAGTTTCATTCAAATTTCACCCCCTATTTTATCCCGTTAGGGGTAGAATTTATCAAATTAATTTCTTAAACGCTGCCTACGTCATAGTAGCTTTTTTATGCAAAGTATCAACCCGATCGGTTTAAAATTGACAAAGTTTCATACAACCGTTCATCCCCTATTTTATCCCATGCCAAATTTCAGCCCGATACGTCCAGTGGTTTGGGCTGCGCGTTGATAGATCACTATGTCAGTCAGTCAGTCAGTCACTTTTGAGTTTTATATAATATAAGTGGTTTGGTTGGGCTGTGCGTTGATAGATCACTATGTTAGTCAGTCAGTCAGTCACCTTTGAGTTTTATAAATTTGTAAGATAGATAGATTATACGTATAGCTCTGCATTAATCAAAACTATTCTATTAGTTTGTTATATACTAATAGTATGTATTTTAATGTAATGTAGGATCTTCCTGTTGCCGCAAGCTTTTTTGTTATTTTTTCTCTTTTCCTTATAAAGGGAAAAAAATAACAAAAAAGCAGGCATAAGACGCATTTTCCTGATCTGCCCTCTCTCCGTTAGATTTTTCCACTTTGGCAGCCTTTCCTTTCTGGATTTATTTACCTTTTTCTTGTTCTGTCTCAGTGCTTAAGCATTTTTATCATGCGTATCTGTTAAAACAACCTGCCCCGAGCAAATGTAACTTTTTGCCCCAACCCCAAATCTAAGCATTCAAGTTTATGTAGTGAAAACATTAATAATTTTATCTGTAAAACCGTATATTCATTGCAAAGCGAAACCATTTGGTAAAACATAGCAGAAGAAGGGAATCTCTGACATTATAAAACATAGCTTGTAAACCAATATTACTAAAAGAGTAAAATTTTACTAAACTGCAATTTTAAGGGCGGCATGCGCAGGCTCCTTTCATAAAAACGCTGGCGACCGCGGCTCTCGCACCATGGTAGCCGGTGGTGGGGAGAGTATTTGGCTCTTTTTGACGTTAAAATTGCGCTCTCCGTTTCGCGGCCAATGCCTCTGTAACAACCTACCCGTGTCACATCCAGCCCCGGTCTCCCCTACTTCGTTAATCCACTTACCGCTGATTAGTTTCCCTTTTCCTGTCTTTCTGGAGGCAGAAAGGGTTATTCTGTCAAAGGAAGGGTTCATGAAGAAAAATACAGTGGTCTGTTTATATTTGTTTGTGCCAATTTCGCGGCATTGTAGTTAGATATGTAAGTCTTTCTAATCGTCCAACTAATTGATAGTTTCGACTAATTGATAGTTTGAGAGTTCACCTCATTATTTTTACCCGCTCAGACTCTTTGGAGAAAACTATTATATAATTTTATTATTATATACTATTTAACTAAATCACGGAACTCTGTGTAATAACGAGAACTTTTTTCACTTGTTTCAACATTTAACTTATTCATCGGTATAGTCATACCTTTGTGTTTTGTCAAATACCCGACTCAGTAGGTATGTTGATTTATAAACGTTAGTACCAGATTATACCTTCATGAGACGAAATTCAAAACTAATATTACTCATGTAGCACACCTGTGCTTTCGTTTCCTGCTAAGTAGGTTGCTAGTAAAGTTTCTCCGCCGTACAAAAGCGATTAGGACATCCCCATAACTCATTCCACCTGCACAATTTCATATAGTGCACTGAATGCGCCGGCAGTGCCGCGTACCCGGCGCTGCCACAAAGCGACCAAAGCGATTTCATACGCCATTACTCGCCGCCATTATGGTAATCGCATAAAAAGCCCCATTTGCACCATTCATAAATTCATTTTTTACGTACATTTGCCGTGATGTATCCATTATTTAACTCTACGCTGGAGCGCGGGAATATTGTTTGTTTTATCGAGGAGTTTTGATAAATATTAATGGTTGGTACTCGCTTTGCAGGTAATATTTATCAGTTATTTCACTTGAAATGGTTTGTTGACGCATTTAGTAGGACGGTCATTTGGATATGATTAAGTCATTACATTGTTATAAATAAAAATATTTTGTGTAAACTGTAAAGTAACATTAACAATTAATTATAACACATATAGATTCAACATATATCGGTATGTAAATTTTCCATACATTTAAGATACGAACTTGGAAGACCTCTTGTAAACTTTACAATCTTTCCTCAGTTAGCACGCTTACTCTTTCCTTAACCCAAAGATATGTGTTGAAACACCATTTCACACTTTTAATGACTTTGTAATATCACTCCAATCGAATCTGCTCATATCATACTGCATTCAGTGAAGCATCACCGTAGATTTTCCAGCATTAAATATTTTATTAAATCCCATATTGGAAGAGATGAGAGATAAGCCGTAACGTAGTTTGCATGCAAATAAATAACCGCCGCGGGCGTCGAACAACACACGGTTACATCGACAGCGGAATCCATTCCTGGTTCTGATATTCGATTGCACGATGTATTTAATGGGACTGTGCCTTTAGGCAGAACATCAGGGCTGACAGTTGCGAAAAAAGAATAAAAATTTTTTTTTTGTTGTGCAGAAAGTGCACTTTTATTTCCACGGGTTACAAAACTGGCTACGAAACCAAGGGTCGCGGGTTCTAATCCCGCTAGGTTTGTGTGATGAACATCGATGTTTATAAAAGTATTCAATTCAATTATGTCTATCCGTTCCTTAGCATCAATAGTACAAGCTTCGAGCTCGAATAAGAACAAAATCAATGAATCGATGAATTGTGGAGGTTACAATGCCAGAGAAAATACTATAAGTGCAGAGAAAAACTATGAATTATGTATATCGAGGAAAAAATACATATTTTTATTCAAGTAGTCTAATAATGATTTTTAATAAAACTGCTACTACTCCTAAATGGGTAAATAATGAATAGGAGCCACGTAAAAGTTCATGTAAATGAGCACTTTAATTTCGAAACCTATTAAAAGCCCGAAATCGCTCATGCGGATAGGGCATGCTGACCTTTGCAAAAATAATCTGAAGTCTGAACATTTTGTAACGAAATAAAAAATTGTATACATTTTTTCAGTGAAATGAAAAAGTACGATTTCACACCAAATGTTCTAAAAATCGCGTTGACGAGTTAACCCTAAAAAGTGGTCTGGGGTCCATTTGTCCCAACGTACTCGCGCTTCGGGCGTTTTTCTTTGTACACGCATTGGTTATCCGGCGGGTCATTTGCGTCCACGTGAAAGGGTTAATTCATTCTAGTCTGGCTTTTGATGGTCGGTACTCTCTTATTAAACCGGGAGGGTTAACGATTTTAGCGATTCGTCTTGCTAATGAAAATAAAAAATTTCGCTGTACGGATGAAATTGTACCTTTCGCTGAAATAGGACTCAAGGTCATTGAGGCCATTTGTAACGATCACACATGCTGTAGGACTGAACATTTGTAATGGACAAATACATATGTACTTATAATTTTGCCCTTCCTCCCTTTAAAGACTGTATTAGAAGAGTATCGCTTGAGTCAATATTTGTTTTTGAAAAATAGCTTTCGGACAGTGTTTTGGTCATAGTAAAGGGATCACCATTTCTTTTCATATCCATCATTTTGATTCATTAGTCAATCAATAGTACCATTAGATAAGTTAAGTCAATTGTTAGCACTGATAGATTATATAATAAATAATCAGACAAACAATTATGGCTACTCAATCATACGTTTGAAATTTTTCATTCATCCCGGACCAGCTGTAAATCGAAATACTTTAAACAATTGATACCTTTAATCTTCAACTACGTTAAAATATGCTTGCGAGCGAGTGCAGTATCGATTCAATCAACATTCGTAACGGGCCGTGAGGGCAACTGTGGGCACGATTGTTCCCAAAACTCGTGTTGAAGCGAAATAATAAAATATCAGGCAGAAATAAAGCCGTTGTTTCTCGCAAATTGCAAAATTAATCTTCAAACGGGGACCTTGTAATGAGCTCTTAACGTCCCTTGTCCGTAATGTGGGTTCCGTGGAATAAATCGTTTTAAATCGACGCGGTACGACAGTGAATACTGCTGCTCGCACTCCGCCGAGAATTCGGTTAAGTTCGTGTTATTTACGGCCCACACTGCCATCTGGAGAAGCGGTGTTGTAACTTTGCCAGATTTTTGGTACGTTGCACCCTCCAAAATGTACCCCCGTGAGGCCGCAACTATCATCTGCAAAGATGCTGTGGCCAATGATGATGTTGTAAAAGTATAAAAAGTGAAGTGTCAGCCTATTAATGTCCCACGTGCCTTTCGAAGCACGGAGGAGCTCGAGGTGACAATTTGCGGTGACCCATTCGATGACTTGTCTTGATTGAATTCTGTATTTTTTTTTTGTTGATGTTACTGTAATAGTCGCACGCTGTGGCTACCTATAATTGTAAGAGCAGTCAGCCAAAAAACTATTCCACTGTATTTCCATATTTATTTCGCTGTATCTTATGTTGGTAGTCCTTAAAATAAATAAATAAATAAATAAATAAATGACTGGCCTCTCCGAAAGTTGCTTCACATGGCAATCGCAGGTCGAGCGCGCTAACCATTGCGCCATCAAGCTCCTCCGTACATGCAAGAGTCACGAAACCCAGGGTAGTTACATCTATGGTATCATCAGTCCACTTGGACTGCAACAGCGTTATAAATATAATGCTTGTGCTTTTGTTACTAACATAGAGATGAAACGCAAGTTAAATTTCCCACAATCCCACTTAAATATTACCAACCCTCTCATTTAATATTAAATTTAAATAACAACGTTTAGTATGAAAACATGCTACCACTATCTTGTTCATATTTAATCATCCCAAAAATATCAGACTCTGAAGAGCGTACTTTCCACTTTTAAACAATATACATATTTAGTTAATCGGGCTAATCCCTCGGTGCCCGTAAAGAGTCCCAGGTTCATCCAGCGGACTTTGAACTCTAACTCTTTGTGAATAAGGGCGAGTGGCTTTGTTTACATATTCCACATTGTTTGTTGCAGGTAAGGTTACAGCCTCATCTAATATTGAGGGTTACAAGATGGCAGCTGCAGCTGAGATGACGTTGGTACTGAGGACAGACGACTGGGGGCGGGAGGTAAGATCTTTACTAATGTAATAAAGCTGAAGAGTTTGTTTGCTTATTTGAAACGCGCTAACCTCTGGAAATACTGGTTCGAATTGAAAAAAAAAAAATTGTGTTGGATAGTCCAATGTCGACGAGAGCTTCAAGATATAATATGTATAAAAATATGTGTGCGAAAACTGAAATCCACGAGGCCATAATCGCGAGCGGCCGCTAGTTTATATAGTTTTAATGATTCTGAAGTAATGCATGTGTGTCTCATTAGTGCAGGTTCCATTTTCGCTGACGGCTTTATAATATTGAGAATATTCTTTTTTTTTATAGTCTATATTATTCGCCTAAATGCAAAAAGTTCTTAGTAAGACAAAGTTATTATGATATTTTAAAAATAAACACTAAAATATATCAAACTTTTCTTGATAAGGTCAAGGAACTTAACCGTGGAAACTTGACATTTCGCTAAATGCTTAGTGATACCTTTATTTGAAGCTATAAATACAAATTACAATTTAAGTAAGAGAAACAAACAAATAACCGAAGTCTCACCGCAACTTCAGCATCGAGGGCAAAGGCCGCTTAAAACTTGAGATTCACAAACAATTTGTCCACATTTTAAACAGAGAGGCAATCCAAGGAGCCCGCCCAAATATATGTACTTAAAGAGGTTTGCTCGTTAGAGTTCGCTCAACTTTATGTAAATAGAGGATCCGACCGGATAAGAATGTTCCGAACTGGCCCCTTCAAATGTTTTGTAATTGCCTTTCTAGCGTTTCGTTTAAATTGTAACACTTACTTTGTAATCGATTAAAAGACAAAAAAAAATAGACGAAGGAGGTTGGATAAGGAAAGTAGGACTATTACAAGTACTCATTGTAGCATTGGTCTTAACCAACTATGTAGTTTACTTTTAATTAGTTAGTCTACGTACATATATTCCACTTAGATCAACTAGCTCTTATAGTTTAGGCTAAACCCACAAGATTAGGTTCTAAAAGAAAAGCTATAAAGTCAAAAGCGCAAATGTTAAATTGGAAAAGTTGATATTGTCCTGAACACTTCTTAAACTTTCCAAATTTTCGCGCAACTTCTCTCAGTTTCTTTTACATAAGAATTTACTGATAATATAAACAAATAAGATAAGCAAAATTGATTGAATTGTTCACGCGTGATGGCGTTATCGTTGTTGATCTCATCACAGGGAGTTTGCGAGCGATGATTTTAAGTGCTTTAGTATCGGTATTCATCTGATTCACACCGATTTCTAAAAATATAAGTTGTTAACCATTACGTCCAATCAAATAGTGTCCTAGTGTTTTATGATAAATATGTGAAAATATATATTTTCATTACGAGTATACATACAAACATATATCTCGGCCATAATAAGTTAGTCAACACTTGAAGATGTAGTATTTTTAATTAGTTGAATACGTAAAAATATAATTTAACAATATATATATCGCAGCCAACATATAAGCAAGTCAACACTTTGAGATGGAAGTTATTTAATAATTAATTGAAAAATCTAAATCCTTAGTTGCGGGTGTCATAGGTAAAAAAAAAAACTGTTGTCAAACTATCAGCAAAAGAAAGTTACATTAACCAAATTCGCAACTCAAACCCAACTTCCACATATCTTGTAACATGCAAAGCCATATTTCAAACCGCACATACGTATGAGCCTTCATCGATCATCTGAAGCTGCACATGACTGCAGGCGCGCAATCCCACCGAACCGCGGGTGAAAAATGACCGCAGAGCGCGAGCGAAGACAGATGCTCGAACTTGTATCGTTACTCAAACGGGCGTGTAGCCGAGTGAACTTCTGGAATTGGGTGACTACTTGTAAGCTTAATGGTTAAAGCTTCATATTACTATGAAATGAAAGCACTGAAAAAGGAAGCTAAAATATAACTGTTACCAACAGGCAATCTACCTACGAATCTGAAATTTTTGAGACTTTTTTAAGTGACGTATTTCATTCCTGTTACATATTAATACATTTTTTTTTGTTATGGCGTATGGTATGTCACGTATGGCGCACAGACTTGGTCTCTTACTGATCGCCAGAAATATGCACTCGAAACCTGTCAGAGAGCAATGGAGCGCAGTATACTTGGTGTGAAATTAATCGATCGTATCCGTAACACCACCTTGCGCTCCAGAACTCAGATACGAGACGTGTCCAGGAAGGCTGCAGAGTTGAAGTGGGATTGGGCCGGCCATGTGTATCGCATGCCAAAAGACCTTTGGGCCCGACTTACCACCGAATGGCTGCCCGAGAATAGGAAGCGACCGCGTGGAAGGCCAAGAAAACGCTGGAGAGATGATTTGGACGCTTTTTTAAAGAATTGGAGCACTTTTACACATGACCGGAGAAGGTGGAAGGAAAGTAGGGAGGCCTTTGCCCTGCAGTGGGACAGTATAGGCTCATAATAAAAATAATAAAATAAAATTTTTTGTTATTATTCATCAACTAATTTTTGAACAAATAATTACTTTCAAACAGATCAAAATAGTTTCGGCTCGGTTTCCGTGTTGTAAATATGTAGCTTAAATACAACCGCGAATGTAACCGTTTAAAAGTAGTTTTATTTAATGAGTAAGTGTCGCGCAAACCGAGGAAAACATTAAATAATGAATGGTGTCAGAGAGGTCTTAATTAGATAGATAAATATATAAGTAAATGATTACTGAATGAAGAATGTAGAATACTTTAAAATAAAAAATGCAAAAAAATTAACAAATATGTTGAAACTATTTCAAGTACTGCAAAATGTAAATTCTGAATTCCTACTCTAGCTAACGATTACAAACTGCAAGCCGGTCCGAAATCTTTCAATATGTTTAAGTAAAAACGCTAAGTGAGGCAATCTCGCGACGGCGTGCCAACTTCCGCCAGATGGCGCTTGGCAGTAACACCGCCAAGCGTGCCAAGCGAGCTGGCACACTGCTCGTAGCCAATGGGAAGTGTGCGTTTCGTTAATTAAAGAATCTTTTGCGTTTATTGCATAGGAATAAGTACTAAATATTAGGGGATTAGTTGGTTTTTCTGGTTGGAAATATGTAGCTGCTGTAAAGCAGCATTCATTAAATAACTTTCTAAGAAACAAAGATTTTATACTTATCACCATACACTTATTGCAGTGTATGGATGATCGTTCGAAATGGAAAATAAAATTGTTCCCATCGGTAACATTTATTTAATATTTCTGTCATTATTGATGAAAATAATTCAGTAACTATTTATTACCAACTTTGTAGACAACCAGTTATACAATGCTACGAATACTACGGCGTAGTAGCCAGTCCGTCCGTTGCTACGAAACTTTCCATTCGGTCGTAGCACTGCCTCGTAGCTAGCTTGTTTAATAAAGTAGCAAGCGTTTGCGCATGTATGAACCTCACTCAAATAGAATGAATAATAAATAAAAATAATTTACCTGTAAGTAAATTGTGTTTTTTTCTTTTAAACTAAGCCATTTAATTTAAAAATAATGGTCTTAAACCAAATACCATAATTGTATCCCACTACTGTTCTGCAGTTTGTATAAGACACTGGGAATGTAAGGACAAAAACGCAGCACTTTGCAGATAACCAAGTCTCTACGGTCGGACTGAATTGAAATCGTTTCCGAGTAAAAACTATGAAGTTTTATCCGCCATTGTTTAGGGTTCAACCGTCAAATAAAACAACTAGTAAATAACCAGAGTTTACTCAGATTTTTGTTTTTGTGAAATAAATAAATAAAAAAAGAACATACAAAATTCATCTAGACCGGTACTCTAATGGGGAATATGCATGTATTTTTTTTATATTTTTATACGATAGTTCATATGATTTTCATACTCGTGAATAAAATTCCAATACCAAAAAACTAAAATTTAACCAGGAAAAAATATTTTTCCTCAAGCTGTCAAATTCACCAAATTAAAACGGCCTCCATCTTGGGCGCCTAGATGTAGCATGTATTTTGGACGTCACACTTCCTGTTAGGGATGTGCGATATTTGAAAAACATCCATGTTTTCGATAACAAATAAACTATGAATGATATTTACAAAATTAAATTATTATATATATAATTAAAGTAGAAGAAATACATAAAAGTGGAAGAGAAATATTAACATACCAGTGTTTTTGGAAACACTGTGTGAAAAAAATACTTTGAGAAGTGCTTTCCCTTTTGTTTGTTTTGCTCGTCCTCTTCCCAAGAAAAGACGCAAAAGAACATTGAATTGAAGTTGATAATAGAATATAATGGATTTATTATATTTCCACGTTTATATATTTTTATTTCAATTTCTTAATAATTGGCATAATGGGAGTAGATTGTCATGTGATATCGACAATATTAATTTGAATAATAACTTGATAATTGTTTGTATTGTGTTAAAGAAATAAGCTTCCAATTAGTACATAATTTTTGATACCCCAATACTTTGACAATTTATCGATAATTTCAAAAAATATCAATAATATATTTTATCATTTGTCCCCATCACTACATTGTTGTGTACTTTGTCGTCACTTCCGTTTTAACTCCATTGAATTTCGCGCGTATATTTAACACTTTTAAATAATTATTTTTGCAATAAGCAACAACTTTAATTAGCAAATATTGATGTGGGCATAGTTCTGAAGTAATAAACTTCATGAAAAAAAATATTTTACTCTATTTAGAATCACACGCATATTCCCTATTGGGACATATAATGTGGCGGGGGCGTATTTTAAGCACAGCAGTTGACTCATTTTCATATTTCATTTAGAATTGGTTGATCTGATTTTTTAGATACATATTAAAAAATATATATTCGTATAGTAAATAATAGTTAAAATTAAATGGATTTTGATCTTTTAAATACCCAAACGTGTGTGTGTGGCTTTTGGTTTTGTTAAAAAAATATAAAGACTCATACGAAAACTTCAATTCACGCTTGACCTCACCATGTAGTTGAGTTTTAGTTTCTTTCTTTCTTTTAACCGTTATTGGAGGAGCAGGATAAACTTCATCTAGATAACCCTCTTGGTATTATGCTCCACTCAATTTCCAATTCAAATCGCTCGGGAGCAATTAAAATGTTGCCTTGATGGTATTGCATTTGTTTTAATAAACGTTTGAATGGCGATTAGCATTAACTGTTGAGTTAGTAATTTGTAAGGTCTTTGTTGTCAATCCGGTGGAAAACCGTTTATTGGACAGGAATAATCCTGAAGCAACTAATAATTCAGGTTAACTGTCATATTAATAACGTCTTTATCTTTATGACTCTAGACTGTAACTGTGTATTTTATTTACTGAATAATCATAACATCTGTACTAATATAGTGAGGCTGAAGAGTTTGTTTGTTTGTTTGATCGCGCTCTCTCGTTCATCTCAGACACTACTATTCCGATTTGAAAACATATTTTTGTGTTGGATAGCCATTTGACGAGGAAGGCTTGAGGCTATAGTATATACCTATATGTGCGGAAACCGAAAACCACGCGGACGGAGTCGCGGGCGGTCGCTCATAATATGATACGTGCACAACACAATGTTAGACAACAAAGCATAACCCCATCTCAGACAGCAGAACTTAATAACAATATCCCTCTCTGCTCGGGCAATGCGCTTCCCAACTGCAACTGCAACTGCAGCTTGCACCGCGCTGCAATCTCGTTACAGGCGGAATTGAGGAAGATGGGGGGGGGGGGAGATGGCTAGTTACATGACGGAGACAAGTCTATGTGAATTAAGTTTGAAGTTTATAGAAGTTTCTGTAGATTTTCGGGCAAATATTGATTTGGTATCTAGATCGCACCCCCAGTGCAAAAAAGACGTAAGTGAGGTTACGTCGAATCATCGATTTTATCATATTTAAAAAGTACGTTCAAAGACACATATGCTCAATTTTTTTCATATTTTTCTCGTTAAAATTGACGAATTAATACAAGAAAATGAGTTTTGAGACTTTTTATTCCATCACTTTTTTTCTTAAGGAAAAATAGCTTATGTGATATAACGCAAAGAACACATTGAAAAATATGACGTATTACTTAATATTACCTTTTTCCCTAAAATTTTATGTAGAAAATAAATAGTAACCAATATTATGACTTTATTGCGTTTTTTTTTAAATAAACTTAAAAAATAAGAACAGCAATATGACTGTTTACTTCTTATGAAGTTAAAATAAATCACAATAAGAACAATTACTTCTTTCTTCCACTAGAATATTTTCATTGCACCGAGACGTAAGATTTGATACAGCGGCGCGGGGGTAGCCATCAGGTACATAAGTGTGAATACGTCGATGCAGGGGGCGCGCTGGATGTGGGGAGTAGGTCACTCCACATATCCAGCGCAGCATCTTCATCTCCGTGACTCGCAGCATCCACTTGTTTTGCTCAAGTACAGGGCACGTTTCACTGCCCCCTTAGACTTACCCCTTCAGCTTAACCGGCATTTTGGGGTCGCAAATGACACCAGTCACCTCACGCCATTTTGCCGAGGCTGCTGCAATGCGGGCCATGACGTCGTCATCGATATCACCAGACGCGTGAAGTAAAGAGCCCAAGTACTTAAACAAGTCCGTACGCTCGACCACGTTACCGTCTATGCGTATGCATAATCCCCCATCCATACGGATGGGGGATCTGTTTTGCAGGCCAGGTTCTCGAGTGCCACGTTCCACCTATTTGCACGTCTCACCAATCGTCCCTTGTCCGAATCCGCCAGCGCGATATCATCAGCACTGTATGCTGCCAGCAGTCCGAACTGGTCTTGGTCCAATGGACCCTGTTTTTGCCTTAAAGATGATTATGGAGAAATACAGAACGAAGAACACGCTTCTGCATTTCCTGTTCCTGGACATGCAGAAGGCCTTCGACTGTGTTCCTGGCATGATGATCAGGTGGGCACTGAGGTCCAAGAGGGTGCATGCAAATTATATTGACGTAATTCGAGACATGTACCACGATTCCGATTCTCTAGTTAGGACTGCTGTTGGTGACTCCAACCCCTTTCCCATCTCCGTCAGAGTCCTCCAAGGATCCGTCCTTAGTCCCTTCCGGTTAAGCGTGATATTGGATGAATTGTCAACTAGCATCATAGACGCACATGAGCAACCCACGTGGCTGCTCCTGTATGCTGATGAGATCGCGCTGGCGGATTCGGACAGGGAACGATTGGTGAGACGTGCAAATAGGTGGAACGTGGCACTCGAGAACCTGGCCTGCAACACAGATCCCCCATCCGTATGCATAGATGGTGACGTGGTTGAGCGTACGGACTAGTTTAAGTACTTGGGATCTTTACTTCACGCGTCTGGTGATTTCGATTACGACGTCAAGGGCCGCATTGCAGCAGCCTCGGCAAAATGGCGTGAAGTGACTGGTGTCATTTGCGGCCCCAAAATGCCGGTTAAGCTGAAGGGACCATTATTAGGCCTGTCTTTTTTTACGGCAGTGAAACGGGCCTGTACTTGAGCAAAACAAGCGGATGCTGCGAGTCACGGAGATGAAGATGCTGCGCTGGATGTGTGGAGTGACGCGGAAGGACCGCGTTAAGAACTCGCGCATTCAGGGTAGCCTGCATTTCCGTGATATTGCTGATAAACTGCGCCATGTTTTACGGAAACCGGCCAGTTGCATGGGAAACAAACGTCTCGACATGCCAGGAAATGCTGGGTTGACGTCGAGAAAGACGACATGCGTGTCAATGGCCTGACCACACAGGATGCCGAAGACCGTGTGAAGTGGAGTAGAAGGAGCAGGAAGGTGGTCCCTGGACTTGGAGGCAATGGCCGAGGATGTGACCGGGATAATCGCTAGGATGATGATCTGAAAATGTATAATCGGACGCAGCACAGTAGGGCGAGAATGATTTTTAAGTTAAGAGGAGAGTAAATTTAGTTTAAAAGTTAAAAAGAGATTGAGACACAATGTGTTTACTGTCTAATCCACCTAGTATTTTCTCGTCTGCTCTTGGGGAGCTCAAGGTCCGCATAAACAATGATTTATATGGGTGTATCTAGTCTGATCATTACATTGAAGCGACTGTCTTCCGATCTTTGCAATCGGAAAGGCGAACTATAACAATAAGATCATAGTTACACATTCTGAAAGAATCAATGTGCAGTTTCCTCGCGATGTTTTCATTTAATGTCGGGCTAGTAGTGGTACAAGTAGTAAGTAAGTAAGTGCGCTAGACAGTCACAACAATGGTCTGGTTTCAAACTAGGGGAACCCCTGTTATATAAGTACTAGAGACTAGAGTTATTAAACTAATGTATGTTACTAACGATGGTGTTATTTGTAAGGACCGTGCCTCACATACATGAGGTCCTTGGTTCGACTCCGGGCCAACTTCCTCCTCCTTTTGGATTTTTTGAAAAATATATGAGTGGATTTGTGCCATTAGCTCGGCATAGGCTTGAGAAAACACCACGAGGACACCTGAACATTCCGATAGTTTCTGACTTTAGTTCAGATAGATCTGAATGTGTAACCATGATCCATCCTGTCTAGTTTCCTTCTAAGGGTTAGAAAGGTCTGACGGCATTCGTTTCACTGTAATAACCAGACTCGCCAAATCCTGGATTATGGTCAAGGGGGATGAATGCCTGTTACTAACGTGTAATTTTATTTCTATTTTTTAAAGATATACCATAGATGTTATTCAGAACGGGCAAAACGCGCGGTAGCTGGCGCCCTCCTCTTGCTAAATAATAGTAGAAGAGTATTGCCATCACTCGGGACGCCTAGCATTAATAATTACTTAAGTAATAACCAAAAATGTGTATTTGGAGAAAGTTATTAACTCACCTACAAATATTAATTTTACATGCTACTTTCAAAGGCGTCTTTTAGGTACCATTGTCTAATATATTAATATACTTACATCTAAAAACCCCAGCCATATCACATTATACACCTGATGTTATACTAGGAGTTCTGTGAAGGATTCGGCAAGAGGTATGTACGTACGTACACTCAGACAAAGTTGATGTGTGTAAAGTACCTCAATTTGTAAATAACTTTTGCTTGTTATTTTAATTTTATTATTGATAGAACAATAGCATATTTTGCTGTACGAAGCCGTGTAAGACTTATTTCATTAATTGTTACAATAATTCGTATCAATTTATCTGTTATTTTTTTAAGAATTGAAAAAAAAATCATGTGGTAGTGATCTTCACCGAAACTCCACATATTTGAAGTATTACTGTCCAATTTTATTGTTGATAGTACGAACTTTAATAATAACCAAAATTATAATAATATTTTTCCAGTATTAATAAATAGGGAACACAAAAACAAAAAACAACTTTTTTCTTTACAGTCATAAATAATAACTCAAAGTAATATATGTTAATATGCGGCTAGCTTTACATAAACATATAATGGAATAAGTAATTATTACTGTTTACTTCAGTTACCTTAACTAGTCCCCAAATTGAAAAATGGAGTAAGTGATACTTATGCACTTCAAACATAATTTTAATAAAGGGAATAAGGCAGTAATCTTACTTATACTAGCACAATTGTGTGTATTTACGAGTTCATAACTGCTTTAATATCACATACTTTTTGAAGTACATTTGACTTTTTTGGCAAAGACTGGCCTAAGTTTTGATACTCAGAATCCGCTATTTATTTCCGTAATGAAAAATAGCGTAATAATTTATTTTTACAATTCCAAATGAACTATAAACATTAGAACTAACTTGAATATAACACGCATTGCAACAATTTTTTCTTCTTTTTTTGATATAAGAATTATTGTTCTACGTTTGAAAATAAAGTAAATATACCTAAAAGTTCAGTTTTTTCGCCGTACTGAAAAGTCGTCATTTTCGACTTACGTCTTTTTTGCACTGAGGGTGCGATATGCCTGTGTAGTATATCTGTCGATCAAAAATCTCATCGTCTTGCATCTTATACTAATCGAAAGAACCGATGGAAACCAATAATTGTTTGATGATTGATTCGTTTTGTTGTCACTGTTTACTCCTGCGTCATAAATTCAGAAGATAAAAGAAAACAAACATAGTTCAGAATAAATAATTTAGTTAGTCTGAACCGAAATAAATAAGAACTTTATCACCGATCTGGAACATTCACGAACGTTCCCCAAAGACAATCTGAGCGACATTACGTTCCCAGCATACAAAGTCTATCCATCTTAAACCGAAAAAAGAACAAAAGTCCACTTAAACACGGCCATTCCGAACACGATTTGGAAGCAATAACTTTGTAACCGACTTAACGGTGCCATTAAAGCTGACTCGGCGTATGAGGTATGTGCCGCACGTCTTGCGAATGACAATTGTGGGGGGAGGGGGGGTGACCTCGATGTCGCATTCGTCAGCGAAAGTTCCCAAGGGAGGCGAGTTGAAGGCAGTGATGCAGATGATTCGATTTGTCTGTCATTGAGATTGTGCGTACATTTTGTTTTGTTACAAGAGGAAATAGTTAACATTTTTGGCAGGAAGGTAGAAATTGGTGGTAGAAAGTAGTTTAGAAAATCATGGCACAAATCGTGGTTAAACACAAAAGAGATTGTAATTTATTAAATGACTGAATACTCACGTGATGAGTTTTAAACATACATACATATATTATGTACAGTACAACATGTTTTTACCGCGTTACCATAAAGTAATTAATTTTCCTTCTACTGTTGAGAGTGTGTTTTGGTGCAGAACAATGTAAAAATATTAGTAAAACTTTTGTAATTTTACATCTGTTGTATTCCGTGCCAAATTAAAACTTCTCCTATATTTCTTTCTTGTTTTCGTTTTTCTACAATCTATAGCATATCAAGCAAAAGTTTTTTTCTAAAATTAACCAATTGAACTTTTCTCGTGGACCTGTACTTTATAGTTCTGCCACCATTTGACCCGAGACAACACTGCTTTCAGTGCACTCGACTGACTTGCAATCTAGCATTATCGTCACATCTCAAGTCTGGCGCTAGTCGCAAATCTAGACGTGAGTCACGATCGTTCTCCGAACTCTTGTGGCCGAACTTTTCTTATTACGAAGAAAAAACCGGTAAAAGAAAACCTCAGGGCGACGGTTATAAATGGTCGGTAAAGTTTTACTCCTTCGGGAGGAATTTAGTCTTTAACGGGATTGGAATATAGGGCCTATTGGATTTTATTTGCTGAGTTATTTGTTGTTGTCTGTATGTTTATATGTCGCCATTGATATTGCTGAAGTTGAAAGTAAAAGAAATGGTAAAAAGTTTTAGCATTGGCATAATAACTAGCCTACTAAACTTATTTCTCGTTTATCACGAGCGTACTACTCACTTTTAAAAGGCCGGCAACACATCAACGATACCTCTGGTGTCACGGATGTTCATGGGCGGCGGTGATTCTTTACCATCAGGCGACCCGCTAGCTCGATTGCCTCCTCTACCATAAAAAACATTAACCACAGGTGAGAATTTGTTAAATAAAAATATTTTACTTATGATAAAAAATACTCTGTCTTTTGTTATACAAAGCAATTGTATAGACATTGTGACAGAGTTTCATTCATTCATTCCATTCGCAACTACCTTAACTAGATTGTCAATTACTTCAAGAACAACGTTTTAATCTAAACAGGAATCCGAGAAAACAACCTCGCGTCCCCAACTTCGTCCAGTTATCTGAAAATTATTTCATTGAAAGATGCCGAGACTTCTCAATACTGCGAGCTCATTAACAGAAGTTGCACTGTCACGGCATTCTGCGAGTTGTACAGTCTAACGAGGCACAATCACATTCAAATATAAACTTTACTGCTTTGACATAAGTATCTAGGATTTTAATGCTCATGGGTGTATCAAGGACTAACATGTTTACAATCGCAGTCGAATGTGAACTTTACTGCTTTGACATAACCGTTGAGTGGACATTTTAATGCTCTACTGGTTAACTTGCTAAGTTTTAAAGTTGGGGTGTCTTTACACCTGTACGTTCTGATGAAATTTCATGAAACTGCGGTAGTTATCACTTGTGTTTGCGAGTTTGTTCATTGTGTGGAAGTATTCGTAATACTCTGTTATGGGAGAATGAGAAGTTTCTGTATTTAAATTTGCTCATACACTTGTGTACTATTACGTATTCTACGTAAATGGACTGTCGAACAACTGACCGCCGATTATAAAATTCGTTATTTTTGTATTGCGAGTGTATGTGATGTTAGACAACATTACGTTACTTTTTGTTATCTTTCTTCCATCTAGAGATAAAGCTTGTAAAAAATATCCCTACCAAGAACTTTAATATCAAAGTTTAAGTTTAATGCATACCTATTCTACCTATACTCGTGCTCTTTTAGCCCTCCCTGGAACTAGTCTTTTACGATCCAATCAGCGCCGATGAAGCCTGATATGGTTCACTCTTTGAACAGCGAAGCGACAAAACATTTTCCACGTAAATCTCCGTTGTCAAAGGATCTTACGTTACATAACTCATTACTGTAATCACACAGCTTCTGGTTTAGTACAAAGTAAGTGCTTTTCAAATAAAAACATGTACTTCTTCCGCCAAGGCTTGTGCCACAAACGTTTTAGGTATGAGGCGTTGAGTGTTCTTAGTAAAATGTTTATTGATTTTTTCCAATTCTTTCCTCTGAGATTGATCCGCATTAGATTACATGTATATCTTTTGCTAACAATCAGGGAGAGAGAAGTCAATATACTGTGTCACCACTATGTAAAACAAAAATACTTCTCAGTTTTGTTTTCACTAACTAACTCGCTTGATTGGAATGCGTTATCCAGCCTACAGCCATTATTGTAACGATGTTACAACGTGATTAAAATACCAAAAACCTGCGCTGACACGGAAAATAAATAAGCCTTTGATGTACAACGATAAATAGTTATTCCGTTGATAAAGTAAACTAGATTGATACATCAAATAGTCCTCAGTTCGTGAGGGTCGTGAGCCGCGGTCAACACATCAATAATACGAGGGCGCGCGTTCAAAACGTTCATTTGTAATGTTGATTGAATCACGCCGCTTCACGAGATATGACCCGTTTTTGTGGGTGATATTTACAACGAAAAAAATCAGAAAGGGTTAACAACAAGGGTTCAGCGGGGTTGGACGACCCGCTTGGTGTAATGGTCAAGATGTTGCCTATTACGCAAGAGGTCGCGGGTTCGATCCCCGCACAGGACAAACATTTGTGTGCATGAACATGTCTGTTTGTCCTGGTCTGGGTGTTATATGTATCTATTTATGTATATTTGTGATACCACTGTTGATTCTGATATCTGTAACACAAGTGCTTAAGCTACTTAACACGGAGTCAGATCAATGTAAGTGATGTTGTGAAATATTTATTTTATTTTATTTTAAAGATCTTGAAAAAATAAATGTTTTGTCCTGTACCAATTTTTTTATTATCTGGCCTCAAGCAGAATAGTTACTGCTTGAGGCCAGATGATTTTCCGTGTTTATTATTTAAAAAGCCTTGTTAAATAACTCAACATCGGACGTACTTTCGAAAAATGAATCCAACCCCACAAGTTTAACATAAATTAGTAAACTGTGCCAAAGTGACAACAACGTCCAATTGAATCGGAACTAGCTTTTGTTACCCCAAGTCATATTACCACTTTGCTTAAAAAATTAAAAGGTTCATTATAAACAATTAATTTTGGGAATTCCTAAATTATTTTAATTAAGAAAATCCCTTTTAGCTCTCTCTATAACTGCCCTATTACCGACCGTATTTCTTGAACGATGACGTCATTACGGCCCTCATTAGGACCTCCTTAACTGAGTAACGAGGGTTAAATCGACTTGATCCGGGTTAAAAATGAAAACGCGAAAAGGTCATTTTTTATACACTGATTGACAGATACGTCGCCATTCGCTAGTAATGACCGTTCGGCGACTAATTGATTTATAACTGGAAAGTGATTGAGTTGGCTTTGACTATCCAACACCTGATTTATGGAGTTATGCAATGAAAAATCAGTACATTTTCATTTTATCACGCAATAAAAAACATTAGCTGGGAACTTCTTAATAGTTTTTTTTAAGCCAATCCACCAGCTTTCAAAGTTTTCATCCAATTAGCACTTTTCTGGTTTGTCATAATTCTAATTGTCATTTACATAAACTCAATGGCTAAATCATGTAACTGTGCTTGTGAACGCGTTATTTAAATTAACCTCCATATAAATCTGGCATCGTTAGTCGGCATTTTCCGCTTGATCCTCAAAACAACGGAATGCCTGATAGCGAGGTGAAAGCAATAACTGTGTAAGCCTTTCCGTCCCACGCCCGACAAAAGGTTTAACTCAAAACTGTGAAGCAGGCCAAGCTATTATTTTGCCCGTGAATTACCATATTCTAAAGCCCGAACACGCTGTCTTAGCTTTTTAAAATTACAGCCATATTCAATCGGAATACTGCCTCAAATTAACGGGCGTAACGAGCCAAAAGTCCGCATTGCGAAACTTCAGGTAAAAAAGAAAAAAAAAACATAATAGCGGGAAAAGTGACAGTGACGGAGAGCTCATTGCGCGCGCTTTTTTCTTCTTTTTTCTTTCCAGCCAGAGATCATTGGCGGATCGCGGATTTCGGACAAATCAAAGGCTGAATGGGCTCCCCCGAGCCTTTTGAAAGCCGAAACCCGACGGGTCTTGAAATATTGCAACAAGCTTTATCCTGCGGACGGGAGATAATATTCCTGTTTTAAAAATATTCTTTCAGGAATCTTTTTAAAAGAAATACGAGGTAAACGTTGCGAGATTGCATTTGGCCGTAAATTACTTAACTCACTCCAAGGGGAAGGTTCTGGTATAAAGTCTGGGTAAACTATTTTGGTTGAACTATTTTAGGAGACGGGCGTGAACGTGATGCTTTCATTAACCATTGATGCAGAAAATACTTGTTGCTTATGAAGTTGGACCGAGGTATTAATTAAACTTGAGACAGGTGCTAACAGCTCCGTAAATAGCCGAGACTCTATTTAAATGTTATCTAAAATCTTGATAAAGTTCATGCTTATTAATGACTTTGGAGTATTGGCCTATAAATAATATCAAGTGTTCCGGTAGGTATCTAAAGGTTTTCTGTAATAATATACCTAAAGTTATAAATATTAAGTTACTTATCTTACTACTATTATAAAAGAGTTTTTAGGGTTCCGTAGCCAAAATGGCAAAAAAACGGAACCCTTATAGATTCGTCATGTCTGTCTGTCTGTCTGTCTGTCTGTCTGTCCGCCAGTCTGTCACAGCCACTTTTTTCCGAAACTATAAGTACTATACTATTGAAACTTGGTGAGTAGATGTATTCTGTGAACCGCAACAAGGTTTTCATATGAAAATAGAAAAAAAAAATAAAAAAATGGGGGGTCACCATAGTTAGAACTGAAACTGAAAATATTTTTTTTCGTTGAACATATACGTGTGGGGTATCTATGGATAGGTCTTTAAAATTTATATTGAGGTTTCTAAGCTCATTTTTTTCTTAAGTGAATACTTTGCGTGACAGACCGTTCCAAAGTGGAAAAAAGTGTGTCCCCCCCCCTCTAACTTCTAAAGTAAGAGGATGATAAATCTGAAATAAATATATAATGTACATTACCATAAAAACTACCAACGAAAATTGGTTCGAACGAAATCTATTCAGTAGTTTTTTTTAATACGTCAAAAATAGAATTTGTACGGAACCCTCAGTGCGGGAGTCCGACTCGCACTTGGCCAATTTTTTTTGTTTGGGTCCGTCGATCACGCTGAAAATACTGATCGGATTTTGATGAAATTTGGTATACATGCAGGGTATGGGCTGACTGAGGTGATAGGTGTTCCCATGAGATAAAACAGGAATCTTGATAACGCGGTCAACGACGCATGTAAAAACTAGTAAATAATATACTTCAATTGACATTGTGGTATACATAATTTATACAGTTTAAGGTTGGATAACGATATTTTTTCTTATGTATAATTTATAATCGTATCTTGGCAACCTTCTGATCTTGTGATGCACCGCGTGTCGCCTGAATGGCACGTTTACGACGCCCGCCCTGCGCGCATATGAAATGCATCTTCTGCAGCGTAAGACTGCACTTTGATGCAACTACATATTCCGTTTTATTATTGACGTTGTTTCACTGACGCATTGGTGAAGTGTTGCATAAAATCTCCAGTATATTGCTAACAAACTTCATTTTATCTTCTTTGGGGATGAAATTTTTAAGTGTATTTTTACGCTGTGTAAGTAATATATTTGCAAAGTTTTAACATTTTGAGTTCAGCTGTTGGGTGTGCAGGTTTTCTCTGGATATTTTTTCGCCGTTACCAGTAATAACATACGCTTACAGAACATTTATTGGTGTTTTAATTTTACGGAAAACTACGGTTAAGTAACGTTTCAAAGTTGACGTGTTCTATTTTTTTCTGCAAGTGAGGACAACGTAGCTCTATAAGAGAGGGTAGGGTTTAAAAGGCACCTGCTTTTTGTGGAGCCACAGATTCCTATGGGTGATAGTGATCTTACCTCTCTTAACATGAAGTGTGCTCGAAGCTCGTTTTCCTCCCTTTCATTAAAATTAAGTGACACTCGAAACCTCTCTGCTTCCACGACAAAAGCCTCTGATGTTGTGTGAAATTTACGTAAGAGAGTGAAAATCTTCAAGGCCGTTCACCCTTGGGTGCATTACCCTCTCGTTTACGGTTTGTATAAATTTCCCTCTTTACGTTTCCACGTGAGCGCGAGTTTGAACAGAGCTTTATACTTGCGAACGTAAAACGTATTCGTGTACGTACGTCGATGAAATGAATTCGCTGCGGATATACCGACGATGTGTTGCGAAGAGTTTGCAGTCGTATATAATATTTTATCTTCGTATTTTCCAACTTGTTTTAAGATAAATCTGATTAATTGTGATAATTTTTTTTTTAAATTTCCCCTGTTGGGTACCCTTTGGTAAAATGATAAGGCCGCAATTACCTTCTCGATAGTACTTTTATGTTTGGGACCCTTATACATTTGCAAAATAACTTGTCGAATAACGAGTCAAGGACTTAAGTAGATTCTTGGACTGATGGTAAATGAGTAGGTATCACAATAGTATAATCTTAACTGCAGGTGAGCGGCGGGATTGTAGGTAGGTACCCTTAAAGCTAAGTGATTCTTTGTTGTTTTAAAAAAAATAACGTTTGCGTGACTTTTTGGACGTTTGCTTTCTGCTGCCAAACATAAAACGTACTCGTTCGTAGATGAAATGAATTCGCTGCAGATGTACGGATGTGTCGCGACGAATTTGCAGTCGTTTCGTATCTGCGACGTGAACACTCGTACGTTCCCGGAACACGGTAATTTTTATTCTGTTCTACCGTCGTGTTTGATTTGCAAAGACTTATATGAAACTTCGCCTAGCGTTGACACGTTATAAAGCATTCTTGGATTTTATACGCTAGTGCTATGCTTTGGAATATTCGAAGGGTGAAAAGATTTTTGAAATGGAATATTTTGTAGTTATTTTCGCTGAACGGAATTGAGTTTTTGAAAAATTAAAATTCTTGTTCGGAATATTTTAAAAGCAGTCTTTATTTATGCACACTACAATTTGCAAACTTCAGGTATATTTTACCTTCTTACAGTACTAATTGAAATGCATTCTGATACTAAAGTATGATCTTTCTTTGACAATGTTTGTGACGTACAATAAAAGCTTCATGATTCGTTCAATTGCTATTAATTGTTGCACCAAAATTTAAAACAGCTTACGAAATAAAGTACCATTTTATTTAAAAAGTTGACCCTAAACCTTTATCTGATAGAAGCAACGTTGCAATTTTGTCTCAACCGGCCGGGAGCCACGGTAAGAGCCATCAATCCAGTGCTTAGTGCCTGCAAAGATGCAATTTGTTGCAGCAAAAATGCAACACTTTTTGCCCCGTAGTAAATTGATTACGAGCTCAAGTGGCCGGGTTAACTGGCTCTTCCTGCAAGTTGAAACTTAAATCATTGTTCAACCCAGATAGGGAGAAGATTTTTTGCTAGGTTTCTGCCGGTGAGTAAGGTCTCCGGCGATTTGTTTGGGGCATTAAAAGGCAAGCGACGCATGTGTTAACATCAGATGTGCGATTCACTAAGCGCAAATGTCATAAAAGCCTTGGTCACAGCGGCTGTGTAATCAGTGACGGTACTTTTGGTTTTCTTTAAGAACTATTTCAACGCTGCACGATACTAAAACATCGAACGATTTAAAGGCTGACTTCCGTGATTTCACCCGTAAGCTTATCGAACGAGTGTCGCTTAGTGAATTGCATAGCTGGTGACCCCCTAGTCCGTTTTCCTCCGTATTAAATTTAAACAAAACTTAAATAATTGTTTAACCTAGATACAAAGAAGATGCTAGTTTTTCCTTGTATTTGTGTATGGAGTTGCAGCGAATTCAAATTGTGATAAAGGATGGATGCAAATATTTCAGGTTTTAAGTTTGATAAATGTGTTTAGTCGTACCGGCGTGAAACTAAGCTATTTTCCTGAATGCATTACCATCTTACCAACAGAAGAACTAACTTCAGTTTTACCTTCTTGGATTCTGATACCGATAACATTTTCGTTAATAGATTAAACGGTTAAAACACAGTTTTGTAATACTTTGTAACTAGCACAAATTTTTAATCATAATTAAAAATTTGTAAACAATTGTAAATCTCATTAACTAAGAGCGGGGTTTCCAAACACAGGCTTATTTGCTTAAATGGAAACCCCAATCGACAATATTGTTAAATTTCTGGTTTTAAGTGAAATAAAATATTTTTATTTTTTATTTTATTTTTTATTAAAAGCCGCTTACTTTGCGATGATTACTCTTAGCCTACTTACTACGTATCGGATGACGAACTTCACTGGTACATATACCAATTGTCCATAAAAAATATTAAGTAAACATAATAAGCTTTATGTCTTATCTTATGATTGTTAAATATTTCTCCATAGCAGAATGTAAATTAATGCATACGCTTACTAAAATTACAAAGCGTATTACTAGCGAGAACACGTTGTGCTCACTTTTTAATTAAATAATAAACCTCACCGGAGAACTGTTAGAAACTAGCTACTCGCTGCATCTATTTGCTTACTCGACGCTCCGAAAGCAAAAACAACTCCCAAAAACAAGTATGGCGTCCGTTGATTTTTCAAGTTCCCCCTATCGAGTGAAAAAAACATTTTCGTCGACAATTTCGTGACCAAACATGACTATGTACCGAATTTTTCCCTTTCGCATAGGATGCGGGCTGGCATCGCCTGTTTGTGACGACACCGCGACAAAGGTAGATAAGGGTCCAAAGGGAATTGTGAATACGCGAGCATTGCAATGGAAAATGTGAAAGAAATGCACGCCAATTATCTGGTCCAGGCTGTTCGGTGCACTACTGGCATCTTTAAGCCGCTTTTTAAAATACATATACTCGTAACTATGACGCATCTTTACCATTTAAAAGCTGGTAAAGGCTGTCGTGCTCTCTTTTGACTAACAGATATTTTTCGCATTGTTTCTGTGAGTCGAGTCAGAAGTTATTAACAAATCTAGTAGTAGAATTCTAGCTACGCCATGTTTTAGTAACGGCATTTCGTAGCCCCATGGGAAAAACCTTCAATAAGAGTACTTCGGTTTGTCATTGATGGGTTAACAAACATTAGACAGGAAACCTTATTAATTGATGTACTAGTTATTATTTGAAAATTCGTTTTTTTATCGTAGGATAAGCCTTATGTTTGCGGTACCTTGTACATACCTAGATAATGTATAAATTGCAGCATACAAAAAAAATATTTAGCTTTAGGTAACAAAGTGACTGACTCGTATGTCTAGTATATGTCTGAGCGCAGAAAAAGCTAAAATATGATTTACGCGGTCCATTTTTCGGGCGGACCTCTCCGAGATAAACAGGGTGAATTAACCGCTCGGCGTTTGAGCGCAATTACTCTCGCAAAGAACAACCACCGCAAAGAGTTTCGCAAATGTTGACCACTATCAGGTGGCCGTATTCTATGTGTAGGGTTGCTAGCCAGTACATGTAGACCTTTTACAATATAATGGGACGGACAGAGTTACGCTTTTTTTTGTTTTTAAACACTCATCTGTTTTTTGCAGTTTACAGTCACGAGCTCATATCGTAACTTTTGTACACGATAACTTTTTTAACCGACTTCAAAAAGGGAGGAGGTTCTCAATTCGTCTGTATGTATAATATTTTTAATGTTTTATATGTATTTTAGTTGGTGATTTCTGTTTTTTTTTCTGAACGCAGCCCGGGTTTGTGACCGCCAATTACGGCACTTAGCAAGCGTGGAGATTAAGCAAAAACCCATCTTTGTAAAGAAATCATGATTTCAAATCATGGAGGCTTTTGCCCTGTAGTGTAATACTTTACTTTTGTTAAATATATAAGTCCACTCAGTACACTTCTCTCGACGTCAAGTAACAATGACTATCGGTGCTAGCAGTAGTGAATGTGCTAGTGCAGTGACACTTAGCTTACTATTACTTACTTATTATTTTAAGTTGTAAATGTGCAGCATGTCGGTAGTAAACATTCTTGTATTGTAGTAGCAGTAACCCTATATCAAGGGGGTAGGGGGTACCCGAGGTCCGTGCCTTTTCCCGGCTCGGCTACAAAGCGTTGTCCCGTTGTCCTATTTATTTGCTTTGTTCCTTTCGTAACGTAAGAGTTTGTTCACACGAATATTTTTCATGTATGTTTCATGATTTGTTATTTTTTAAACGAATTTGAAAGTGCTTGTTGGTATGCCTATTTAAAGAAAGATATTTTTGAATTTGATGCTAATTTAAATACCCGTGCGTGTTAAGAGTGTAAACATTCACACGCTTCACAAATCCGAAAAATGTCGGATAAATTTAATAAACATAAATAAATAAATAAATAAAATTTTATTCAAATCAAAATGTTGCACAATTATACATAAAATGGAAAATACATTCTTAAACTAGGTAAAATTAACATAAATGCCTGAACTAGGAGATCCTGTATTTCAGGCGAAAAAGACTAACAATATGTGTATATAATATGTTCAAAATTTAACCAATAATCACATTTATCAATACATAAATCAAGATTAAAACATTTATGATAAATATGAATATAAACATTATAGATAATACAAACACAATCTTTACAATAATTACATACGATATACTTAGGTACAAAGTTTTGGTCAGCAGAATTGTTAACTGGGTCACAAATAGTCACAATCGATGTAGATGTATGTCATCGTCAAGGTTAATTATATTTAATTTAGTAACTATGCGCTTTTTTTTGTTTCCGTAAGTTGTTTTACAATTGAGGGTTAGTAGGTCAGAGTAGTAATCGGTTATTGTCATGTTAATTATGAGTGTGAGTGAAGAATAAGATGACTAGGTACTAATGTTTTCATGGTACGTGGATTAAAATTAAAAGGAGAGATATTATATGGAACGACTTCACAAACCTTAGATTAAGATATGTAATAAAAAATTCAAACAAATTAAATTAAATAAGTTACTAAAATAAGGGAATGGCGGCTCTTAGGCACCCTCATAATCTATGGAGTTAATGTACCTTTTCTCGGCCATTAATTTTGCGGGACAGTCCGCAGTACCTGTACTGTGGTTGTGCGGTTTTTTGTAGCGCAAGCAGGTAGCACACTTTGGTTCATCTGCCTTCTTTAGACACTCCTTTATCGAGTGTCCCTGTTCGCCACAGTGGCCGCAGGTGTGGGAGGCTTCCTTGCAAGTCTTGGCCGCGTGTCCGTACTGCTGACATTTAAAACACCGAGTGACCAAGGTGAAATCTCTAACAGGGCAAGATGACCAGTTTACAAACACTCTTTCCTTAGTTATTAGGGCCTTGCGGATTGCTGCAGGTACTTCAACGATGAAGTTACAGGTCTCAGCATCCCTTTTTCCTGACTTGTGGCTTAATTTTATAGAGCTTAAAAATGTGTTCAACTGGGTCTCTTGGAAGTTCTCCGATAGGTTCTGGCTATAAAGGCAGGTAAAAACTTCTTTTTCTGACATTGATGTAGGGACTCCAATAATTACTATTCTGGGCTTGCGTTTAAAAGAGTCGTCGACAGTTAGGCCTGAATCCGTAAGTTGAGTCGCGGTTTTCAATTTTTCAATGTCTTCCTTCGTCTCAGTGCTTATTATGACACCCCCATTTCTTGTTTTACGAAGTCCTCTTACATGTAGCTTCATCTGTTCCGGGCAAATGATCTTCTGCACAAGAGTCTTAGTGTCCTCGCTAGTCTTTAGCTAAACATGAAGATAAAGATATTTATTCATCAATTAGATTTACAAGGAAAGTCTTTTGCACGTCATTTTTTTTTTACCCTTCTAATATGACATCTCTCCGTCAAGGCGTATCATGTTTTTAGCGAATCGTCAAGGACTAATCCATGTGTATGCGCCTTTAAGTAGGATCGGTGTTTCTAGGGCACAGCTGGAGAACTAAGCTAATGTGTGCGGTATTGAACAGGGAATGCTATCGTTTTCTTTTGTATTTAAGTGGGATATGTTTAGGAATGTCTGCCTTTATTCCTCGGCCTAAATGGGTTTCCTTGCTAGCTTTACAAGAAGGTTTTTTTGTTGTTCCTACTAATAGTAACATCTAAACATTTCTTTCGTATACATACATGTTATTACAGGGTCTGTTCCATTTCACTGTTCTCAGTATTTCTGCAAGATTAGTTTTCTTCTATGCGACTGTTGTTCTTCGTAACTGTTGTGCTATGTTTCTGCTGGTGAATAGGGTCGCCACAGCTCAGTTGGGGAGGGTATGGGTTCGGGTTGATGTTCATGGGCAGCAGTGATCACCTACCATCAGGTGACCGTCTTGTTCGTTTGCCTACGTGTAAAAAATGCAAGTAAATAACTGCAGACTTTTTTTGTTAGTCTCAGTTTGTTTGGAATTAGAATTCTATTCCCGATGGTAATAATACTGAAAAAAGGCTTCCATATCTATATCTTATTATTCGGAACGTTTAAATTGTATGGGAGTGTATTTTTAATTGGTTTTCTATTTATAAGCTTTATTTTTCATCACAGGTGCTTTTCCAAGAAAGCGATACAGTTTCCATTACAATATGGTTTGCCTACCTCTTATATAAAATAGGTGTAAGATAGGCAATGTAGCGAATGAATTACACACACAAACATCCATGTAAGTAGGCAGAGTATTGTTTATGTTCGTGAAAGTGGAGACAGTAAAAGTATCTTCGAATTTAGGTCGCGGGGAGCCTGTGAAATACGCTAAAACAAAAACTTTGCAACCTCATACAAGGTGCAAGTAAAAAGCGGATAAGCATAAACTAGCGACCCGCCCCCGCTTCTCACCAGGCACAAGTACACTTCGTAAATGTCCTGCTATAAACTGTAGTAAGAAATGCATTTAATGGTCTTACGACCAAGTTGCTTAAATTCTTTGCCGGAAAACAGTAGTGTTTGGTATCTATCCGTGATAGAACAGTTGCCTGATCGGTGGAATATCGAGTGCGCTCACTGGACTAATGCGCGGTCGGTGTTTCCCAACACGATCCCCAACCAACGAGGCCGAATACGCGCGCCCGCACAAATACTGGCCGTTAAGAAAAAAAAGTATTAAAAAGAAGAAATTCAAACGTCACATTTTTTCACTCTCTCGAAAACAATTGGTCATCGCCGTGCGTGCCTAGTTTTTTCAAGTAATAAAAATAAGGATTAATCCGCTTGCTGATAATATCCGTGATATTTAAAGTTTTTAAACGAATTGTGGTTGAACGTGGTGAATCGTATTCGCTTCAGGAGCCCGGCCGTTGCAGAGGAAAGGTGAGTCGTACTTGCTTTCTGTCGTGACGGCAATTTGTTTTTTAGCGGATTGATACCGAAACCGTGTTTCCCTTATTTTTCTCTATTATTTCTTCATTCTTAAAATACAGTCCACACTCTGCTCTAACAAGTAGTTTTGAAAAAAAAAATGCACTTATCTGCTGAATCTTGCTAGAATGTCTATAAAAATTTTATTAATGCACCCTAATTAATTAGATTACGATTATATTATTTAAATATTTAAACACTTTGCAGTAACTTGCGTCATAGAATCTAATGCGTCGTTGCAGAGAAGTAAAACAATAAGCTTACTAAAAACAGTTGTTATTCTACCCAGCACCGGGGCTAACTATCTACCAGTGAGGGATTCTAGTGCATTCAATTTCTTTAAGGACAATAATTTAAATGGGTCATAAAAAGTATGCCTTATTTCCACGGAGTTAAATTTGAGTGCGAATAAATTTCCGCATGTGCTTTATCCAAAACTATGCCTGTGCGAGCGTGTTTAGGCCTAACTTCAGGCGGGCCAACTTAATTTGCGCGTACTGTAGGTGGCAGAGGGTGTACTCAGAGTTATTGCCAGCGAATGACTCAGCAAGATCCAGGCAAACGTACTTTATTTGCCAACTTCCACTCGTCGATTGTCGCAACTTCAGCAACCATTAGGAGGTAAACGTGACTGGAGTAGAAAGCGTTTGTTAAAAAACACTCTAAAGTATTTTTTTGGAGCCAAGTGTGTAGGTGGATTATATTTTCATTTTAATCAGAGCTGGGATTTAAGTTTTAAAAGTGTTTTACCGAAGTGAGACTCGTTCCTTAGCGTGGGATTATACTTTTGTTTTAAGAAAAAGTCTAGAAGTTAATTCAATTAATATAAATATTTTTAGCAGCGGCTTAAGAACCTAACTGTAATAAGGTTGTCACAGTTCTAGCTATGTCCAAACGAATATTATGTCAAAAAAAACAATTGGGGTACAAATAAAGTAACTTATGATTGATGGTAAGAAGGAGACGTTTGTGACGAGAAAAAATATAATTCTCCGTTGTCCTCGACCTTACTCGTACCGTTACACATCTCTAAATTGTGTTATTACAAACTGAAACACTACCAAGATATAAATAACGAGTTTATTACAAATGTCACACAATAAAACCAGTTACAAACGAGTATTGCAGTCGCGGAGTATTGCGGTCATATTTCATGCTTTTCAAAGTCCTGTGAGAAATTCTCGGTGCGACCCGGCAGATGGACCCACTAACAGATAACTGGGCATTCACGTCACAGTTGTCCTAAGTCAGATCTCGAAATATGTATGCTATTTTTTTCAAAATCAAAATCTCAATATACTTATTTATGTAGGCCTAAGTGAGGAACTTATAAATCGTCATTATTTTGTAATCTTGACTGTAATTTGGTGATCCTGAATATTATAAAGACAGGATATCACGCGTAAAATATCAAAAACAGAAGGAACAATTAAATGAACATACGTTAGACGGTAAAAAAGAGTACTTTGTGAGGACAAAAACGAATACAGTATCTTTTTAATATTTGACATAACTAACTATCTCTACATTACCAGCAAATAGAAATAACGAGTTCATTACAAATGTTGCAATATGAAATCAAGCTACATACGAGTAGTGCAGTAATATTTCATGCTTTTCAAGCGACCCGGCAGAATTTTCGGACGCTAACAGATATCTCGGAATTCCCGCCGCAGTTGTTCTAAACCAGTTCTCGAAATTCACTATTTTTAAAGTCGACTTTTCTCTACGACTGTACGACTTCGTGCCATGTTCTATCAGGCGAAGCATTTTCATTTTTCCTTTTGAGCCCGCTATTAAGTTACGTAGTAATTTCTCTTATATACCACCCAGGCGGAAGATTTTTATTATTTTTTCAACTAATTTAAAACAGCAAGTGGGCAGACTTGTATCAAAAGAAAGTCAATATTGTAATAAAGATTTTTTATTTTACTTTAAGAAAACCTTTCTTCAGAGATCAAAGTTGGAATGAACGTTAGTTAAATAACTTTGTTCAGGCAGACATTATTCCACGGATTTAGGTTGTACCTATTATGAAAGTTTTTACGATCTTATGGAGAGTATGTCTGTATGTATAACGACAATAAAAAGTTCGTAAGTGGTAATAAACATACTTGTTTTTATATAATTCGTCGTGTGGTTTGGTAGACCTCGGCGAGAGACACTTTGTGATTAAATTAGGCTTTTAAAAATCTCTTAAAAGAGACATGATTGATGAAATTAGAATGAATAGAGGGAGGAATTGAGGGTGACGATTTCACTTAAATTAAATGAGTGCCTTCAAAATTTGTAAAAGTGCTCTTTTATTCAATAAATATTTAACTAAGACAATTTTGTCGCCAATTTTCATGAACAGGCTCGCACGTGCTTTTACCTCACCTTTTGCTAATCGGTCATCTGGTCGTATGTGTTTAAACAAATTTAAATTGTTGCGTACGTGAGCCAGTGTGAGGTGCGTGAGAGTGGCAGATCGGCCGTAATTACCTGTCAAACACACCCGCCATGTCGCTCATTTGACGCGGGAAAAATGTTTACATTTACCGTCTTTTGTGCGATTAAATTACCAGTTCTCGGCTGGGTTTTAGCTCGTAATTAAATTTCAATGTATTTTGAAATGTAAATGAAATTCTTTGAACGAGTAATTAATGTATAAATGTTTAATTATGTTTTAACACTGAATTAATTTAACCTTATTCTAGGCGTTGAACAAAGAATGAGAGCAATGAATTAAAATCTGTTTTATCCTTGTTAGTTCTTTTTTGGTTTGTAATAAAACGCTTTTGATCAGCATCAATAATTTCTTTTTAAATTTTCTATTACCTACTATCAGCGAAAAGTTGTCAACAAATTATGCTTATAATTATTGCATTCTCAGATGCCTTTGTGATTTTAAATCTTAGCTACTTTCCAGAGCACAAAAGTTAATATGGTCTTCTATTTATTTCAACCCAACATGACATGAAACGTATTAAGTAAATGCATTCATATTCAAGCTCTGAAAAAGTATAAATTGCGGTATGAGCGGAATAAACGAGTATGAGAATGTTCAAACAAGTTCCCAACTTACACACAGAGAATATATTTGAACTGTGAATGTAACCTTTTTTTATTTCTTTTTCAGGTACGTACCAACTTCTAGCTCCAACAAAAAAGGTTTGTCTAACCTGACCTTGAGAAAGTTTTCGAGCGGTGCAAACGCGACTTTGTGCCGACTGCTTAAGATTGAGTATGGCTTGGCGGAAAAGTTTGTGCCTGAGTCTTAGATGGAGTTTGCATTGGAAAAATAGGTGTTGAGTTGTTTCTCATTGTTTCTGCGCCCGGAGGCTCACGAGGCCATTTGTCAGGGGTCGAGCCCGCGCGCGGTAATCTAACATTCATCAATCAGTCGTGCCTTTATTGGCTTGCTATTTCTTTTATTTGCTGATGTGAGGGTTTCGAAATGTTGAGTTTAATCCTTTATTGATGTTCTCGATGTGTATCCGCATTTTTTTATGTAGGCGGCTGTATTCAAGAGACAAAAATGTAGCAGATGGCCTCGGCAACAATTGGGTCAATGCCAAATGCCCATTCAAAATGAACGAATTCACTCGAATAAAACAAATATCAGGTAAAACTATCGCATGGTAGGGAAAACAATAATTAAACCGCAATTTGTACCTACGCCAAATGAGCGATAATTAAATGCACAATTCAGTTAAACATTATCACCACACTGAATTTAATTATGCATAATATTGTCCGATCCTATCATCGAAATGAATATTAAAACCAAAGTGTGTTAAACGCAGATTATCCCCGCAAAAAAGTGTATATTTCCACGCGAACAGCTTAAAGTAAATCCATTATAAAACGCCAACTGGCTTTTAGCAAAATCCTAAAGCCGACGAAAGCCGCTGCAAGCGCTGAGTGCGCTGAGTAATCGAAAGCGGTATTTTAATAGTTCACAAAATGCATCCATTAGTGAGTGTGCACTGCACTGCACACGGGTAATTTCGACATTCTGGTCACGTGCCTCGGTATGCCACAGTGCAGTGGGTTGGAGTAAGTGTCACTTGTCTTGACTTGACTTTGACTTTAGGTCCTAAGTCCCCTCGATGGGTCAGAGGGTCCACTGTGCGTCACCATTTCGGTCGGTCTTGAGCTACACACATTATTTCGCTCCAGGTGGTCTAGTCAAGATGCCACTTAGATTATATTTTTCGCTGTCACTCACAAAGATGCTTCAATCAATCAATCAATCAATCAAATATCATTTATTGTTTTAGTTATAGGTTAATCTTATCTTATCTTCGCGAGCGAGATGGAAAAATTAGTCGAAGCGATGGTGATTCCGATAGTTGTCGAAGTGGCAACTTTGCTAGACCACCAGGTCTTTCCTATCTCTTTCACTTCTGCAGCCACTTTCCGCCGCCACGTTTTGGCCACGTTTACACCTTCATTGCGAGTTCCAGCCTAGGGCTTGCCATGTGTTTCACTGTGTCACTTACCAAGTACTTATTAATTGCAGAGACAATCTAGCAAGATGGCTTCTTCTTATATGATCATCATCATGTTCTGTAAAATTACAAATCATACATTCTGAAAAATGTCGAGAGTGTGTGCTCTTGAGACGAATTTTTTCCATGATAATCATAGTACAATCATTGCTAATTTTGAAAACGTACTCTACTATTTCGAAGTTAACTGTGGCTCAGAATCCGAATGCATGCTGTTAATTTTTTCCGCCTCTTTTAATTACTAGAGTCAACTTGTTTTTTTTTGAACGTTTGTCGACTATTAATAATCTTTAAAATTGCAAACACAAAACGTTTCATTTTATTTATATCTGCCCGCCGAGTGTAAGATATATGAACAGTTAAGCTGGAAATTTAAACTAAAAATGTTATGTTAAATAAATTAACATTGATATGAAATAAAAACATTAAATTAACATGTAAGAATCGTTGTTAGTCTAATAATATAACTTCTTATATACCAGCTTCATTTAAATCATGTGGCGGCAGATTTAGTGACTCTCAGTGCTTTCATCTCTAGATGAGATAGCAGTTGACTGCTAGATCTTTGAAGGTCTAATGAGTATATACTTTGATGGTCTAACTAATGGGTTTCGTCCATGTAGTATAAACTAAAAAACAAAATACTTTACCTTTTAAGCAAAGGTTCTTAAGAAAAAACGTTTACAAAATATTTCGTGCACGTTCGTGAAAAGTAATAAAACGCCTTCACACTTGTCTGAAACTGCCGCCGGCTTAATTCCTAGATCTCCAGTCCGTAGCCCGAGCTTAGTGCTCAGTTGTTACCCGGTGCTAACGACTGCCGGGAACTCATTCCGTACCCCGCTCATTTTATCAAAACTGGCTGGGGTTCTTTAGCTCTAATTTGCTTTGGAAGAGCATGGGGTACCTACGAGTATGAATAAAAATAAGTAAAATGTATCAAAAAGTTATTAAAAATATATCATGATATGCATGCATGCATACACACTTATCTGGAACTGCCTCTCGGATAATTCGGCATAATCCTAAATTTCTAGACCTAGCCTAGCTTAATGCTCAGTTGTTACCCGGTGCTGTCGGGGACTCATTCCGATACCCGCTCATTTTTCACACAGGCTATTGAAGAGTATGGAGTTGGTATAAAAATAAATAAATCAAACTGTAAAAAAAGAACAAAAAGTATCATAAAACGTTTCACACTTATCTGCTGCCGCCGGCTTAATTCCTAGATCTCCAGTCCATACCCTAGCTTAATTCTCAGTTCTTACTCGGTGCTAACGACTGCCGGGAATTCATTCTGCCCCGCTTATTTTACCCAGACAAGCTGAGACTATATTGGTCTGGACTTGGTGAGAGTACTAGTGGATGTAAAAAAATTAAAGAAAATAAAAATTAGCACAAAAATATCATAACCAACTATACTTTTTTCAATCGCCACTTTTGCAATATTGATTAAAACAACCTATTTTTATTAAATGATTTGCGGTCAAATAGTCTCTAACGAAAACACTAGACCAAAGTGGAGTAAGACACACTGTGGCAAAATGACGTCGCATATCATATCACATTGTATAGAAAATTATTTTCTGCAGTACAAAAGTCGCGTTTTTTCCGCTGTTCATACATTAAGGAATCGCACCCCGCTATCTAGTGTATCTTCACCCTGTCTCACAATAGCATTGCTCGAAAGGTGACAGTTTTTTTTGGGCCCACCAACAATCGGTAACGTTTAAGAGAAAGAGAAGTATGTAAAAAATGTATATGTTTTTTTATGAATTTTGCAATTGAATTGAATTTCAAACGAAACCGGAGTCAGTAAACCAAAATATAAAACCCTTATTTTGATTATATCCGTTAACTATCTGTCCAAAGATTAGTAAACAATGGCTGACATACAGATAACTAAAGTAAAAAGGTTTTAATCAAAATAATTAAAATACAACACTTGAAATCGAACATAAAGGAGACGCAAATTACTTTTGGAACGGTTTTCAGGCCTATTTTTATCTTAGGCGGTGATTGGAAGTGACTTTCAATCATTTAATTAATAAAATAAAATAATTCGAATAAACAATACAAAAAAATCCGTATAACGGAACGCAAGTGCTAGTCTATTGCCGGATTTAGATTTTATTTAAAAACTGAATACAAATGTCAGAAACCTCCCGTCTGTTAACTGTCATTAGTTACTATATAATATTTATAAAAAAGCTGTAGTTCGTTTGTTTGTTTGAACACGCTACTATAAGGAACAGCTGGTTCGAATTGAAAAAATATTTTTGGCGTGGATTATCCATTAGTCGAGGCGGGCTTAAACTAAAAAATGTAAAGCTATAGTTTAAGACTATGCGTGCGTAAACCTTATTCCACGCGGACAGAGTCACAGGCGGCCACTAGTCATAATAAATTGCTTTTACTTCAGATACATAGGAAAAACATAATGGAAAATCACCCTTATGTGTAAGTATTTACGGTTCAGGCGTTGAAAGTCAGGAAAGCAAAATGACAGATTACTTTCAATTCAATTCAAAATATGTTTATTATCCTTCACAATTTAGGTAACTTAGGGTAACAATTACATTGGCTAGGTTTTAGCCTAAATAGTGAGGGCTGGTGCCTGAAATAGGTTTCAAAGTGAAACCTGTGCTACAGGTCACCAGGCCACACCCTCAGACCGTTATCCTATATTATTATATAATTTCTAAGGTGGTAGTGTTACTAGTTTTAAGAAGTACCTACTAAGAATCGCCTGAAATGCAGAAAACACATACTGCAACTTAGATACATAAAAAAAAAAGAGGATCTAAAACTAGAAGATATACAGAGATTTATTTGTGTAGTGGTGGTGTGTTATTTGGGTAGATATGTGTTTGTGGGTATGTGAGTGAGTGTGTAATGAGTGTAGATGCTTGTATGGAGATTTGTTTGGAAAGATGGGAAGGAGGGCGCAGGTTTTTTTGTCTGTGAATAATGAATCTATGTTAGTGGACGCACAAATTTTTCAGTAACATCATAATTCATTGTTTTCAGGAACTTTGAGACAGCGTATTTGCAACCTGCTTTTGTGAGTGGGTAGATGTAAAGTTTTTCGTTAATCTTGTTATATATATAGGGACCTAGATAAGAAAAGAAGTTTTGGGCAGTGGCAGTATTTACCAGTGGTATGACACAAATTTTAGTTTTTCTACGCTTGTCCTTCTTTAGATCCTGGACGTAGGGTATCTGGGAGTGCATTTTAATTACTGTTCGAAGGATGTATGTTTGGCGCACTGTCAGTAGGTTCCAGTCCTCGTACAGGTCAACAGTAGGATAGCGATATGGTAGTCCGGCGGCAACCTTGAGAAGCGCACGTTGAGCTCTTTCTACAATGATAGTGTGCGACTTGGCTACACCACCCCAAACCGTGATGCAATATTCCAAGAGGGAGTGAGCCAAAGCAAAATAGACGGTTTTGAGGATGGTGCGGTCAGCTACGTGTCTGAGATTTCTGAAGATGTAGATTAACTTACGAACTCGAGCTGCTGTTAGGTCCAGATGAGGCTTAAAAGTAAGGGATCGATCTAGTAGTACTCCAAGGTATTTTGCACATGGAGTTCTTTCTAATATGGGACAAGAGCAAAGGGCCCCTACGACTAGTCGGTCACATCGGTGAGCCGTTATGTTGCAGGTTGTGGGCGGGATCGTATTAGATCTTAGTGCGAAGCTAATATATTTTGTCTTAGAGACATTGAGTGTAAGCGTATTGCACCTAAGCCACTCTCTGACCCTATCAAATCCTGACTGGCCAAGATCAAAGACGCTGTCCCACGTGTCGCCCTCGAAGAAGAGAGCAGTATCATCGGCGAAAGTGAAAACCTTACCCCGTTGAAGCTTCATGTTACAGAGGTCATTAATGTAAATTAGAAATAGGGTGGGGCCGATTATACTTCCTTGTGGGACGCCGTGGGTGATCTCCGCCTCTTCACTAACCAAGCTGCCTATTTTAACCCTCTGAGTCCTATTGGTGAGGTAGTCAGAGAATAATTCAAGTGGTACACCTCTAATGCCAAGGCTTTCTAGCTTCTTTATGAGACGGGGGATTGAGACTGTGTCAAATGCCTTGGCTAGGTCGAGAAAAAGCACAAGGCATTTGCTCTTTTTGTCCAAAGCAGTAACTATGGAATGAACAAGATCATGTACTGCATCGCTAGTGGATTTGCCCCTACGGAAACCATACTGGGATGGCGACAGAAGATTGCTAGCTTCCATATAGTTGACTAGCCTTTTGTTCATTATGCGCTCGAGAATTTTGGACAAGGTAGGTAGCACGGATATGGGTCTGTAATTATTTACAACATGCTTATCCCCATTCTTATGGACTGGCTTAATTTGACCCATTTTAAAGGCTTGGGGGAAGACACCGCTAGCTATTGCCAAATTGCAGACATGTGTGATTGGAGCAGTCAACAACTGCTCATACCTCTTTACCACTGCGCTAGATATGAGATCTGCTCCCACAGCACATCTTTCCTTAAGCCCACGGATAATCTGTATCACCTCATTCTCGTCAGTTGGCACCATCACGAAGGAGCCAGGTGGAGGTGAGGTCGGTAGTGCATTACAAGGGCACCCAGTGAGTTCACACGGTTGTATTTCCTTAGCAAGTCTGTCGCCAACACTTGCAAAGAAACTGTTTACCTCATTCACACTATTACGAGGGGTAGTTGAGGTGATTAGAGATGACGAGTGATCCGGAGGTCGTTTGGAGCCACAAATACCTTTTATAACGTCCCAAAGTTGTTTTTTGTTGTGTTTTGCTTTATTTATCTCGTTCCTCTCGTAGTTTCTTTTGGCTTTTTTTAAGATGGAATTACAAAAGTTCCGGTAACGTTTGTAGGTGACTAGGAGAATATCGTTTTTTGGATCTTGTTTTGACTTTTTAAGGAGTCTATCTCTATTTCTCATACATCGAAGTAGGCCGATCGTTATCCAGGGTTTTGAAATAGCTTTCCTTTTGGGGGTTTTTGATAGTTTGGTACTATCTTTGATAGCCATAGATAGTTGGGTTATTAGCTTGTTGGTGGCAAGGTTGGCATCCATACAGTCAACGACGGGTTGAAAGTCTAGATTAGCAAGAATACCGTCTAGGAGATCGAAGTCAATTTTTTGTGTAGTAAAGTTCCTCGTGGTTAGTTTAGATTTTAGGGTCATACTTATTGCAGTACAGTCGTGGTCAGTAATAGATGTGTGAAACAGAAAGCAGGTAGCCTCAAGCTTCGTCTTAATAATGATATGATCTAGGCAAGTGCTTCCACGAGTGGGTTCAGTATAGCCAGGTAACATGGCATGGCTAGCCAGCATGTTCAGGTAGTCATGGGCTCTGGTTTCTGTACCAATTGGATTGAGGTCGATATTAATGTCGCCACAAAGTACTATATTTTTGAAGTTACTGAGATTAGATAAGACAGAGTCCATAGTATTTATGAATTTGCTAGTATCATAGCAACTAGGCGACCGATAAACACCCAGAACACATATATCATTATTAATTTTAAGCAGGAGACAGTTTGCGTCGTCAATGTTAGGTTCCTCGATAACTACATTAAATTGCATATTATAGTAGATTACTACCCCCTCATTTTGAGTGGCATTCCCCGTGGTGGATATGTGTGAGAAACCTTCCAGTTCCGGTATATGGTTTGCCGATTTGAGCCAACATTCCGATAGTATAATTAAATCCCAAGTGACTTTAGATCTCTGCAATAGCAAAACAAAATTAGAGAAGTTGCAGTTTATACTGCGTATATTTTGACATATAATATTTAATGTGCGGTTAGTGTTAGGGATATGTAGGTTCACTTCATCTATATCACAGCCAATTACCTTTGCTATAGACAGGGAATCCAGATCCCGGTTCATTGCTTCTATGTTTTGCATTATCGTACGGTGTACTAGACAGCTGTGCGGTGGAGTATGTTGTCACGCGTCATTGCGTGACGTATTTTGAGTAGTAAAATTAAAAGTTTATTGAAGCAAGTGAACCGAAGACCGGACCCGCCGCCCGGGATTCCAATAAGCATTGTGAGGAGTGTTTTGAGTGTTATATGTGTGTAGATTGCGTGGATATTAGTGATTTCAGAGAGTGTGTGATAGTGGTTATTTTTTGTTGTTTTGTTGTTTATCTGTATGTGTGTGTAGTGGTTTATAGTTTGGTGAGTGAGTGCATCTCTGTAAATCAAGGAGTAAAAATATACAATCTTATTATCTACGAGAAAGCTAATAGCGTTCAGAGTGAGGTTGACAAATTTTAAGGAAAACCCATAATACAAATAAGAAAAATAAAAAAAATAAGAACAGCAAAAAAACAAAAAAATTGAAAAAACTGAATTTAGTCACAGTGAGACTTTTTCTAGGTCATCCTCTCCGCTTATACGAACAGGGAGTGATCCTTCCTCTTTCTTGACGTAAATCTTCCCGTAAGAAGTCCAAGCTGCGATCAACTTTTTGTTTTTGACATTCTCTCGAGCCAGGTAGAACAGGCGGCGTGCCTTAGTGGACAGTGATTCCGAAATGAATATTGTTTGGGGTGCTCCGGGAAAGTCGAGATGTTCTGAGTTAAGCGAAGACTCTTTTTGTTCCCTTTTATTCCTGTTAAAGGACTTGTAGTGATGTATTAAGCTTTCTTTTCGGATATTAGTTGTGAAGTCGACAACGATTGTCCCGGATTGCATCCTGAATACGTCACGTATTTCCGATTGCTCAATGGGTTTAGGTACACCCAGGGTCAGGCCTAATTTTTGTATCGTGTTAATTATGTCTTCCCTGTTCTCTTCTTTCCGTTTCGGTAGGCGCCGGATTTCTATTGTGGAGGAAACACTTTTATTCTCGAGTATATCAATTCGGTCCTCCAGCTGTGATACTCGAATTTTATAATCCTGATTTTCCCTTTTTAATTCGGTGATTTGTGAAAGTAGCTGTTCATGTTTGTAGGCCATGTTCTCAACTGTCGTTTGTATAGCTTGGTTTTGCGTGGAGATATTGAGCAAGTTGTTATTTAGTGTTTCGAATCTACTATTGAACAAAGTGATGATCTCCGATAGACTCGATGTCGAGGTGTCGTTAGTATCATCGAATGTGCGCTTATGTCGCTTTATCGTGTTGATATGTTGTAAATCAGGTAATGACCCGCTACAAGACACATTCAGAGTAGTGTCTGAACTATGATGATCCTTTTTTTCTAAGTAATGCAAGTTGCCGGGCGGCGTATGTTGTAATTTGCTCATCGCAGCGATGTCTAGGCCTAAATGTTCCGACGGCAACCGTACTCGGGCAAGGGGTGGAGTTGTAGGGCGGGACGCGAGTGACTGAGACGGGTGTAATGACACGGATGATTGGTTGTGTCAGTGGGGTTAGCATATGCAGTTGAACTCACGCGCACCTTTTGTTTCCGTCGCACGGCAAGTTCTCTGTCTGATGTCTTGAGTTGACCTCCTCTGTGTCTTGCACTCCTAGTACTTGGCGTGAATTTAGTAAAGTAATATTTTTGGAATATTTTTAAGATTTAACTTAATAACGGGATAGTAAAACACGTCTGCACTGTGCAGGGTCCGAGGGGGAAGGGGACTTTATAAGGTTTATATATTTTTTCACATCTTATTTCTAACGATTCCGGTTAAAATATGAAAAAGTAATGTTACCACTATAATCTAGAGATTATAAGGAATAAATTGATATTCATTTCGTAAATAAACGCTAAAATTTTAAGTGGGCCTAACTCTCCATACAAAAACGATTGACTCCTTTGCTTCGTCAATTTTATGCCGCTCTAGACTGAAACTCCGCAATTACGACTGAGCCGAATGGCGAGCACTCTTTCACCCAAACTGAGGTTTCCACTCTTAATAGGCCGAATTAGATTTTTTCTTCGACCCTCTTTGTAGCCCGGATCGTGTTTAAACAGATTACGGGATGTTGGAGTAATCCTAACAATGTTACTTTTCATCCGCATGTTTTCGTGAAATTTGAGGGCGAATTTTTCCCAAATTGGTGTCAGAGAAATTGTGTTAAAATATCAGAGTGAGGTTATTGAGTATTATTAATTTATAGCCGAGTAGGGCTTTTGTTAAACAGGATTTGTCTAACGAATTTACTCTTTGGAAAGTCAACATTCTGTACCTGGGGTACGGGATTTATATTAATTAACAAAAGTTTATATTTATGTTAAAATATTCTTGTTAATTGGGGTTAAGGTTTTGATTTCGATATTAAAATTGATAAAGTGGTTAAAAAAATTAATAGCTTTAACATATTTTATGTTAAGTCTTAAACATTACTCTCTGGGGTGTCTCAATACTGTATAATGATTAACTTGAGTAATAAAGTTATTTTATTTTATTTTTATTTATTTATTTAAACATTTATTCCCTTTTGAGTCTTTGAAATGTATGTGTGTAAAAAAATTCAATGTTGATATCATGAAAGATTTCAAGTTCGATTCACGAAACAGTAAAACTAACAAGCCCCAGGCCCTGAAAAGGCATCGAACCCACGATATCAGAAACAGGACACGCAACACGCATAGAATATTCAAACTGTGGTCAAACATGGGTGGGCCGTCCCGTCCCAGCACACATGTGACCGTGTGCGAAATATGTCCTTATGTAATTGAAAAGGGAAAAACACAGATGAGTTCAGATGTAACTGTCTTTGAGAATATTTATTTATATTATTTTTGCTGGTTCCTTTCAGTACCTACTCGTTCATTGCTGTTCTATGACCGGCTTGCAAAGTATATTTAAGTTAGAGTTGAATTTCAAAATATCCATGTCTCCCATTAAGCAAATAAAAACTGATTTGTTCACCTAGGATTTCTTCCGCAACAATTTGCGAAAGATATTCTATGTGAAGAAATGTAAGGCCTCGGAGGCAACAGCCGAGGATGCGATCGGGACAAACGCTAGGATGATGATTGATTCTATGTGAAGAAATATATTTGAATTTTGACAGAATATAACCGTGTACGTGTTTTTCAAATAGAGTTCTCCCATGAACCGTTTGAAATGCTCTAAACTACTGTAAACTTTCGCTTATATCGGCATTAGAACCATAACCTCCTAAATACGACTACGGCCGCTTAGTCTATTGTCTATCAAGGTATTTCTTTCACCCAAAAAACACAAAAAATATTTAAAAAGTTAAAATTTCTTCCCGTTTACCCCTATCCCGGGACAGGCTGATCGGACCTGGCTCCGGAACGCTGTAAGCCCGGCTTAGCTTTGCACAGGTTTAGCGATAAATCAGGGTGCCACCTGAATTTGTATACCATTTCCTTATACGAAATTAATGGCCCGGTTTGCCTTCTATGCTTACAGTTATTTTTGTTTGCTTATGCAAATGCAGAAAAATGTGATGAGGTTGGAGGAGAGAGGATGTTTCGTTCATAAGTTTTGCTAATATGACTCTACTTCATAACCATTATTAAAGATTTTTTTATGGCAACTGCGGAACGCACTTCCACTAAATTCTGGTTCGGTCGTGTAAAATAGCCGTCCCAATTAATCAGGGAATAGCAAATGCAATTACGGCACTCATTTATACATAAACTACTATATTATATTAAACCGGCATCGTTGGTCAATCGCAAATAATGACCGCCGTTACCAAAACTCTTCAAAATTACTACACATCATTTCATCTAAACGGGAATCACGATATCCCAACTAATATTATAAATGCGAAAGTAACTCTGTCTGTCTGTCTGTCTGTCTGTCTGTCTGTCTGTCTGTCTGTCTGTCTGTCTGTCTGTCTGTCTGTTACGCTTTCCCGCTTAAACCTCGCAACCGATTTTGATGAAATTTGGTACAGACAATCTTTAGACCCTGAGACAGAACATAGGCTACTTTTTGACCCATTCCAACCCCCCACTTCCCTGAAATGAGGGGGTGGAAGTTTGTATGGAAAATCTAAACTACTTGAGTTAGACGCTTGAAATTTGGCATGCAGGTCCCTTAGTAAACTTGATGCTTAGTTGCAAAAGGATATTGCAAAATTCCCACGGGAACGGGAGTTAGCGGGAAAAAACATTCGTATAATGAAAACCGACATCCACGCGGACGAAGTCGCGGGCGGCCGCTAGTTTGATATATAATCAGTTTCCATTTCCGCAAAGCTTTTAAGTGGCCGTGTATTTGTTCATTCCTCCTCCCCTAATACTTCAAACTGACGGCAGTTATAAAAATAATATCGCTAAAACTTGCTTCTTCCATTAGGCGGCTGATTCAATACATTAGGTAGGTATTATTCTCAAAGTTGGTGACGTAAGCGACTACTATATTATTTATAACTAGCGGGCGCCCGCGACTTCGTCCGCGTAGATTTTGGTTTCTATATCAACCTTTTTTCCCGTTAGGGGTGGATTTTTGAAATAATCTTTGAAAGGGGATGCCTACGTCATATTATCTTTATGAATGCAAAGTCTCAGCCCGATCGGTTAAAAATGACAAAGTTTCATACTAAAGTTCATCCCCTATTTTAACCCCTTGGGGGTTGGAATTTATTAATCTCATTAATTAGGCGATGCCTAAGTCAAAGTAGCTTTATGAATGCAAAGTCTCAAACCGATCGGTTAAAAAAATGACAAAGTTTCATACTACCGTTCATCCCCTATTTTACCCCCTTGGGGGTTAGAATTTATCAATCTCATTAATTAAGCGATGCCTACGTCATAGTAGCTTTATGTATGCAAAATATCAGCCCGATAGGTTTAAAATTGACAAAGTTTCATACTACCGTTCATCCCCTATTTTACCCCCTTGTGGGTTAGAATTTATCAATCTCATTAATTAAGCAATACCTACGTCATAGTAGCTTTATGTATGCAAAATATCAGCGCGATAGGTTTAAAATTGACAAAGTTTCATACTACCGATCATCCCCTATTTTACCCCCTTGGGGGTTGAATTAATCAATCTCATTAATTAAGCGACGCCTACGTCATAGTAGCTTTATGTGTGCAAAATATCAGCCCGATAGGTTTAAAATTGACAAAGTTTCATACTACCGATCATCCCCTATTTTACCCCCTTGGGGGTTGAATTAATCAAAATCCTTTCTTAGCGGATGCCTACGTCATTACATCTACCTGCATACAAAATTTGAGCCCGATCTGTCCAGTGGTTTGGGCTGTGCGTTGATAGATCACTATGTAATCAGTCAGTCAGTCAGCAATCAGTCAGTCACCTTTGAGTTTTATAGATATAGATGTTTTGAATGCGAAAGTATCTGTTTGGCTGCCACGGTTTCAACCTTGAACCATTGAACCGGTTAGTGAAATTCGGCACGGATTGTAACAGACTTCAGAAAAGACATGGGTTTATGCGATCTTCTATGGCCAAAATATGAGTCACCTTCCAAAGGCAGTTAAAAATACGTAATTATACCTAATGGATAAGTATACTAGTTTTATCTTGTTCCGTTTTATATTGCCCTGTTAGAAGCAAAAAACGATCAAAGTTTTTGCCTTATAAAAATTATACATATAAGAAACATTGATTAGTAAGAGTAAATTAATTTTAAAACGGTTGTTTTGAAACTTAAAAGGCTTAACATTGCCGAAATAGCTGTTTTCTCTCCCTGACTGTCAAACAAATGACACAGTTAAAATATTCTAACCCTAAAATTAGTCCTAATTATTGACTATCTCATTCTTTTCGTTATTATGTTGAGTTGCTTCAAATAGAAAATAGACTGAATTAATCCTGTTGATACGTAGGCGGTCTTACATGATGGATTCTCTGAAGGAGGCTTTTAATAGCCCGTAATACCTTCTGCTCGTCAATAATGGAGCATTGCTTTGTTAGAGGTAATTCATATTTTATGCAGGTCCTCGTAATGATCAAACTAAGTATTGCGGTTAATGGACAGGAATGGGGTCGGGATTACTGTTAAGTGATGTAACTTTGAATTTAATTTTGTTTCGGTTTACAAATCTTTTGAATGAGTTGTTTGAGTTGGTAGTTTTCGATAAAACTCTCTTTAATTGTGTGGGTGGACGTACATATGTAGTTACAAATAAGTACTTACTTTTGCTCGTGTTAAGCAGTAAGAATCAAAAAAGTAGTGATAGGTTTTATCTTATAGTAGAAAATGTTTATAACTTTAATTTAACAAATACAAACAAATGAAGACCATGTCCTTTTTGTACAAGAATCTACAAAGAATCTACAAGACCGTGATAAGACCTATTTTGATGTACGGTTGCGAAGCTTGGACACTTACGCTTAAGGAAGAACACAAACTCCTGGTAGCGGAAAGAAAGGTACTCCGCAAGATGTTCGGGCCTACAAGATCTTCTGATGGAAGCTGGAGAGTGAGGACAAACGCCGAATTGCAGGAACTCCTGGTCGATCCAAACATCATCGGAGAGACGAAAGGGCACAGGCTTCGATGGTTGGGCCATCTAGAGCGAATGGGGGACGATCGTGGTGTGTACAGAGCGTACACTGCGAAACCACAAGGCCGACGCCCGGTTGGACGCCCTAGATACCGCTGGATCGACGGAGTTGAGACGGATCTCCGTGAGCTTCGGGTTGGGGACTGGCGAGAAATCGCCAAGGATCGAAAAAAGTGGCGCACTCTCGTTCTGGAGGCCAAGACACACTTCGGGTCGCTGAGCCATGGGAGTAAGTAAGTAAGTAAGTAAGTAAGTCCTTTTTGTATTCAACAACTAAAATTATAGGTTCATAACAAGACAGTACGAAGGATGTGGGTCGTGATTCTTGTAACTTATTTTATTGAAAATCTTCTAGTTATATTATAATAGTGTGTTAGGTACGGACCTCATTATGCTGCTCCTTTGTATAACGATATCCCTTGCTGGATTATTCACAGAAAATAAAGGAATGAAGAAGCTTTTTGATCGTCGTTAGTATGTTCTGAATTTAATAGGATATTATACACTCACTTTTACCTTACTGCGGTAACCTTAATCCGCTTTCCCAGTTTAAGCCTTAATAATAGGATGAAAATAAGTACTGGAAAATTCTTGCAAGTTTTCGATACTATTTTGGTACGATTTACAATCATCATAATTTTTTTTTATTGATCACAGGCAGATTCACAGGCGCCTTTCTTTGATGCATATTCATAAGTGCACAATTGACGATCAGTGATGCACTTATGAATATGCATATCTGAAGTTGATATGTAAGTGATATTTTTTAATTGGAGTTTTGATTGCAAAACAAAATCTCCATATTACTTTTCAGTTAGATCGGAACGTGCACAAACGTGTCAGTCAATCGCTCAGCCCACGTTACTTTACCCTTCGTCTAATTTATTGGCGTAAACAAAAATTAACGCGCGCAAACGGACGCCGAGATAAACGCGGGAATTACGACAGCAAACAGATTAAAAAACCCTTCGTCGTCTGCAAACATGGCGGCGTTATTCCCAGTTTTTAGGGTTCTGTACTTAAAGAGAGAAAACGGAATTCAGTCAGTCTCCGATGTCCATTGATAAATCAAATGATAATCGATAGAAAAGTCAAAGGGTTTATTTTGCAGCTTGATTTACACTGAAATTCTTTTGCATGTCTTATATCCTTTTACCCTATTAGATATGGTTAAAATGTGAACCTTTCATACTCCGCCACAAACACAAACCCTGTCAGTGTTCCTGTGTGTAATCAGAAGTGTTTGACTGACAAAATTCACATGGATAATGAAAAAAAATAAATTAGGCAAACTAAACATACATAAAAAATATTTATAAGTCCTTTATAGGTGGATCTTGATAAACGCAAATTACTTAAAATCAAAGTATTGAAAATGCAAAAATCGTTATTGTTTGTCCGGTTTCATAAAAAATGGTGCAGACCCCTAAGTACGTAGTCCGACTTCATTGGCTGTTTTTTTCGTTTGTCCTCTTCATTATCTCTGGGAGCAGGGAATCTTTATCCGTTCGGCTTAAGCCTTCGCTTCGGCTCCGAGGATGTTTAAAGCTGGTGTGGAGCTGAAAGTCACGTGCGATGAGATGACAGACTCGTATGGCGACAATAATAGCTATGGATAATAATTAAAGTCACTTACTCTAATCATTCCAAAAATTTTTTCATCATCAATCAGCTTTCGATAAAAGAACTAGTGCTTATTTTCTCAAAATACGTGATAAAGTATCACGTATTTTGAGAAAATAAGCAGATTTGGATGTGGGGTGGATCGGAACCATAGAATATAACATTTCATAATTCTAAAAAGGCTCAGTGTTCAAGACATCGCAATGATGACCATTTTTCGACTGAACCTTGTCACCACTGTGACTTCTAAGGTACCGATAAAACTTAACTAAGTTACATTTTAGTGTACTAATATTATTAACTAGCGGCCGTCCGCGTCATCAGCCGCGTGGATTTCGGGGTCCGCAAATATTGAGTTAGTTATACTATAGCTTAAAGCCTACCTCGACAAAAGGATATCCAACACAAAAATATATTTTCAATAAGAACCAGTAGTTCCTGAAATTGGCGCGTTCAAACAAACAAACGTTTCAGCTTTATTATATTTGTATGTTTAGATTATATTTGTATGTATAGATGGATAAAGATGAACCTCGGAATATGAATAATGTCAAGATAAGGTTAAATCAAAGCTACGGGTAGTTTTGTATCAACGTAGGAGCTAGCAAACGAAGCAACAGTTGGCCGATAAGGCATAGCTGCTGATTCCATCGCTCGTTTCCTGGAATCGTTAATTGCATTTATCGGTATTTGATATCCGTGCTGTTTGCTCGTGTTTATTCCTAGGAAATATTGACATTTCAAAGCTATAACATTACTTAGAAAATCAAGACAAAACTTTTTGTACTTTCGACCGAACATCAATATTTGTACATGACATTTCATAAAATGTTCCATAATGCTTATAATATGGGAGTTAACTTACAAAGCGAGATTAGTACCACTGAAATGTGAACTTGTAAGACATTGTATCGTCATTATCAGATGACAAACGACAAATACTAAATTATCCCAGAAGATCTGATTATTCCAATTCGATTTAAAATGTATACTAGTTTGTACATGAATTTTAAATCGAATTGAAAATATTTAACTGTTTTCAACTTAAAATCTCAAGAACATGCAACAGTTCCGGTTATAGGGTACTGGTATCGGTTATAGGTATTTGTCAAGAGGCTCAACAGTTGGGTCATTGTGGGCAGACGGCAAGACGACGAATGGGCTGTATTCAACATTCTTCGATGGCGTGCAGCGTCGAGTTTATTGGCTGTAATCATACTCGTAGATAATGGTATGATGCAGAATGCACATGCAACTCGAGCCAATTACTCTAAGTTTTGGCTCGCTCGTGATACACTTTTGAAAAAGAGCAATAAAAGTGCTTCTGGCAAAGTGTTTTCAAAATGTGCTTTTATAACAGAATACTTGTGAAAAGTATTTTTGTGGCCTGTACTTGAGCGACACAAGCAGATGCTGCGTCTCACGAAGATGAAGATGCTGCGCTGGATGTGTGGAGTGACGCGGAAAGACCGCATTAAGAACTCACGCATTCGGGGTAGCCTTCGTGTCCGTGATATTGGAGATAAACTGCAGGAGTGTCGCCTACGTTGGTACGGCCATGTTTTACGGAAACCGGCCAGCTACGTGGGAAACAAATGTCTCACCATGCCACCACCGCCGGGTCCCGGAAGAAGGGGCAGGCCCAAGAAGTGCTGGCTTGGCGTCGTTGAAGATGACATGCGTGCCAATGGTCTTTCCACCCAGGATGCCCAAGACCGTGCGAAGTGGAGTAGGTGCAGCAGGAAAGCGGACCCTGGACTCCGAGGCAACAGCCGAGGATGCGACCGGGACAAACGCTAGGATGATGATGATGACTTGTGAAAAGTATTTTTGCGAGAAGTATTACATACTTCGCCGTGTAAGTAAGGTTACTGCATGCCTCATTATAATAATACAGTATTTGTAAAACATTTTATTTTTATATGCAATATTATAAACAATATTATAAAAATCTAAGCGTAGGTAAACTGCTAACTTCATTTCCGACAATACACCAGCTAGATTTCATAGGTATATTGCAGTTACGTTCTATTGTTACTTCCATAGCAAATTTTCTTACTTTATAAATGGCATATTCCGCTATTTCTTCGTAATTATTAGGTCAGCTTCAGAACAAACGCCTCCCGTCTCTTCGCCGGCGCCATCCACTTTAACGATCTGAATATTCATAACAGCCGCGGCCCCAGGGCTGGAACAAACATGTTTTTACAATTAACAACGCGTGAAAACAAGCGAGGCTGGCGCTTTGAAGTGCGACTTGTTAGACCTAGCGCCACGGAGGCATTTGTGAAAGCAATGTAGACTCTAGAGAAAGCAAAAAACCTTAGCAGATCAGCTCTTTTCTTGGTAATTTTTAATGATTGAACGAAAAATTTCAGTCACGGTAAGAATGACAGTGCTCTTAAATGGTACCTACACACCAAAAAATTTAATCACAAATGACATCAAATTTTCCTACTATAATCAACACAATGGGCAAGTTTCGTTTGGTGATCACAAAATCATGTTGAAAACAGGCACTGTTTTCCCGGTAGGTTCCCAAACTTCTTAAGCAAGAAGACAGAATACTTTAAGTGTTTAAGCAGACGACAGTGACACTCAAACCACTGACAAGGAGGTATTTATAAGCGACGAAATAAGAGCAGAAAAGTCAAGTATAACAGTGAACAGATAACCCTATCGGAATCAGCCCCGGTCGGCAAACATTTGCCTGCTTCCGAGCGCGACCTGTTTGTACATTCAAATGCTGCATAGACACCGGTTGTTTTTACAAGAGCGGCTTGTTGCGATATGAAAACGAGCTTGCTGCTTCGATTTTTTAATTAATAATGGCCTTTGCTGCAGCCGCGAACAGAGGCGGAATGTAGGCCAACTTGCTCATTTTTGCGGACTGGAAACTTGTGATAGTGCGGGGAACACGATATTTTGGAGGCACGAATTTCGTGCGAAGTGTTTGCACTATCTTTTGTGTAGTTTAAACACGTATTAAACTTAACAAACACTATAAATATTTGTTATTTACTGGCCATGTGCATTAACAATCATCTAGTTACAAGTTGCATTTACACGTGCATTTTACATCCTATCACCTTAGTTCACCCATACCGTAATCTTATCAAAATCCGTCTAGTAGTTTTAGCGTGTTGTTTATTTATAATTTATATATATACATGAGTATGATGAATGACCTAGCTGGGTTTGCTGCTCACGTCCTCGTCTGTATAGACTCCGACTGAAGTTGTATTTAAAAGTCATAATTGAGTCGTGTGAGATAATGGCCGGCTGCGAGTACGAAGCCACTCGTGCGGCTCTTCAATTATGAAGCTTTTGTGTCCGGTTTCATTGTTTTTTACGTTGGATTTACGTACCTACTTGCGCCGGTTTTGTGAATATATAAATTGCCGCTATACTCGAAAAACCTGAAGTGATATCATATTGTGTTCATAATAAAACCGAGACATTACAGATTAGTTTTTGTAAAAAATAATTGTTTTAATTTTTATTTTCTTGCTTAACCGCTTGGTAGCCCCATATAGCCCGAAAGTGACAATCTTCGTAACTCCACATTTTTATAAAGTTTATATAACTGTATTGCGTAATCAGAGTTGCCTGATACCTGATATACTCATTTAATTTTTTCATGTTCATTATTTAAAAAAATTGTCAGTTTTTTTAAACATAATACTTATTTTTTAAATAAATAAAAGATGTCTAACCACCCTTAATTATGTTGTTAAAGAACCGAATATTACCAATAAACGAACTTCGAGGACCCTGGCTAGACAGAAGTTTGGTAATATGATCCCTCATTACAAAAAGGTTAAAAACCACTGCCCTAGAGGGATCATACTTGACTTTACAAAATAAAAGTGTCATCTTCTAATTAATTTTATTCTTTTTTTACTTATTCCGTTCCGCTTTGAGCGTCCTAGCAAATTCCACGCTGTTCCCGATACAAGCAGTGAACCTGAGAAACTAATGAAAGGCGTCCAATGTGTTTGTTTAGACAAAGGCTAATTCCATTATTTTATTGGCAAACTTGTAAAAGCGTTCCGTGCGGCGCTGTAAAATCAGAGGAAATATAGACCGTGGCAATCTGATAGCCTTTGCAGACTTCTTTATAACTAGGGTAATTACATTTCAGTCAGGTTGTCTATTGCCCGTTGTTTGAACTGAAGTTTTTGATAAAATTGTTGCTTTAGCAGTACGAATGTGTGTGTTGTTTTTGTCATTTAAATTAAGGCTTATTTCTTAGAAACATACTGTAAATTTTAACCGATGGGGCAACGGGTATAAATTTTCGTTACTTTTTGATGGGGACAGGCCTAGGACAACGGGAATACCCAATATTGCGGTAATCAATATCGATATGGTGGCTACTTGGAAACGAAATTAATACTACCAATATGTTAAAGTGCGAAGTTATTCAAGAAGGAACATTGTGACTTAATTAAAAAAATAATTATTATTTGAAAGAAAAAAGAAGACTGCTATCTCTATCTATGCAAAGTGAATTTTTTGAGCTACCTCGTACAGTTTACTAGCGGAATGTCAATAAAACTGAAACGAATGTAAAAACTCTTCAAACGAGAGAATATCTCATCGGACACGGGAATGAGGAATTTCAATAAAGCCCTGACCGATGACCAGCGGGAGAGGAGTTGGTAACAGTCGAGCGCTCAATCGAAATACCACGCGTTTCAATTTCAACTTTAGTTTTAATGGAATAAGGTTTGTTTTTTATTGTTTCTGAGTAACATGCCATTCGCGGACTATTACTATTAGAATCAGGTAGAATATAATAAAGCGTTGTTTAACTTTTCATTTATTGTCATGAAGAAAGTAACACGTTCTATGTACAAATTGGGAAAAAAGTAAGATTGACATTGCATTGTAAAAAATATTACAACCACAATAATAATTATAATTATTATTGGGTTATTGCGCAACAACAGCAATAATGATTATAATATACTCGTAACCGTCTGTAATGCATTCGTAGTTGGTTTAAAACGCAAAGGCTCTTGTTTGTTTGCAGAGTATGTATAATAAAACAAAGGAATAAAAAATCAAAACGAACTAACAATATAAAAATCTGTTGTTTCTGGACACAAAATTGAACATTGCCACTCGATTCAGTATTGAGGGTTCTCGAAAACGTGACCGACGCCATTTTGAATGACAATAAAATAAAAAAAACCGGCCAAGAGCGTGTCGGACACGCCCATGAAAGGGTTCCGTAGCTAAAAGATGGCCCGACCGCATAATACACCACTTAGTAAGGGCAACTGCACGTCATAAGTTGGTCGAGTTGTATAAAAATAACTATGTATGATACAGAGTTCGCTATAGTTTTCGTTGAAAGTACTTACTTGGAGGTATACAGGACATTTTTTTCAGAATTATTGTAATAGTATTTCAAAGTTAAGGGGGGGGGGGACGCTCTAATTTTAACTTTGTATTAATATATCTCGAGACTGGGGTGTTTGATCCACATGGTTTCAAGGCAAGTTTTATTGTATTTAAAATACCTTTTTAACGATACCCCACACGATGGGGTAAGTCGAAGTTTTTTTTTCGAATTTACTTTCCGTTGTATGGGAGGGGGGGTAAAAATAATTATTTTTCGATTATTTTAAAAACCGATTCTTGAATTATCACTATACATCTCTCCACCAATTTTCGTGGCAATCGGTTCAGAAACGGCGGAGAACGAGCCAGGACAGACAGACAGACAGACAGACAGACAGACAGACAGACATGACGAAACTATAAGGGTTCCGTTTTTTGCCATTTGGCTACGGAACCCTAAAAATATAGCCAGTCTATTATTTGGAACGGATTCGTCGATCACAATAATATACCTTGCTTTACAGCGTTGTCAAATGGACGCTGTCAGCCGAAATTCGGTTCTTTTCCTGCATTTAAAACACCGATGCTACATCACCATTCATTCTGATTTTTAAAAACAAAATGTTTTATTTTATTTTTGAATGTCGAGAACAAAGGAATTGAAATTCAATTAATCTTATGGTCTTATTATGTACATCGAATATTGCTTAATCATCCTAATATTACAATAATTGTTTGACCGTCAATCACGCTGAAACTACTGAACGGATTTAATAAAATTTGGTAAACAGACAGGGCTGACTTAGGTAATAGGATAGTTTTTATACCGATATAATGCTCCCACAATAATCTTGATAACCCGCAAAGTCAATGGTAAAAAATAGTTTATAATGTGGGTCTTGAATGTGAAATGCTATTTACTGAAATTTTAAGACTGTATTACGAAGTAAAACAATTCGGTTGAGCATTGGATGCTGTTCAATACAATTAAACGATCTTCTAACCTCTTTATTGAACTAGAGCCACAACATGACGAATCCAAACGCAAATTCAGATTTGTGACATCGAAAACGTTTCTTCACAAACGAAAACTCTTTAAGCAATCACAAAGCGCCGTTATCAAAGCGGCAAACGTTTCCACCGGCTCCCGAAAGAAATTAAGGGGATTCGCAGTTGATCTAATCTGGAGATTCGAAGCCGAAACACAATCCGAAGGTATTATGCTAAAGAGGGGGGATGGGGGGAATCGCTGCGATTGCTTTTTGTTTTCTCTAACCGATCCTTAGGGGCACCGCATACTGGCTTTGCGCCGGAGCAAAAGTTAACATTAAGATTGTTTTTACATTTTTTGCGATTTACCGGACGCGGTTGAAGCACGTATCTATTTTTTTTTATGTCAGAGGCGGCAAACGAGCTAGCGGGTCGCCTGATGGTAAGCAATCACCGCCGCCCATGGACATCCGCGCCACCAGAGGTATCGTTGATGTGTTGCCGGCCTTAACCCCATACCCTCCCCAACTGAGCTCTGGCAACCTTACTCACCAACAGAAACATAGCACAACAGTTACGAAGTGCTACTTCACTGCGGTCTTCTGTAAGGTGGAGGTACTTCCCCAGACGAGCGGCTCATTCGAGTGGAATTTCCACTAAGTAACTATCAACTAATCTATCAATTCTCTATAAAGAACGAATGTAAGAGGTACAAAATACCAATTTTCCGATGTGTCAATGTAATCCGATTTACTATACCAGTAATGAAGCAATCTGAGTTTATTTTGCAAAAATATGCCTGGTTTTTAAACTTATTAAGTAATTTTCGGTAAGTGGCCCGTTTGTGTTGGCCCTAAGGAAAACAGGTTCGTTTAAAGTATCGTGTTTTGAGATTATGAATGATTAATGGGGAAGGTGTCGGTAATTTGTTATCACCCTTTTGTTTTCGTTTTGCGCTAAACTTTACATTCAAATTTAATTTATATAATCCGGTTCATTAGGCTGTCTTACCTTCGTTGCTTAAAATAAGATAGTAGTTTTATTTTTTACTCATCTTACTATCTACTACATATTTTCACCATATTGCGTGATTACTCGGAAGTTAGAAGAAATAATGGAGGTTTGTCCAATAAACAAGAAAAAAACTTCTTGCCATTGCTAACAGATGAAGGGTTAAAATAATTGTTCAATGAATTATGTTGAAATAAAATAATAAAGGTTTATGTAAAAAAAAAACAATATCTTTAGAATACTGAATTACACTATATTAGCGTATGTATTAGTTTATTTATACTACTCTTAACTAAAGCAGCTGCTATTTTGTCTGATCAAGTTTAAAAAGTCTGGTAAAGTTTTTTTAAAGTAACAAACCATTTCAAAACCTCACGTACGATTTCAAGTGTCCGTTAAAACAATATTCCCTGACGGAATGAAGAAAATACCTCAATAAAGCTACGTTTTCAAAACTGCACTCATATTTTCAAATGTCCAATCCTCCAAATCTCCCAATATGTATGTCCATTCCATCGCAAGTGGTATGTAACTGCGCATCACTCCAGTGCAGCATTGCGCTATAAAGTGGCTAATGTGTCTCTCCGGGAATTTAATTATCCCGGATTTTCCCGCGGAACGTCTTTATACTTTTAGCCGGGTTTAAAGAATACTCCCCGACTGAAACAAGAAAATAGTCGAGTAAAGTATATTTCCAGCAACAACTTATTTCAAAACTGCACGTATGTTTTCAATGTCCATCTCCCAACATATCCGTTCCAACGCAAGTTGTATCTGCAGCAGTGCGCTATAAGTGACTAATAGGTTATTTAATTATCCCTGCCTTAACGCTCCCAGAGGACCGGGATGTCATACTTTACATCCCCGTAAGTTACAGTTTCCGCACACATAGTGTTCTATTATATCTTAAAACCTTCCTCGACATATGTATGTACTTTCGATCGAACCGTAAGATCCAGTGTTTTGCGCTTTCAAACAAACAAACAAACAAACTCTTCAGCTTTATTGCATAAGTAAGGATTAGTCAAGATTCCCCGACCTAAAGAAGCAAATATCTGAATAGAGCTTATTTTCAGTAACAAATGACTTCGCCATTGCACGTATGTTCACAAATGTCCATCTCTCAACATGTCCATTTCAACGTTAGATGTCCATTCCAACGCAAGACGCATTCAACTCCGCGTCACTTCAGTGCAATAAAGTGGCTAATGTGTCTCTTGCCCGGGAATCGAATAACTCGGGACATCTCTCAGAGGACGTCTTGCTTTATTATTAGATTCCTACTTATCCAATGGGAGCATTTAATCGGGATGAAAAGTATCTGATCACCTAAGTCACCCCATACCATGTATATCAAATGTCATCAAAATCCGTTGAGTAGTTTCAACGTTATTAACAGACAAACATACAAGTAAATTATAAATGTAAATGTTTCACGTCTGTACTAATAAAAAAAAGCTGAAAATTTTGTTTGTTTGTTTGAACGCGCTAATCTCAGTCTCAACCTGTGCGATTTGAAAAAATATTTTTGTGTTGGATAGTCCATTTGACGAGGAAGGCTTTAGGCTATAGTATAAACTTATGTGTGCGGAAACCGAAATCCTCGCGGACGGAGTGGTGGGCAGCCGCTAGTTTATAATATTAGTAAATGATTTCCCGGTATTGAACACATCTGCGAAGAGTTTATTTTCAGTGTCAAATCTTCACGTGTATGTTTCCTCATGTCCATCTTCAACTTCCAAGAATCCACCGCAAGTTCCATTGAGCTGCGTTATAAAGTGTCCAATGTGTCTCTGACCCGGGAATTTAATTATCCCGGCCTTCCCCAGAACGTCTTACTTTAAACCGGGTTTAAAGAATATTCCCCGGTTTCATAGCTTCTTCTTGGACTCTGCAAGGAATTTTTATATTAAGAGCGTTTTGATGGTTATGCACCGTGTAGTTTGCGGAAATGGTATAACATTTTAAATAACGTTTATGTAAGGCGGGTTATTATATCCAACTGTTACAAGAAGATAATATCATTCAAGATACAGAAAGCATGTTTTTCTTATTTTTGAACGCCTTTATTATAAACAAATATAAATTATTATCAATCAAAGCAACGAGCCATCTCAATACTTTTATCAATCCCAAACATGACAGTCTTGATACATTTAAAAGATATTTGATGGAAAATATATGTGTATATCATGATAACTCACTTTGGTTTGGTTCCGACAGGTCTTTGATTCTCACGGAAATGGAGTTGATGCGAATCCTCTAAGCTACGGCGTAGTCGTAAACTGCTACGACGTAGCATTTCGTAGACAGTCGGCCGTAGCTGCTAGTTTCGTAGCGTTACAGTTTCTTGAATCAATAACTTGAATCATCATAGAATAATAAAAGTTAAAGACGGGCTTAGAATTTTTTCACAATTATTGTTCATTTATATTCTCAATCTAGCATGTAATAATAACCCTCCTAGCCGAATTCGGCCACGGCGGCCAATCTTACGATTAGCCACTTACGCGGGATATATTATAGTGCACAAGCGCATGCGCAAGCACAGGTGCAATCTAGCATGTACAATGTACATAGCATTCCATTGCTGCGGTCATAGCCCTCTACAGTTAATCTTCACTTCTTTTGATCTTCAGACATGTATTCAGCTTAAGAGAGCAAGCTTCCATCGTTCATCCAGCTGGTCTGATCAATAATAATTATAAACAAATAAATGTATTTCATCCATAGTGGAGGATCCTCATTGACTGAAATATTTAATATACATATGTCGTCATAATAGTAAAGGCTTCTCACGTCATTCGTTAGAACCGAAATAAATGCAAAGTTTGTTTAGTCCCCGTTCGACGGAGCTGTGTTTACTGCTTCGCGTTTTTAATTACTCGGTAATTGTTATGCGGCGAAGCAAACAACTTCATTGGCAGTTTTAATGGAGCGTTAGCTTTCCAGAAAATGTTTTGTGCACTCGACAACAGCGGTTGAAACACATACTTATAATATGAGTATTCATAAAACTCCTCCTTATTTCCTAAGCAAGAAGGGGTAAATAAAGCAAGCTTAATAAAAGTTTTATTAAGGACATACGAGTATGTATGGTATTAACTGTTTTACGTTAATTTTATTATTTGTTCTTCACTTCTGTTTAGTTTATGTTCGGTTAATGTGTAGTTCTCTTTTTATTTTGTTATAGTTCAATTTTGAGTGAGAGAGTAAAATACGTATAGAAACAGTGCACATTTAAGTTGTTTTTGCGAATGGATACAAAAGAAGCAAGAAAGAACTGGTTGAATAGATAGAGGCGATACCATCTTAATGCCTTTTACGAGGTACAAATTACGATATAACTAATCAATTTATATTTTCGACGTGCCTCTTTCTTTATTCGACATGATAATATCAAACAGATGATATGATATAATCAAACAGATGATATGATAGTATCAAAAAGATTGCGGCCATAAATAAATGGCTAAATGAGCACAAAACGATTTAAACATATCGTTTGTCACGGTCGTATAAACGTTGGTTTGAATGATATTGAGTAAGTTATGTATTTGTATAACGTATTCTTCCAAAAAGAAGACAGACAGCAGCCAATTAGGAACAAAAATAAAACGATACAAAACCAAAAACCGCTAGACACCCCGCGTTCGTCGTATTGCACATGGACCCAGTTCGAATCAAACCGTGATTGTTACGTAGAAACAATACTAGGTCGCGAGGCGTATAGTAGCGCGGCAACTATCCAGGCAACTATCCGGGGAACTACTATCCAGGCAACTACTATCCAAGCAACTATCACGGAGAGATGTTATCTCTGTTCCACTGCAGTTGCAGCCTGGTCCTAGTTAGAACTCGTCTAACTTTGCGCTCAATCTAACTGGAATATTACCGCTCCCACTCGAGAAATACTTGGGGAAAAACAGCGTGTTCTGTGTGACTGAGAAACTTCGAGATAGCGTTGATGTTCAGATTTTGTTGAGTTGGTTTCTTAAGTTGTCGGTAGATGTCGCTAGTTGTGGTTTGAATCTCAGTTTTTCATTATTAAGGTTTAAAATAGGAGCTTCTAATAAAATTAAGACTACATATTAAAGATTTGATCGATCGTAAAGTATTTTATAAAAAAAAAGATAGATAGATAGGTATTTTTCGAAAACGTGAACAAAATACATGTTATATATCTAAGTTTCCTTATGGTCCAACGTCCGTAATCCAAGTCGGCTTTTCAACGTATTTTTTTTTAATTCCACTGTTTAAAGTGAGTTTAAGAATAAAGCTGATTTTTACTTCGAAATGAAATGTCCTAGTTATCTGGATGGGGAATATGCATGTATTTTTTTTATATTTTTATACGATAGTTCATATCATTTTCATACTCGTGAATAAAATTCCAACACCAAAAAATTTAAATTTAACAAGGAAAAAATATTTTTCCTTAGGCTGTCAAATTCGCCAAATTAAAACGGCCTCCATCTTGGCGCCTAAATGTAGCATGTATTTTGGACGTCACACTTCCTGTTAGGGATGTGCGATATTTGAAAAACATCCATGTTTTCGATAACAAATAAAATATAAATGATATTTACAAAATTAAATTATTATATAATATGTAATTAAAGTATAAAAAATACATAAAAGCGGAACGAAGAGAAATATTAACATATACCAGTGTTTTTGGAAACACTCTGTGAAAAAAAAACTTTGACAAGTGTTTTCCCTTTTATTTTTTTATTTTGTTTTGCTCGTCCTCTTCCCTAGAAAAGACGCGAAAGAACATTGAATTGAAGTTGATGATAGAATATAATGGATTTATTATAATTCCATGTTTCTATATTTTTATTTTAATTTCTCAATAATTGGCATAGTGGGAGTAGATTGTCATGTGATATCGACAATATTAATTTGAATAATAACTTGATAATTGTTTGTATTGTTTTAAAGAAATAAGCGTCCAATTCGTATTTAATTTTTGATACTCTAATACTTTGACAGTTAATCGATAATTTCAAAAAATATCACTATATTTTATCATTTCCCCATCACTACATTGTTGTGTACTTTGTCGTCACTTCGGTTTTAACTCCATTGAATTTCGCGCGTATATTTCGCACTTTTAAATAATTATTTTTGCAATAAGCAACAACTTTAATTAAAAAATATTGATGTAGGCATAATTCTGAAGTAATAAAGATCATGAAAAAAATATTTTACGCTATTTAGAATTACACGCATATTCCCTATTTCGTTACAACTCCGAAAAACCTTCGAGAAAATTAAATAACAGCGAAGAATGTACATATTTCACCTGTAGTATTTAACCTTTGCGTTACCACAGCGCTGTGAGGTCAGGTTGACTGCGACAGGTGTTATCTGTATCGGCGCATAAATTGCCGATAAGACCGCCTTATCTGAGCGAACGTTGTAAATAAGCAACTTACCTTTAGATAATGTAGGCTGGTTATATATGAGTCATTCCAGTGAAAGTTTCAATATGGCCTTTCGCCTGACGATAAATTAAGACTTTTTAATTTTCACTTGCTGAGATGCAGATCAATGAATTTATTAATATGAGCACGAACAAGACTCTTGCCAAAATGTTGTCATTGCTAGTGATATCGTTGGCTAATTTCTCAAACGCCGGTCTAGATTGTTATCTCAATGACCTAAAAGAAGAGATAATAGGAAGTCCACTGATGCCCAGAAGACCATTTTATAATTAAGTTTAATTAAGATCTCATAAGAACCTACTAAGCGTACGTGAGACGAAATTATCATTATGACTATCATTATACATATTAATCAAATCTCTTACACAAACTTACTTTGACACACAGACATTTCAAGATACGGCCTAGTAATGAGGCCATTAGACAAAGGAGATTGCCTGTTCATTCCCGTAATATGATATCTCATTAATGTTCAACCTTATCTTTCCAGTATTGCGAAAGGAATCACGTAGAACTTACGTTCCCAATTTATGTGTTTGTATGCTATTTTTATAAAGGAAAGTTAAGCTGCTTTCGGGGCTCGGAACGACTTATTTCTGTTGTGGTTTGAACGAATGATACAAAAATGTAAATGATACGTTTCTTTTTCAGGTAAAACATGGTTGCAGCGACGTCGGTGTAAGTTTTTATTGAACCGCAGTTTTGCGTGCGCGCGGTTTATTATGCACGGAGCGCGCCAGTTAAAGTTATGCCACTCGTACACGGCCGGGGCACACTGACAGCGACAATGTATCCGTTGGCAGAGCCGTAAATAGCCTTATATGCGCCCGGTGCGAGCTCACAAAACTGCGCCCCTTGCGAGCTCGCAAAACTGCGACCCTTTTTTTTTTTTTTTTTTTACTTGAATGTCGGTCATTTCTGCGCCCCTCCAGGGTGCGAGCTCACAAAGCTGCGACCTTTTTTTTTTTTTTTTACTTGAAAGTCGGTCATTTCTGCGCCCCTCCAGGGTGCGAGCTCACAAAGCTGCGACCTTTTTTTTTTTTTTTACTTGAAAGTCGGTCATTTCTGCGCCCCTCCAGGGTGCGAGCTCACAAAGCTGCGACCTTTTTTTTTTTTTTTACTTGAAAGTCGGTCATTTCTGCGCCCCTCCAGGGTCTGCGCCCTGTGCCTGGGCACCGCTGGCACCGCCCTATTTACGGCACTGTCCGTTGGATAGCATATTTAATTTATAAAATAAAGCTTAGTAGGTAAGGTTATGTCAGATACATTACAAAGAACGCTAAGATGAGATTAAGCACTGTGAAACGAAAAAAAAACAATGATGTGAAACTGACACTTGTGTTGTAATAGACAACTTCTTATTTTTAATTTGTGTATCTATTAATTAAGTAAGATTCCTTATTTATCCCATGAAAGCATTTAAACGGGAAAAAAATATCTTAACACCTTAGTCAGTCCATATCCTGCCCTTATACAAAAGTGATCGACGGCCATACATCCAATCGAACATTCATAATATTAAGTATTATTACCCTATTAAATTGACATGCAAAATTGAAGCGAAATTTTATGTGAGGTATACCACAATTCATCTCACCCTCACTTTAACAGCTATAATATCGCTAGCAGTGTGTCACTGGCGGGCCGCTGGCTCCTCGCCAGCGGGTCACGGGTTCTGTCCCCGCCGGTTTATCGGCGCGGGGCTCCGTAAATCACACCGCATTGTTTCGCGTGGCGAGGTGATTGTCCACCTGGCTGATTCATACGTCTTCATTCTCATCCGCTTTCCCTTGTGAATACATTTTGGAGGTTTCCAGTTCGTATATAAATCACTAGCGCCCGCCTGCGACTTCGTCCGAGTGGAATTCGGTTTCCGCACACATAGCTTATTATAGCTTACAACCTTCCACGACAAATGAACTATCCAAAGCAAATGGAATTTACCAATTTGAACCAGTAGTTCCTAAGATTAACACGTTCAGTAAAACAAACAAACAAACAAACAAACTTTACAGCTTTATATTATGTTAGTAGATAACTATAGAAAAGTAAAGAAACGGCTTAAAGATTTTCTCAGGCCAAAATTCGTCCACGCGATATAATTTAAATCTTATGTCAACAATTACTAATTGGCAAACAATTGTGAATATCACTCATCCAAGCTGCGACTTTTATACTCGAACCGGGAATTGAATGCTATCCCTAAAACTTCCATAAATATGTATATCTCTATGTATATATTTTTTCCAGTAAACAGGAATTTAACCTAGGTTTATTTATTTTGCCATGGTCCAGGATCCTAGATTCGGTTAAGATTTGATCAAAATTCGTGGCTATTTCTTAAAACATAGCTTTTGTTCATCGTCCAACTTTATTTCCATCAGACAAACTAAATGCTTCATATTTTATACTTGCTCGCTTCTATTAATAAATTACACTTTTCCATTAACACTCCATTAAAATCTTAACTATTATTTTAACTCAGCTCTTTTACGAGAGCTGTAGCTGTAATAAAACTTACTTGGAGTAGTCTCTATTGTTCGTTCAAAAAACTTTCAATTAACTTAGTTAAACTAAAACTGCTTGAATAATTTGTAGCTAAAATAATAGCTTTTATCCTGCAAGAGTAGTCGCTCTGGGCTCATTAAACTTCATTTATTTTTAAGGACTAACTTAGTACTATTAATATGAAATGCCTTCTTAATAAATATAAACGACCCATCTGATAGTAAAAAGTACTTAAGCTTTTTTGAGTCCTTTATAGAGCCTCGAGATAGAAAAACAAATCACAGTAAAAAAAATGTTTCAGCAATATCATGCCATTTATCAGGCTTTAGAGGAGAATCGAAAATAGAATATTATTCAAGTTGACCCTGACCATCCGCTATTTTGTAATAGAGGTCAATAGGTATAAACAAAAATAGGATACAGACACGGAAAATTATTTATAACATTCATGATCCAATCCCAAGTATCTAAGCCCTTGAATACTATCAATACATGTAAAGTATAGCTTTCTCTTTCAAATATGGAAATCGCACAATAGACCGCCACAAAGAAACACCCGGGAACGCATTGAGAATCAAATCAGTCCCACGGGAAGTGGTCTGGATAGGACCTTTGACCCGCACCGGGAATAGAAACGAAATTGCAAAGGTAAACTGCCTATTCTGGGGAACTGAGACCCTTATTATATTCATCAACTGGGTGACAGGTGGAATCGTTGTATTGAAGATTGGATTATGTCATTCTATATCAATGTGTGTTTTATACTTAAAGACTTACGTATATATGAAAATGACGGAATATTCCCAGTTAAACATGCAAAAATTTTAAATCTTTAACTAACAAACAAACAATACCTTCAGCTTTATTTTATTAATCAAATCAAATCAAATATTTTATTGCATGTCACAGGTAACATAGGTGTTAAGTACATGATAAGTGCCTATGTTACGCCCTGCAAGGGCATAGCACCTTGCGAGAGTGCTAGTACGCATTTTCGCATTAGTTAAGATTTAAGATTTATGATTAGTAGTTAAGAACAACTAATAATAAAGACGATCATTATAAGAAGCTTTTAACTCACGCACTGTTTATATTCAATTTGAATAAAGACTATTTTAAGTTTCACTCGCCATCTCACGATAAAATGTCCGGTCCCTTTGCCAAAGACAGAGCGTGCGTTGCGCAGAAAATTATTATGTTTCGCGTAGCAAGTTTATTACCCTAGCTAGAATCAAGCTGCAATACTCTCAAAATCAATTTTTATTAATACCATTACATTCAGCCAGTAATTAGATAGTTCGAACCCAATACAACATCCAGATGTGACTCGTATCATCCTGTTTGATTGATTGCTGACGCGCTATCTAGGAAGCCTTAATACGCTAATATTAATTCACCGTTAGTGCTGATTTATAGATAACGTAATTATAGCTTATTGGATAGTTGAATCTTACTGGCTTAATGATATAAGCCCATTAATGTCTCACGTTTGGCTTTATCGCTGATCTTGAGCCATCAAATTGATTATATGATATTGTTTTCCGATGTATGGTAGTTAAAATAAAGTAAGCAATAGATTTATTCTGATAGTAAAACACTCGTATAATTTTTCGTAACTTATACTTTCATTGAAAGACGAACGGTTAAGTGTTAAGGTTAAAAAGTTGATGATTACTTCAACAAGTTGTGGGGATCGACCGAATCAATCTCAATATCTGTTTCTAAGTAATAAAAGTAGTGCTTTTATTACTCCTTCGAATGATTCTCCTAACGAATAACTTGGTAATGCTCTAATATGGACTTTATGATGTTATGGTAACAAAATGATAATAAAGCGCCACGTTGTCGTTTCTCCCGTACAGTTTAGATTTTTCGATTGCTGTGTTTTACATTCACGAAGTAAGGTGTTGTTAATATCTTAATAATATTAAATAATTCCTATGCCTTTTCTTACCCTGTTTATGAAGCATGGCTTCAGGTCTTCCCTTGTCACACACTTAGCTCAAATGGACAAAACGATTACCAAATGTAAATGTTCGGATGTACATAGCTTGGTGTATAGACGCTGCTCGGGACACGTCGCCCAGTAACAAATGTCCAGCGATATATAAACTGTCGGGGCATGAATTTTTCCTTTATTAAACACCGCTCGGTGCAAAAAATGGCGTCGCCAACAAGACAGTTGGTCGCATAATGGCCTATTGTGGCCAGAGATGGATGGACTCCACGACGGGGCATCGATCACACTGTCTCTGGGAAGTGGACTGGTCTTTGTGTTGTAGGAAATGGGTGGAATGTTTATTAGGATTACTGTAACGAGTTAGGAAGTTAATACTGCATTTATGTTGGGTTATGAATCATAAAACAGTTTTGGTACTGATAAGATAGGGGAAGCTGAATCTTTTCGTGGTTAAAATTGCAAAGTAAGACCCCACTACTATTATCCTACTACTATTATAAAGGCGAAAGTTTGTATGTATGGATGTATGGATGTTTGTTACTCTTTCACGTAAAAACTACTGAATGGATTTGAATGAAACTTTACCACAATATAGCTTATTCATCAGAATAACACATAGGATATTGGAAATCGAAATCCACGCGGACGGAGTCCCGGGCGGCCGCTAGTAACAAATAATTGTTATCAAACCAACAACCAGTTTGAGACATGATACTTTCGGTGAGTAATATTATAATGTACTATTCCATTATTAATATGGTAATCCACACTAATTAGATAAATGGAAAAGTGTGTCTGTCTGTTTTGTTTTGTCTTCCTTTCACGGCAAAACGGAGCGACGAATTGACGTGCTTTTTAAGTAAAGATAGTCGAAGGGATTGAGAGTAACATAGGCTACATTTTGCCCCTTTCTAACCCCCACTTCCTTTAAATGGGGGTGGAAGTTCGTAAAGAGAATCTAAACCGCTTAAGTTAGACGCTTGAAAGGCATGCGGGTACCTTAGTTAACCTTAAGCTTATTTGCAAAAGGACATTACAAAATTCCCACGGGAACGGGAGTTAGCGAAAAAAACATTTGTAAAAAAACCGATAGCCACGCGGACGACGTCGCGGGCGGCCGCTTGTCATAACATAAATGCTTAAGCCATTTCGGGAACACTTGTAGGTATTTGCGTAAATAATGCTCCCATGTGTTTATTTATTCCTTAAACGACATTCATACACGCAGTATTATTACATACTCATTTTTGTACTGATAAACACGGCGGGCGACTCCTGTGATGTCTTATCCTTTCATTACTCCATCGCATAACAACAGCTCAATCATCCAAGACGTCTATTAACTCTATTAAAACAGTTTGAACTGTCAATCAATCATAACAATCAAGTATTGAAGGCTGGTAATAGACCCTGCGGTAATTGGATGAGGCACGTGATTTAGGCGACAGACAGACAGACGGCTGACGGCTAATGACATTACCTTAATTGAATTACACTCGCAATTTTAACTCAGAGAAAATGCGTGTAGTTATCGTAATGAAGTCGTGCTGAGCGTTGTTGATTATGTCACTGCTGTAATTACTTAGGTATATAAATATGGGTAGAGGTTCACAAGAATGGGTAGAAGATGGTAAAGCTGTCTAGGATAGGCCAAAAGACGCTGTTAGCGTTTTAAATAAGCACACACATATGTACGTACGTACAATAACGCAGCATATCTCTTAGGTCACGGTGGTGAATTCATTCATGCTACAGCATAATTTATGATCATTGTAGCTCATTTATAATAAAATAACTATTGCTGAATTGGGTTTTGGATTTTAAATTGCTTTCGCGTTTTAAGCTCTCAACCAATTTTGATGGAATTTGGCACAGACAATCGTTATACCCTGAGAAAGAACATAGACTACCTTTTGATGCGAAAAAAAGGGATCTGAAATACACGCGGACGAAGTAATGATGTCGTTATCGATAATTATGAAAGAAAAAATTGAAATATCGAACATCACGTTTGATGTTATTTTTAGCGAAAACATCGTTTTAATTTCACTCTTTTCACGTCGACCACTTAATCTAAAATTAGCACAACATCTCGCAAAAACCAGCCGCAGTCCGGCCCGTGCTAATATCGGATGCAGAGCCGCAGGAAGCGAGCCAAAGGGTCTGATTACAAGTACTTAATGTTAATATTTCAAACGGCTGAAATACCACGTTCGTAGAACATAGGAACATAGGTACATCGGTACACATATGTATATTAAATGTGTCTGAAACTCTGGACCCATTTAGTAACGATTACATCATTTTAATAAACATTTATAAGGAACAAGCGGCCGCTCGCGTCCTTGTCCGCATGGATTTCAGATCACTTTTCTTCGCAATAAAAGTTAGCCTATGTTCTTTCTCAGGGTCTGAAGATTGTATATGCCAAGTTTCATCAAAATTGGTTGAGAGGTTTAAGCGGGGAAGCGTAACAGACAAACAGACAGAAGGACAGACAGACAGAGTTACTTTTTTATCAATAATAGTAGTAGAGATGATACTGATGTTACAAGCTGGTCGAATGCTTGAGTTCTATAATTTACACAAACAGATTATTTGAAAACTTACAGAAACCACCATTAACGTAACTCACTCCTAACAACCAGGTGGCCACACCGACTGCAAGCGCAAAAGACATTGCTCCAAAAATAGCATATCTGCAAACTTAAGCAAACCTCCATTAACTCTCTCTCTCTCAACACCAGGTGTTCCCCACCCCAGCTCGAAAGGCATTAAAATGAGTTATTATTTAGCGCCACGCTTAATCCGTTGGCAAGAGGCCGAGCAACTTCTCGGGCGCTTTCAAAACATCCGACTGCTGATGTATCCGAGTATCGGGGACTCAACTGTTGCACGTATCGGAATGGGTATCGCTCAATTTTATTAGCTCACTTAAGTAGTTTGTGCATTACAGCCTTTTTTAAATTTAAATAAAGAAATATATAAAATAAATTAATTGGACTAACACACCAATTGTCTAGCCCCAAACTAAGCTCGAAGCTTGTACTATGGATGCTGGGAAACGGATAGACATACCTTCTTAAATATTTTTTTAAACATCCATGACATGAGTACAAATGCCGATGTTCATCACACAAACATTTGCCCCTAGCGAGATTCGAACCCGCGACCTTTGGTTTTGTAGGCAGGGTCTCTAGCCACTCGACCAACGGTATTTGTCTATCTGGACATTATTCACAAAGCGCCATCTATACATTACTTATATACTTTTTTGTAAATTTATTCATATTATACATAGAAACACCCAGCCCGATACAAGCAAACATGTTTATGCACACAAATGTTTGTACCGTGCGGTTATCGAACCCGCGACCTTTGGTGTAGTAGCCGACTTTTCGACCATCACACCAACGGCTCTTCAAACATCCGACTGCTGATGTATCCGAATATCGGCGGGGAGTCAACTGTTGCTCGTATCGGAATGGGTATCGCTCAATTTTATTAGCTCACTTTAGTAGTTTGAGCATTCAATGGTTTAGTGCAGTGTTTAAAAGTAACTAATGAAGGAGAAATGTTGACGAATTCGTAATAAAGAGGACGTGAATTGACGTGATTTAATTTAATTTTCGTGCGGCCTTTCTTTTCACTTTATGTAAAACATACGCCAACAGTAACATAAATACCATTTTGTTCGTAGTCAAGTTACGTAGTCAATATTTAAAATTTTACAATTTGATTCAGATTGTAAATTTTAAGATCATCCATCATTATTTGTACCCTTTCAATGTAAATCTAAATTGTTTGCAGTGTGTGAAGAACGTTTTCTGACAGACATGATTAATAACGAAGGGTACTTTTTGGAAGAATCGCTTGATATTGAACCACAATGTAAGCACCTCCCATATTTGGTCTCTTAAAACAATCAGATCAAGATTATTTGCTTTCATTACATTTTCAAAGGATTTATCAGACCATTATCGAATTATTCTTGTACTCGTACATATAGTTACATTATTTCTTCGTTCAGTATTATTTTAGGACGACCAATCACAAGCAAGAACAAGCTTTTATAACAAAAGCGCCCAGCTTATACCCTGCGTGTAACCTCCCCCCTCCCCCTTCAGCGTTTGACCCTCCCCCCAGGGTTTCACCGCATGAACCTAACACGTGTATAAAAAATGAGCGAGTCAGTGGTGAACTAACTGTGTTGATTTATTACAAAGATATTTGAGAAGTAAACTTTAAACGGAATAGAGCTGTAAGTAAGCTATTTTAGTCCACTTAAGAACGGTCTGCTCAAATGAAAATCTTTATTGTGTTTTTATAATAAGCTTCATTTTCATTTGAATAGCCTGATATTGTTATGTCTATTACACCGTGTCTGAACCGTTTAAAGAGAATGGTAGTGCAGATAATAGCCTTAAAATAGCAAAATAATACGACACTTAGAGAACGTAGGATGCTTCTGACAACACAATTTAAATCGGATGATTTTTCGTTTATTTACTATAGCTACTTTTGCCTAAAATAAATGTGGTTTCATTATCACATCAATCTGGGTATATTGTAAGTAACAGTGAAAGGTTGAGAGAGAGAATCTGTTAAGTGAACATATTACAACCTGATCACCTCTTGTTTACTTATCATCATCATCAGTCTCCTGCTCTTATCCCGCACGACGTAACATGTCTCCTTCTTCCACTTACTCCTGTCAGTCGTCAACTCTTCATTTACACCTGTCACGTCCTCATAGTTCACCCAATCCATCCATCTCATTTTCGGTCTTCCTCTGCTCTTTTTTCCATCAACAGTCATATTTATTACTTTCTTGATGACATGAGAAGATTTTCAAGATGTCATGAGAAGGGAAGAATGGTATGCGATACCATTTGACATGACATCTTGCTTACTATCACCCAAAATGCCTATTTGGAAACTATTTCGTGAGACCAAGACCTACTCTACTCTAAAAAACTATAACTGAATGATAACTAAAATTTCAAGAGCATGCTCTTGTTTGTTTTATAACTCCTGACCTTCCGAACTCACCGACCCTCTTATAAAATGCACCGGCGTCGAGCCACATCCGGTCAGTCCCTCATTATGCACTGGGAAGAGTTTAATTATTCCAGGTCGTTTTAATCTGCCTGGCTCCTGGGTACAGGAAAAGGTCTGCTTTGGGGAAGCCGCAAGTATGTACTTTATACTTGATCCTTTTTCCATTTTGGACCGACTTCAAAAAGAGTAATTAATTAGTTTGTTCTTGTTTTATTATGATGCATCCATATTCCTGTAGGTTAAAAGCAGTAGTTTAGAATTATATTAACCTTCAAAAAGACTATCAGGTGACCTCTCCTATGATATAAAAAAATATATTTTATAGTATGGGAATGCTACAGTTCTCGTAGTTCGTAGCACAACTGCTAACTACTACAGTAGTAGCAGCTACAGATTGAACTAACTTTCAACTTCGTAGCGTTGATCTACGTCGTAGCAACACGTAGCAAATCACAACTTCAAATTGAACAACCCAAGTTCATTATTAGTCTGAATTCATTTCTGGTGTCTTTCGTTCTTGGAGTTTTATAACTATCATTATTTAATTTAGTAAAGTATACATATATCTGCGATTGGACTAATTTAACCCACCAATGAGTTGTCTTTATAACTCATCTGGTCGACTTAAATCCTCATAAAAAAACTTTCTACCATTGCTCGCAAATTGAAAAATACCAATGCGGTAAATGTTTGAACCACATTCAGGAACTGAGTGGATATGAAATGGCATCGCTCACGAGTGCGCCCTCCACCACTCCACTCGACGTCTCTCAGCGAGCGATGCAATGCGTGTGCAGCTTTACCACTGCGCTTTTTGTTGAGCCTTTTTGTTGCGAGATTGATTTTAACCGCGCATTGGATTGCGTTTTTATTGTTGTATCGCATTAGTTATGCTAATAATTATGCGTTCTCTAACCGAGTTCCCGTTACAAGGGAATAATGATGTGTTCACTAATTGTTGAAACCAGAAACTAAAGCAATTTATACTATTTTATCGATAACCGTATTTTCGTTGTACTTTACATATAGAACAACATTATCCATACGACAAATGTAAGTTGATAATTTCCTTACTAACATTTTCATCTTGTCTTGGTATTAATAATTTTGTTGTAATCCCTAAGAGGTTGTAGACTTATTTAATACTCAAATATCAAAAGTTTCTGTTGTTAATTTGATAATTTATCACGAGAGTTCTGGCGTAAAACAAAAGTTAAGAAACGCGTCGGACCGTTTGTTACAACTTTGTTAATATTATGTGTCGGTGCTTTGTCACTAGCTTAATCCAGATTTTGTCGTTCATCTAACTTATTTTTATACTTTTTACAGCTTAAATTATTTATGGAGAATTAAAGTTTATGAATGACATTTTGATCAGCAATAGCCTTCCATAAAGCTAATTTGTATGTATGTCAATAAATATTGAAATAACTATTTACTACCACTCTTGATTCTGGTGTCTGTAACACAAGCGCTTAGGCTACTAATATTTATTTATTTATTTTATTTATCTTCTTTAACATAAGCAAAAAAAGTCAAAGCAATTTCTTAAAGCACATTGAAAACGAATAAAGCCTTGGTTATATTTAGCACGGCTGAGAGCAGTATTGCCCCACATTGCAGCAAGTTTGCTAACTGGCCGCGGGTTCCCCTCTCTTGGATAATTGAGCTTACCCCTCTCCCCTTACCGCCCATACACACCGGCCAGGTAAGGGGCACAATCGGAAGAACTTTAAATATTTCTTGTTGTATACATGCCTTACCGAAATAGACATATTTATAGGTATTTATGAGCCTTTAACAGACGTAGTGGAATAATAGTAGTGGAATTTTCTTCTATAATCAGGTATACTATATACATACTGTCTTTCTATAATTACTATCGTTGTTGTTGTAAACTTTTTAATGGATTATCTCTTTCCTTTTCTTCTTAGCCGTTGGCTAAAAGTTAGTATAGTGTTCATAGTCACATGGATAACTTCACATACAGTATAGACTGAGTGTCATCATCATCATCCTAGCGCTTATCCCGGTCGCATCCTCGGCAATTGCGTGGGAGTACAGCCTGCTAATTTTTCTCTACAGCATAGACTGAGTGTACTGCATGGATACGCCACGAAATACTTGAAAAACACTAGCAACCCTACACACCTAAATATGCCACCGCTCATAGAATAATTTCTTATTCTAAGCGAGTAGTTGGTTCACGTAACGCGACAACTGTTCCTCGCCGTCGCGTCGGCCGCAGTTGTTGCTAACTTCGCCGCTACACAGCTTGTTTAGTTTTTTATTAGTTACGCTGGAAAATGGGTCTCGACTAGATGAGAGAAGAAGCTAGGTAATAAATAATTATAAGCCAGGCCTTTAAACATTAATCACATTGTGCTTTTGTTTGTTGGAGCTTACAGCTAGACTTAGGATTACACTAGATGAGGGACTATAGTCTAAGTCAGAACGCGCTGTGCAGGTTGATTGTTGACTGGAAAATGGCGAACAATCCGCTGTGTTTGACAAGGGAACTACTACTGCTGGGGATTCCTCCCCAGCTACCCAGGCCCTGGATCTACTTCAGATGCTCCTTACAACACCCGCAGGAAGGAATGGGATATTACACCGTACACTTTATACATAGTACTTGCTTAACAATGTTGGTTTAATATTACTTACACAATTTACTAAGACTCCGATATTGACACAATTTACTTAGTCCACGGTATTAGCATAAAACTAATAAATAGGAGTAGGGCAAGAATAAGAACCACATGCTTCAGTTATTAGCAGGATTGTTTCAAACGTGAAACGTTTGCGTCTATTGAGTGTGTGACAATAACATTGATGGATACACCTACTGCACAACAGACAATGGAACACAAACAGATGCACTTGATACAATTGTCTTTATGCGATTCCCACTTGATAACAAGAGCAATCATTGTGATAAACCCTTGTGTGAGTTATCGGAGTGATTAAGATAATTATTAATTGAATTGTAAGGGTAATTAAAACAAAATCGTTTAACAAAGCACAAACATTACAAGTACTATTATTTGCCATCAGCCTATCGCAGTCTTCTAGAAGTAGTCTCCCCCAGATAGGGTGTTTATATCCGTTCTCCTCACGCTGGGCAATGCATATTGGTGACTGCATTCAACAGCCGTTGCATAAGGGAATTCCGATTTCAATTGTTTCTTCCATATATTTCATTATCATTACATTTCTTTGATTAATTTTTCGATAAAAAAAGCCTTTAACAATTCTGACAAGTGCTTTTGTTGATGAAATATATTTATTTGATCAGACTTTTCAATATGCTAAATATTATTACCCTTACATATAATATAATCTTAACATCGAAGAAAAACTACAGTTAAATAAACGTTTAACCAAAGTTAACCAGATGCATAACACATGCACACGTCATATGTTACCTAGCGTATACTTCACCTAGCATATATGTAAGCTAGCGTATACTATACCAAGCATATATGTTACCTAGCGTATACTACACCTAGCGTATAATATAACCTAGTAAATAGGAACATCTGTTCGTCTGGCCGCCAGCGCCGCAGTCGCCGGCACCGCTCGCCCCAGTTGTGGACTATTGTGTAACTACACCTGGTGGAGCCTTTACAGCCTACGACTGGCTTTACTTACTTTAATTTACTTTTACTAATAGTTGATACATGTACAGAAACCAGTTGTTTTTGTACACAAAATCTATACTAATATATAATAAAGCTGAAGATGTTTATAGGGTTCCGTAGCCAAAATGGCAAAAAAACGGAACCCTTAAAGATTCGTCATGTCTGTCTGTCTGTCCGCCAGTCTGTCACAGCCACTTTTTTCCGAAACTATAAGTACTATACTGTTGAAACTTGGTGAGTAGATGTATTCTGTGAACCGCAACAAGGTTTTCATAAGAAAATAGAAAAAAAATAAAAAAAGTGGGGGGTCCCCATAGTCAGAACTGAAACTAGATTTTTTTTTTTCATTGAACATATACGTGTGGGGTATCTATGAATAGGTCTTTAAAAATTATATTAAGGTTTCTAATATCACTTTTTATAAAGTGAATACTTTGCGTGACAGACCCTTCCAAAGTGGAAAAAAGTGTCTCCCCCCCCTCTAACTTCTAAAATAAGAGGATGATAAAACTGAAATAATTATATAATGTACATTACCATAAAAACTACCAACGAAAATTGGTCCGAACGAAATCTATTCAGTAGTTTTTTTAATACGTCAAAAATAGAATTTGTACGGAACCCTCAGTGCGGGAGTCCGACTCGCACTTGGCCAATTTTTTGTTTGTCAAGTACGTTTCTTTGTTAGAACGCGCTATTCTCAGGAACTACTGATTTGAATTGTAATTTTTTTTTTGTTTCTTAGACGAGGAAGGTTTTAAGCTATACATAGTATGACACTATGTGTGCGCCATTGTTCATATTTTGTGTATAATCTTTGTTTCTCATATCAGTTCCTGCTTATACATATGAACCTACATAATTATGTTTATAAAAATCACTTAATAACATGTTACGTGTGTAATTTAATGCATTTTCACTTAGCAGGTACATTAAATGTAAAAAATAATAATAATTTAGAAAACACGAGCAATTTCATACTTAAAAGTTAATTCGGTAAAAGTTTTACATATGTTTTACGTACTAGTTACACAAAAGTTTTAACAATGTAAGCGGTCAAGCGGCCAACAACAGAACTAATTCTCAGTCTTAAACGATCCCAGGCGAGGGGAGCCCGCTCGAATTGGAAACTTAAACAGACCAGCCCGTGCCAAGTGCGGGAAATTAGTCGGAATTACCCTGGCGTTCGCGTTACCCTGGCGGTCGTATTCCGAGCTTTCGTATTACCCTGGCGCCCGGCCAGGAGTCGAACCCCCGGTTTTGCGGCCGCGCTTTATTTGCGCCGTGTTTTGGATAACTGGGGTTTATTTTAAATTTATTTTTTCGGTTAAAATTCGCGTGTTCGGCTGTGATTGTTTCGGTTAGTAGTGGTGGGATTTTGTTTGGCTTGAGTTTTATTGTCGTATATGTTCATCATCGCTAATCTCAGGAACTACTGGTCCGATTTGAAAAAAAAACTTTTTTTGTTGGATATTCCATTTGACGAGGAAGGCTTATGGAAATCGAAATTCACGCGGACGGAGTCGCGGGCGGCCGCTAGTCTTCTATAAATCGATGTTTAATTTTCTTTCGCTTGATTTCTCATATGTGAAAGCACACCCACTAAGCTGGTTGGTATCTTGGATTTAGCAGATTAATACCAACAAAAATGGTTTCAAATATATTTTTTTGTTTTAAAAAATAAACGTAAAAACGATGCAAAGTAAAACATTCATATTTAAATAGAGAGTTTAAATCTAACACCCTATATTCAATTCGGATTTTCAATTAATAAGAGAACAAAATCTTATTCACTACGAACGTTGAAGACCTGAATTTAGCCGGTGCCCGTTCATTATTATATACAAACATTATATACGAGTACGTATATAACTATAAACTGATACACAATTGTCCCGCGAGCGATGGAATGAGTACTCGTATTATACCTCTCACAATGATGTCGACTCAATGAACTAGAAATGAAATGTTTGTTCAATTCACTCGCCACGTTCTATCAACATCATCTCTTATTTATTCAAGTTATATCAGAAATGAAACCGGTCTGTTTTCTCCTCAATTCAAACAATCGGGTCTTTGTATACTTCCGACCCGTCTAGGCGTGTTGTATTGAATGCTACCGTTTTGTCTGCATAGTGTTTGTTGTGAAAACGTATTCTTTTATTCGGTCTTCTTTATAAAGTTGTAGAAACACAGGTTTCAGTCAAGACTAATATGGTTTTAAAGTAAAACTATTGTATCTCGATCAAACAATATTAGATAAGTACATTGTTTTCTTTGACAGATATAGGTAAAGTAATGCTAATCGGAAAAACTTTTTACGTCACTTGTGAATTATTTTCTCTTCTACTTACCATCAGTCTTAATTTAAGTTTTTCTTTTAATAAACCTAAACAATGAAATGAAAAATAACAACTTGTCATTGTTTTAGAAACTAATAGCAACTGGATGAAATGGATTGAAACCGTGATACATATTATCGGAAACAGGAAAGAATAAGAGCGAGACAGCACGTTGACCATTGATTTAAATGGGTGTCTCGCTCTAAGAAGCGACTGTCGCTCTTATTTTAGTGTCCATTTCGAAGTAGGCGAGGGCAAATCCAACGTTTTAATTCTATGATCAGAAAACGTGTTGAATTCTGTCAGAAACCAGGTCGTCGTCAAATTCCGTGTCGTGTAAAAGCCTCGCAGGCCTCAGGAAGCGGCGGCTCGCTTCCGGCGGACCGTCTCGAGCCGGTTGCATGTCGAGCCATGTCCGACAATGGACGACTCTATTTAGACGCTGCTTTGTAAGGTACACTGCGTTATACGGTAAGGAGAGCAGCCAATTATTTTGTCATGCAGTTTGTAAAAATGTATTGGTGTTATATTTGCAGTATAAAGAAAAGACAAAATTTTAGCTGTAAGTAACGAACTAGCTCAAAAAAAAATTGAGAATAATGATTTCTCTTGTTGTTCTCCAGTACTCTAGTGCAATATTTTCTTTGAAGAACATTTTATAATGCCGAATTTGCTTATAACTCGATGAAATTATTTAACTTTTACATTGCCGTATTTGTTTGCGAATATCCAAAAGATATTCGCAAACAAATAATGTCTTCTGCGGTTTGGTATCGATCGACTGCTGTTGAAATTCAGTCATTATTTTGTGTTCTTATTAATTTTCAGTTGTACTTGTGTAATGTTATTGTTTTCATAATAAAAGAAGGCAAAACAAACGTTCAAAACGAACTCTAAGTTATTTCCTGACTTAAACAAACTTTTGACAAAGCCAAACAATACGAGACTTCCTTAATAACTTACTTAATTTGCATTTATAAATAGACGAGTCCTGCGTACTGTCTGTGCGTCTTTTGTTTAATTAGTACAAATTAATTAGCGTGGTTCTTTGACAAAGCAAAGTTCAGACGCGTCCTTTGAGGCGTTTGGAAATAAACGTACACGTGCTTGTAATGAACGGGAGACAACTGTTAGCTCTTTGATATCTGGTACCTTCAAAATAATTGAATATTGTTTGCGTCTCCTACAATATCTGTCTGCCACCACCCGCGTGTATTACGCTTTCCGCATACATACGAGTAGTGTTATTCTATACCTGCTCGTCAAATGGATTTTAATTCGAAGCAGTAGTTCCTGAGATAAGCGCCTTCAAATAAACTTTCCAGCTTTATTATATTCGTATGGATAAACCCTCAACATATTTATTTACATTCACCGTAATGCATCACACATCTTACTTGCCGTAGCGTAGTTACTATAAACATATCCCTTATCTCGGTAAAGCCTCCGTCCAACAGTAGACTAGTTTGTCTCACTATTATTTCACCTACTCCTCTATATTTTCTGATATAACAGCTGCGAGATATTATGGATAAGCAACGGCTTGACAGAACATTGATCGATGTTTTCTCGTTAACCCTTCCTCGATCTATGATATAAGACATATGAGAGATAATGTTGATTAAATAAATTAATTTCTTTTTTGTCTTGTTACAGGTAATCATCATGATCATTACGAAGGGGCAAGCATCTGATCTGCCTGGAGATGCTACCTCGTTTCCAGCATGATCAAGAAATATAGTAAGTTAAATATTGTCGGATTAATAGTACAGATTGATCCAATCATTTCATTTTTAGTACACGACCATCTTTTTAATGACATACATTTTGTCTTACTTACAAGCCAACATGACACTACAGCCCAATAATTCCGGCTACCCGGGCTTAACCTGATCGTTACCGGTGCTGAATACCCGCCAATGTTCGCTGAAGCTGGGTTTAGAAGCTTTGAAAGGGTTTAATAGCAAAATACGGTTCGATTTCACGTAAGCAATGTTTAAATTGTGAGGGTTTTCGTATAATTAGCACGCAGTAAACAGCGGTTCTCGGTTTGGGATAGTGTGCTTAACAAGTCTTTGATATTTATTATTTTCATTTAACCTGTAATTAAGTCGGATTAGCTAAACATTGAGTGGTAGTGAATTTATTGCTAGGGATGAAACTCGTTTGAGGTTAGAACGTGTCAGCTAATATTCTACACTTCGATTACCATAATTATCAAGCTTTTGTTTCTTTACTTTATATGTTAATATGAAATGAAGGTTCAAAGAGAGCAACTGTGTTCAGCCCTGTGTAAGCTTGCTAAGAAATAGACAATTACAAACTTAGCTTACTAAAGCATTCAGCTTGTCTGCTGCACAGTTTTTGTAAATAATACATTTTTTACAAAAACTGTGCAGTTAATATTTGTCTACATAACAGCTAAACTAAATTCTCATCGTACCGTTCTATGCAATTGGTAAAATATGAAATGGAACTAAGGCCTGCAAACATATGTCCAATTTCCTAAACAATTAAAAATAGGCATATAACAAAAGAATGTCAATTTAAAGTTACACTGAGGCTTGCAAATAGCAGCGAACCATTCTGACGGCTGAAAAATAAACGTTTTGGAGAGTACGTGAGCCCGAGTTAGGTAACTGCCAACTAAACGTGGGAGAGGGGAAATGTAACTAGTCACTGGCCTGCGGAACTAATAGAGTTTGTAAAGCTAGGTTGCAGTGAAGAGCCTGCTTATGTTCGTATTTTGTTTTGTGATTTTGCCAGTAGCGCAGAGGCAAGGTAATTTAGTCAGGGGAGTTGGGTTAGGCTAGGATAAGACTACCGTCTTTTTGTCAATAAATGAAGTGGAGCCTATGTCGCTCATACAATTTTTGTTAAAATGTATTTTTAAGTTTCTCAGTAAGTGAATTGTATATTCTTATGAGAAATAAAGTATCTTTAACCATAGTTGGGTTCAAATCTCGAGTAGAATAGCAAGTTTAATGAGAGTGTAAATTTTCTTCAATGCGTTTTAAACACAAACTGGCCTGAACAAGGTGGCTTCTATGGAATGGCTTACGTCTACAATTGAGATTAGGCACCCCTATGGTGATGATGATGTGTCGCTTAGATTAGTCGCCAATGTGTTTTTCACAAATTCATCCTTAATTGCCTTACTTTACGGCCATTCACCCATAATACGTTTTAGCCTCTCGTTATATTGGACAATAATCGTATCTCGTTTGCCCATGCTGTTTGTATTACAAAAAATAACCTGCAATATTCGCAAGGCACGCACGAAGGCAATCGAGGCTCCCACAATCAGATATGACTTATTATGATCCATTTTATTCGACGCTAATGCTTTCAAAGGTCAAGACAAATGGGCATTTAATTTTCTGTACCTGGGTAGGTGTAACCCGTATTAAAATGGGCTGTATCGGTCCCCAGGGATAATGTGCGAAATCCCTTCTTAAAGGGATATTTGGCTTATAGAAAGCCTAGTCAGCTTTACCACTTAGAATATTTTCTAGGCTATTCTTATTTAAGTAATACGTTTTAGGTCCTAAACGGTGATTAGGCTGGATAACGAGTACAATGTAGCGTTTGTAACAACTTAAGAAACAGGGTGTTTTTTTTCACATCTTATATACATTAAAGTGTTTCTATCAGGGATGTTACGGAGCTTCGACTCCGACTCCGATAAGTCGGAGCTTCCGATTAATATTACACCTTCGGTTCCGACTTCGGTTCCGATACTTTTGAATCGGAGGTTGAATCGAAGGTCGAAGCATAACAAATATCGGCGACGGCCTGGGTCGACCGTTTTGAACAGGTTTAAACAGGTCGCGTGGACACCTCCCCCGACTCCCGATCGTGCGTTCTATCGTCTATAAATTTTTCACGAGGCAATCGGTGCAGAAACGGCGGAGAACGAGCCAGGACAGACAGACAGACAGACATGACGAAACTATAAGGGTTCCTAGTAGACTACGGAACCCTAAAAACGTATAAGTATTAATGATGATCCCCTATTGTGGTTGAAAGTAAATGGAAATCCAAAATTCCAGCCCCTTCAAGCAATTGCCCGCCAATATTTATCGTTCCCAGCAGGCTCCGTGGTGGGTGAACAACTTTTTAGTGAAGCTGGTCTAATCTACAACTCGTTTAGAAATAGATTGGACGGAGACAAAGCTTCAAAACTTTGTTCGTGAAGTATAATACACTTCTTCTGAGTCGATTAATTCGATTTTTATTAATTATTTGAAAACATGCAAGTAATTTTGTTTTTTGTTGGTTTCATTTTATAATTTCACTATTTTATTTCTTTGCGTTTACTTAAGATATTTAATCTAAAATATCTTTCTCCTGCCACCACTTCTGACCCTGCCTCCGCCTCCGGTTCCGACTCCGACTCCGATTCCGGCTCCGACTCCGACTCCGACTCCGAAAAATAAAATCAAAAAACTCCGACTCCGACTTCGATTCCGATATGACACCTCCGTTACATCCCTAGTTTCTATTACGTACTAGATTTTACCCGCGTCTTTACCCGCGTTATCAAGATTTCTGTTTTTATTCCATGTGAGCATTTAATCAGGATAAAAAGTCATTGACGGACAAACATCTCAACAAACAATCTTTCACATTTGTAATATAAGTATGAAATGATGATTTGTAATTATAGCTTCGTCCAGATGAGGAGTTATGCCCAAAGACACCACGCTGGTCATTTATAAAGTCAGTCTTTTATTTTGCAATTAGTCTTACAGAAAAATTCTTCAGCTTAAGCCTTGAAGCCTGCAATGGCGTTGTTACCCATCAAGCGAAGTTCGCATCGTAATGCAGGCAACATCTGCCCTCGACAAAGCCATTATAAGTTTTGTCCGCAACAAAAGTACGCAACGCGTTATTGCATTTTGAGTAGCTCGAGTAACTCCGAGCTGGAATAGAAAGCTGCAATTAAACTTGCCCAGTTGGATGATTTGTTAGAGTATGAAATGTAAAGCTATTATTTCTTAGTATCGCTATTTTGAACCAATTTTTGATGGGTATATGTTTTTTCAATATAGGAGAGTTATTTATACGTGTGGATTTGTGAAATATGTATGATGTATTTTAACAACAAAATCCACTTAAGTAATGATAATCTCTGTTGATTTGCTGACTCATTTTCGTTCCTTGTTTTAAATATATTTATAAGACATAATTTGTTGAGCGACCAAGTGAGCAAAATAAATATTTATTGATATAACGAACAGTATTTATATAAAAGGCATACTAAATCATAAATTACCTAAGCAAATATCACCTTCGTATTAATGCTGAAATACTTGAACTTGACTCAGCAATATTATTTTGTCCTATACAATCATACTCGACCTCCATTATTAAGTGCCTAAGCGTTTGTTCAAATAATTCAAATTACTGGATTGAAGTTTAAGCTTGCTTCAAGTGTGACTATGTGTCTAGTTACCTTGAGTTGAGAACACAGTTACCGTTATTTGAGCTATCTCCAATATTGAAGATCTTAGAATACTATTAAACTTTGTGTGAATTAGTAATATCAGGTAACTTCGGGACTTGTACAAGTATATTATGTGTGTGTTGTGTTATGATCGCTTAGTCGTGTTTCGAAACTAACTAATATTATAAATGTGAAGATTTGTTTGTTTTGATGTTTGCCCATATACATATGTATAACGCTGAAACTACTGAGCGGATTTGATGAAATGTGGTATGAGCTGACTTAGGTGAGAGGATACTTTTTCTGTGGTCTTAAATCACAGAAGAGTTAAAAACATTTGTGACACATTTTATTGTACCACTACACTCAGTAGGACAGTAAAGATTAGACACAGATGATAAATAAATAAATATCAGACGACATCACTTAAGTTGATCTGACTGCTTGGAAAGATGTAAAAGTAATCTTAGGATATTAGTTAATGGATATTAGTGTTATGAGGATGTTCATTCTAAAATCCATAACACAAGCATGATACCATCAGTGGAATTTCCCATATTAAATAGACTGATATGAACACCTAGACAAGTACACAAATCATGTTCATGTTAGTCCTGTGCGGGAGTCGAACCTGCGCCGACAATGCCGTGACATGTAATCTCTAAATCCGTGTATTCAATTTGCAAGGCTTGATTAATTAATCATCAATCAACTTTATAATTATTGTGTTTGCAGTCACGTTGTGTTTAGTCGGTTCGATCAATTGTTTGAAGTCAATTGTTCTATGCTAATAGGTTAAATGCATGTTATTGGATATGTCAACATCATATGCAATGTACATTATTTAATTATTAATGCATAAACACTAAAATATTTGGTTAAGTAATTGAAGTAAATTATTACGAATAATTGTTGACCTCTTGAAATGGCATTATCCATCTATTGAACATATAATTCATATCGTCAAAAGTAAAGAACTAAAGGTAATTTTAAACATTTAAAGACAAGTGGTAACTTACAATCATTGGAATCGGAACGGACTATTTCCCAGTGAAGTCACGTTAAAAAGTTTAATCATATTGGCAGTTATTTCATGGTCACCCTCAAAGAGCGGAGAGCTAAACGATCGCCCGGGAATCGGGATAATGCGGTTAATTAGCTTACTCCCGGGAAATGCCGCCACTGACGACAGAAACATAGTTTAATACGAGTTCTCAGTATAAGCGAATGGTTAACTTTTTATTAAAATATGATTTTGCCTCATTTTCCCATTGGATAATGTTTTTTTTTGGCCATAATTGTTTTGTCTTAAAAACCATTCACTGCTTAAGCACAGCCTTAAAAAATATTTAATATTTATTTTTTTTCTCCTGAAATTGCAATCAAGGTTCCTTCTTGGTGGTAAGTAGTTACCAGAACATTCAATTGTATCTCTTGAGGCATCAATCTTGTTTCGACGACCCAGTAATACCATGTCCCTGGGTTTTGAGTGCTACATTCGAGAAGATAGGTGTATACCGGCACCAGACGGACCCCTTTTGAACGTGACCAGTGAGAACCTATGAGTTTTAGTGGGTGAATATCCTATATTCCCACACAACCATTTTACGCCCCACCGCAAAAAATGTGCATAAATGCATTTTCCAACGCAAAACAGCTTGAAAGAAAAAACTAAAAGATGAAGGAAGCAAACTTCTTTTCTCTCCATGATCCTTAACTTACATTAAAAGTAGAAATGAAAACTTAAGATATCCAACGAGTAAATCTCAATGGAACTTATCGTATTTAGCTCGCGTTTGAAGTTAATGCGGACGTCGGATTAAACTAACTTCTCTTTGAACCGTGACGCTATTTATATCATTTATAGTTTTGAAGAGGGTCGCCAATCTGGAGAGTTTCAACGCGTAAGTCTCTTTTAGTAGATTTTTCTGTGAGATAGTTTTATGTGGTATCTTTTGCAGTTTAATTAGTTATATTTCTTGTAATCTTAGGTATTTATTATAATTATTACAAAAAATCAACAACGAATTTAACCTTAATTTTTAAATAAAGCTATTTTTGTAAAAAAATATTTCGAATCTGTAAAGTTTATTAGCATGCCCAATTATACCTAGACACGTACTTAGCTATTTCAGCAGCTACTTCTTAAACATATTGCCTCTTTTGACGTCTTTTATCATTATTAACAACTAAATAATTGATGAATTTTACTTAATCTTGTCCTAAGTTTATATTCCAACTATCCCTTTACACACGGTTGCAATATAAAGAAGATGAAAACATGCTTCTGGAATAAATATGAATTTCCATCCGCCAAAATGACTAAAATTCAAATACTTCTTTCACCTAAAGGCACGTGCGAAAGATTCTGCGGAACTTGTGTACTTGCAAATAAACTGTTTGCGTTCCTCGGGGCACGGAAAAACGAATACGGTTCACGTCCACGCAAAGATTAATGGTTGTGACGCGAGCAAAAACCTGAACGGGTTACGTGATCACTGCCCGGTAGGACTTTGTATGTACTTAGTTTTGTTACCACCAGAAGTGAGTTAAATATTTTCCGTAGGATTGGAGGCTTCTAAGCTTCGTTAACTAGTATGACTTGCCGTCATAAATATACAGGAACGTACATACAGTACGTAAACGTAGAGGATAAAAATACTTTGACAACGAAATAAAATCAAATGATTTGCGAAGTTACCATGTTCTTTAATGTTTAACACTATTGTTACAAATAATACTTTAATAGTGTCGATAAATTAACATACAATTATGTCTACATGAACTTCGAGAGTTTTTATACAGCATTTTTTGTTAGTTATTCCTACACCAAAAAACATTTATATATTCTTTATAGAATTCGTGCAGTTTAGATACGCTTACAATGTCAGCAAAATTATACAAAATGTTCACAACTTCCAGACAAAATATATTTTCTCTACGCCAACATCCATACGTTATAATACCAAGCTTAGTGATTGTAACACATATATAGATCGATATCTCGTTGCCCATCCGATATTCCGCACATTCGATTCCCTTTGTTTTGTTTACAGGCTCCCCTACTAATCCCCTTGCTGGTGCATTTCTGTTCATATTCCATTCCCTCTGTCCATTACCGTGTTGATTTGTTCCTTTATTGCTACAGCCGCCTGTGATTGGCAGCGTCGATGCCAGTTATTCGATTTGAACATGTATCGATTTACATTTCATTCGTTTGTTTGTAATATACACAGACTTGTTTACGTTGCGAATTTTAATAAATTCGAATTCGTTGGTCGAATTTTGGAGCATTAAAAGCTATGTTATACATGTCCATGAAGGTCCATAGTCGCTTTAAATATTAATACATAAAACGCTTGCTTACCCAACAGCAATTCAAAATAATATCAAGGTCTGTTCAGAGGAGAGCTACGAAACAATTATTTGTTATTTACTTTCCTTATCGTCAAAATACACATGGCTATTATCCCGTCTTGTCGAATTCTTATTTTGTGACTGAGAGGAAAAACAAGTAAAAAACTAAGAGGGTGCGAAATTGCTGTGTTAGCCCGCGCCGGTTATTACGTACTTTGAGAAGGGACAGGGAGGGACAAGCTTAGGGATGACGAGTTTTTGGTCTTTATGCTTATTTAAAAAATAATACGAATTTGCACTTATCACACGATGCTTACATGTTTAGATATCTGACTTATCTGAGTCACGAGGAAAAAGTGATTTACTGACTCTGCAATTAAGATGCTTTCATATAATACACTAGCGGCCGCCCGCGACTCCGTCCACGTGGATTTCGATTTCCAATATCCTATGTGTTATTCTGATGTATAAGCTATATTGTGGTAAAGTTTCATTCAAATCCATTCAGTAGTTTTTACGTGAAAGAGTAACAAACATCCATACATCCACACATCCACACATACAAACTTTCGCCTTTATAATAGTAGTAGATAGTAGTAGAATATAACTTTGCCTCTGACTAAGAGTGAAAAACTACTCATAGCAAGTGACTGATACAGTGGCTTGGAAATTTTTACGCTTCCCTTTTTATTTGACACATGAAAGATACAGAATAGGAACGAAATAAGATATAACAATTACCTGCCAATGTACACATATATTCAAATCAAAGCTTGATTAATTCAAGAATCTAGCTATCAGAGCTCTCTTAAATCAAAACGAAAAGTCTCCCTGAATAAAATCATACATAGTAAGCTGCCTGCCTGTCCGCAAAAAGTAGCATCAAAACAAACTCAAACAAACGTTATTGATCAATTAATCAGGCGCACTATACTAACTTATATCGCGCTGTAAAATAATTGAACAGCCGTCCGCTTGGCACATTTCTAATTCATCATAGATAACATCACGTAACTGCTGTTGGAAAGAAAATTGATTACACACTAGCCACAATTTATTCGAGTCGATATAATAGCGACCATTACCGTGATGGATTCGACGATGGCCTGCCAATTACACCTTTCATTCGATGTATCGATGAAAAATGAGGGGGAATCGGTGACAATTTGTTTAGTAAAATCACAGCCCTTTTAGGCGGCATTTGGAAATCGGTGCGGTTGTTGTAGTCTAATAATGTAGTCAGATTTGAACGTGGATTGTCTGTTTTGTGAGTAGAGGCTTTGTGTAACTTGTGAATTAACTATAATAAATCATGCGTCTTATCTTCATTCGGTAAAATCCCAACTAATATTATAAATGCGAAAGTAACTCTGTCTGTCTGTCTGTCTGTTACGCTTTCCCGCTTAAACCTCGCAACCGATTTTGATGAAATTTGGTACAGACAATCTTTAGACCCTGAGACAGAACATAGGCTACTTTTTATTTCGAAAAAAAGAAATCCACGCGGACGGAGTCGCGGGCGGCCGCTAGTGTTTTAATAATTTGGGTATTTGTCTTCTGCGTCTCTTCTGACTTACTATGGATTTATTTTTCTTCCGTCCCACTTCGTTCCAAATACAAAAAAAATATATGATTATTATCTAAAAATATTAAACGTATTTCCTTAATTTCTCCTTGAACATAGAAACATATAATCATACAGTAATGAATCCATTATCCAAATAGCTTTATCAAACATCAGTTGAATAATCTTAGAGGCTGTCTTACTCCTGACTTGCAGGTCTGGCGAGGCAATCTCGGAACACGCTCGAATGTGTTGAGACACGGCTAATTAATCCGGGAGGTTACTATTGTCTCGGCTTGCTCAGGACGTGTCTGCTCGAATTGCCTGCTTAGACAATCACAACAGGGGCTGGAGTGGCCTAGATTACACTAGATAGGCAACTAATGTCGTTGGAAAAAGGTTTTGGAAATAAATAGCAAAATACTAACTACACTGACCATCATAAATGTTTATGGACAAAAACTGTGGGCGCCGGCCTTATGCCTGCGACTTCTGAGGCTCACATAAGTGCTACAAAGAAAATTGGAGGAAGTATTTTTTAAGTTATTTCTCAAAGGTCGGCAAAGTATTTGTGTGTTTCTTGATGTGGCAAATGGTTTTCCTCGTATGTCTCAAACAAATATGTATGAGTGTAAAAATAAATAAGTCAAATCTTATACCTATAACCCGTACGTATTTCCAAATTATCGCAACTCACACGTGATTATTCTGGCTGCGTCCGTCGCTTGAATTGGCTCGCAAATATACTTTCACGATCAAATATACGAGTATAACCTTCCCCGAGGTTCAATTTATCTGCACACTAAATATCATGTAATCGGTCGGACGGTTTAATCGCGAAGAGGAAATAAACAGAACGCGGGATTGAACTCACAACCCGTGTGGGGTTGTGAAGGGGTTTCAAAGTGAATTAATGAAGGGAAGCAATATGATATTTTTATTGGCTGGCTCGAGGGTGCTCCGTTATTACGCCTGGACAAACATATTAGTGCTTAAAACTTCTATGTCATAGTTGTAAGGTACTTTTAATTCTGTACAATGATGATTATGGTGAGAAATAAACGTTATTATTATTATTATTATATGTGTTTTGAGCATTTTTTGTGAAAGATAATTGGGTGCATTATGAAATGTGGATTTGTAGTTCCTTTATTCGTTCTGAGCTAATTTAAATTAAGATCGACTCTCTTAAAATACATAACTCAAACGTATAACAATGTTTTTATTTATTGATGATTTATTGATTTATTCTTTTTGTATCTTAATTAGTGCAAGCAATACATGATGCAACTTTTGAGACTTTTTCAGGGTATGAAAATACTAGCAAATTGGTCCGCCTGAAATTCGGTTTCCGTCATAGTCTTAGATTAAAGCTTAATACCTTTCTCGACAAATAGACTATCCAAAGCAAAAATATTTCTTCAAATCGGACCATTAGTGCCTGAGATTATCGCGTCCAAACAAACAAACTCTTCAGCCTTATTATATTAGTATAGATATGTCTGGTGGTGTTTCTTCGGTTACAAAAATACTTTTAATCCCTAAATACAGAAATACCACAGAATGCCACTAGTGCATACTTTGCTTTTCGACTGGTAAATAAATAAAGCACACTACCGCTCCATTTTCCGCATCATTTCCAACCGCGCAATCAGGAACCGCGGCTCAAAGGCGGTGGATCCATTCCTTCCTGGCTCAGTGGTTAGGGCGTCAAAGTCGTTTCCTGTTCCCTTTTGACTCCCGGACGCGGCTCTGATGCACCGGCGACCGTTGAGTGCATTTTAGGCACCACTCGCAGAGTGCTAGTTATTTGCTGTTGAATTTTCTTAGAGAATTCTTGCATGTTCCGAGATTTTTGCACAACGGATTGCTATGACGTTGCAAGGTTACATGGTGATTTTATTTTGTGTTCTTTTAATGGTGTAAAAAGCACAAGTATGTGACGCAACTTCTACTGGTAATATGCTTATTAACAAATGTACCAAATAGTAACTACACTCTTCAGACCTAAAAATTCGAGGAAATTAAGTATCTCAGGCGTCACATACTTGTATTATCATAATTATGCATTATTATGTATTATAATGAATATTAATAATCCTAGGCTTACGTTAATAAAGGTCGTATTCGCCCGTTAATAAGCTGAATTAATTTCCTCGTGAATTAGCTGGTTAATTGGTCCCATCATCACCGGTTTTCGCGATCTAAACAATTATTAACTTTGATTACGAAATTAATTGCTAGAGAGGAATCCATCTTATAACCCCCCCCCCTCCCCTTTGCTTCCCCTTCCTCAAACCCTTGATTCAATCCCAAGGTAACCTGGAATAGATTAATTAATTATTGAGGCAATTGCAACTGAGTGTCTTCAGATCAGTTTAATCACATTTTCCTAGTAGTAATTAAATGAACTAAAGTATCAAATGATCAAACTGATTTTAAAATTAAATAATATGTAACTTATATCACGAGTATCTTGCCGCGGCCTTCAACCGTAGATTGCAGTTACTCTCAAGAAAAGAAAGCAAAATAGAAAAAATATTAATATAATATATACATAGTACTTTTATCCCTTGAATACCGCAATATTATTTTATTCCTCTGAGGTAATATTAATCCTGTTCCAATTAGTATACGAAAATTAATCCCTTCTTCTTTGGTCACGGCAGCACGCATTCTCGTTTGGACTTAAATCGCTAATTTCTTTCTTGTGTTTATTACTATCATCTATTATTATAAGAGCAAAAACAAGACCGCCAAAACTATTATTAAGACAGACGTAATAAAAGTTAGCCAGTATAACAGGATGAGGTACTTTTCCATTACAAAGTTATGGCGTTTTACACAGCTGTCAGCTTGACAGTGTTTAAGGGTCGGTATTCAAATGAAATGTAAACTAAGGTCAGTTTTCTCGTTTCAGGTAATGGCGGGGTCCAATAGGGCCGGCTGGAAACTGGGTTAGGGTCGCTTGATGACCCCGGCTGGGTGAGTCGATTGGCTGTTTACTACTAAGGGGTTAGCCGACGGTGCTTTATGGTTTTCGTGTTATAGGTTTGTATTAATCTGTGATCGAAGGGTGGAGTAGGTACTTTGCTTACCAATATGCAATGATGAACAGGATATTACAAAATATTGATGTAAGCACTTTACTTATAGTTATAAGTAAATATTTATTTAACTTGGAAGTAAGACAATGAGTTCAATTTCTCTTTTAATCTAAACATCCGTTATATGAGTAATTAAATGCGGAGTCAAATACATACCGGTTGATTCCCTGTATGTACTACAGGGAAATATGTACGTTGTACATCATCATACTTATTTTATTAATGTGAAAGTTTGTTTGTTTGGATGTTTGTCCGTCAATCACGCTGAAACTACGGATTTTGATGAAAGTTGGTATGTAAGCAGGGTATGAGTCATTCCGATTAAAAGATCCCATGGGATTATACAGACTACTATGTGGTAAATTTGAAATCGTAGTATTTTCCGTACTCATTCAAATACAGTAACCAATCAAGTGGAAAAACTATTTCCACAAACACGTGACTCGTATTTTATTTAGAAAATTGGTTCCGATAAATCTTTAAAAAGTTTCCCGGTACAAAATCCAAACCAGCGACTTATCGTATGAATGGAGCAGTTTTCCGATTCGCTTCTCGCCAGCTTTGTGGGAGCTTTGCCGTATTCAGACTATTTCAGAGCACCCGCTGGGTATTCATTCAATTTATTTTTAGCGTAACATGTGTTCGCTTGACTTGCACTATGGCTTGAAAATGGGGATTTTCAATGCAATTTTTTTCCTGTCTGGTTTCGACTAAAGTTTTTGAACTCTAATTGCCTTAATGAAAACATATGACGGGCCCGTTGGTCTAGTGGCTAGAGACCCTGGCTACGAAACCAAGGGTCGCGGGTTCGAATCCCGCTAGGGGAAAATGTTTGTGTGATGAACATCGGCATTTGTAGTCGAGTCATGGATGTTTATAAAAGTATTTAAGTATGTCTATCCGTTTCCTAGCATTCATAGTACAAGTTTCGAGCTTAGTTTGTGGCTAGGCAATTGGTGTGTTAGTCCAAAGAATTTATTTTATTCCAAAGAATTTATATAGCATTTAAAAGATCCTCGTACGTATTTAAATTTAAGACCTTACAAGGATTTTGAATATTCAGGCCAATCATATCTGAAGTATAATGGCTACCACAATAATATTTCTGGAGTGCAGCCAGAACTGTGAAGGGTATTACTCGTATTAGGAGTGTATTAAGCAGCTTTATAATTAAAAGCGAATTTAAAGCAACGAACGTATTTTGAATTTTTACAGAAGGCTAGAATAAGTTTCGGTGATTTTTTAAATACTTGTTGGATGTATTTGTAAACTTAATCGTCTTCGATAATAATCTTGAAGGAAGGCATCTTCAAAAGCAGTACACGAAGTCCCAACAAAGCCTAAACAAAGTTAGCCCGAGATAGTTCGGTTTAATAACGTTATCCCGGAATCTGCGGAATGGCCGAGTTGCGCGGAGTGACCCGGGATCGAATCCCGGATGATTCAATTAGCCGGGCCCAATAACGGCTGCTTTACTTGCCCCCGACGATTGTTTGAGATGCCTTTAATTGTTTTGGCTTGTTCTTTGTTGGTGTTTACGGCTTTGATTGAATAGTTGGACGTAAGCTTTTTAGTGAGGTGATCACGTACAAACACAATATAGGAGACTATTTTTATTGCGATTTCATTTGGCTGGAAGGTCCGGAGTTACCCTATGTATAGCCAGAATTTATTGTATTATATACATATGTAGGTGGTTATACGGTTGGTTAGACGTAAACCAACATTACTTGAAACTCAACATATTTTTATAATCCAGCAGTCAGATCCGAATTATGTTCGTCACTGTATTAACAATAAAAAGTTATGTTATAATAGTTATGTGTGGATTTCGATGTCCGCACAAATAGTGTTATAAAAAGATTTTTTTATACAAAGAGATTTTTTCATTCGAACCAGTATTTTCTGAGATAAGCGCTTTCAAACATATAAATAAACTCTTCAGCTTTATTATTACATAGTTCTTGTGGCCACTGCATCTGGTTAAAGGCATATTTTCTATCCATGTACAATACATTCATGTCAATATAGTACAATAACTAGCGGCCGCCCGCGACTCCGTCCGCGTGGTTTCCGGTTTCCGCAAACGTAGGTATTTACTATACCTATAAAGTTCCATACAAACATGAATCCCCTTTTTCATCCCCTTGGGGTGGAACATATAAAAATCCTTTCTAAGGGGATCTTTATGTCATAGTAGCTTTATGCATGCCAAGTCCCAGCCCAATCGGTTTAAAATTGACAAAGTTTCATACAAACATTAATCCCCTTTTTCATCCCCATGGGGTGGAACACATAAAAATCCTTTCTACGGGGATCTTTATGTCATAGTAGCTTTATGCATGCCAAATCCCAGCCCGATCGGTTTAAAATTGACAAAGTTTCATACAAACATTAATCCCCTTTTTTATCCCCTTGGGGTGGAACATATAAAAATCCTTTCTAAAGGGATCTTTATGTCATAGTAGCTTCATGCATGCCAAGTCCCAGCCCGATCGGTTTAAAATTGACAAAGTTTCATACAAACATTAATCCCCTTTTTCATCCCCTTGGGGTGGAACACATAAAAATCCTTTCTAAGGGGATCTTTATGTCATAGTAGCTTTATGCATGCCAAGTCCCAGCCCGATCGGTTTAAAATTGACAAAGTTTCATACAAACATTAATCCCCTTTTTCATCCCCTTGGGGTGGAACATATAAAAATCCTTTCTAAGGGGATCTTTATGACATAGTAGCTTTATGCATGCAAAGTCCCAGCCCAATCGGTTTAAAATTGACAAAGTTTCATACAAACATTAATCCCCTTTTTCATCCCCTTGGGATAAAATAATAGATATATACTATAGCCTATAACCTTCCTCGCCAAATACACTATCCAACACAAAAAGAATTTTTCAAATCGGACCAGTACTTCCTGAGATTAGCGCGTTCAAACAAACAAACAAACAAACAAACAAACAAACAAACAAACTCTTCAGCTTTATATATTAGTATAGATATAGATAATGATAGTAACCGGACGTATGTCTTCGCTTAGGGGACCAATGTTTCTCGCAAAGCAATTATCGAGTTCGTATTAGAGGTCCATATTAACAGCTTCCGTTCAGCCCTCTATCCCTTTTTGATAGTTAAGGAAGATCGGGCGCCGTAAATCTGCCCCAGCCACAAGGGGTTTTAAGACGTCATTTTACAGCAAGTATGGGTTATTGTTATTCATATTATTCGTAGTAAATCGTCATATTAATATCTGATGGTCTGGCCAATTTAAATATATGGCTAGAATCCAATATATTTTGTTGATTAGGAAGAGATCTTTTAAGATTGCTGAATTATATCGACAATAAGTCAAAGTATGTAATGGTCAAGAAGTTTCCCATTAGACCTTGTGCACGAACATGTCTCTTTGTCCTTGTCTGGGTGTTATAATATGTGTCTATTAAATTATATTTTTAATACCACTGGTGTTTCTAACACAAGTTCCTGTGCTAACACTGAGTCAGATCAATGTATGTGATGTTGTGAAATATTAATTTATTTAAACCACATACAATGTAGCATTCTTGCATGTTATATCTCTGACGTTGGTGAAACCTGTTTTCTGGTTTCTTGGAGAGCTTGTAATCATTCCCGTAATACGCAAAGTTTGATTCCCCGTTCAGCCGCCGCCGCCGCGTCATCAATCTTGTTTGGGGATCCTGTCATTGGCGGCTTTTCTCTGTGGGGATCGGCACCTGGACCCATTTTATTAGTATAATGGCTGCATTTAAGCGAATTGATTAATCCTTCGTTTTAATAATGAATGGCAAATTATACGGAATAAAATATGTCCACTCTGATGCATTCACTCGCCCGAGTTGAGTTTCTTTGCTTAGAGGACATCCCTAACTAGCCTAGAAGCAGAACTTGCTAAGAACATCTACAACTTTCCCTAGTTACTTTTGATTGAACTCATTCAAATTGACATGGCATCTCTTCTTTTATTACTAGCAATGAAATTTTCGCAAAATTAGTCTACCGATCTAGGACAATACCCAACAATGTGCCCAGTTTCACTTTCGCTTGATGGGTTTCCAACACCTCCCTTGCCTGTTCCGGGTAAAATTTCAGACGAGTCTGTCAAACATTGATTGCTTTGAAATACTGCAACAAGCTCGCATACAGTCCGCACACTAGCGCCGCTTTTTGATTTTCTTGATTTCTATTAAATAAAAGGAATTTAGATAAAATACATCTATAAAGAGTAGTGCACTAAAACACTTTTAATTTTGTATTATGACTATCTTTAGGTATCTAAGAAAAGTGTTCAAAGAAATCTTCAAAAAATCATTAATCCTTTAGTGCAGTTACAGAGCGTTGGTTTTAACCAAATTTTTTAAAAAATATCACAATCAAAGAAAACCAAATGGCGGCGCTAGAGTGCGGACTACACACGCTTAACATGTGTAGGAGACCAGGTATTTCCGTAGTCCACTGCAACAGTTAACCGGAGCGTCACCGGCTGCGTCGTATTTCTACAAGTTTTACTGGCGAATATTTTACGCTCCCGGCATTCAGGCGATTCCCGTTTTTTACCTGTTTTATGAAGGTTGCGTTCTGCGCTCCATCGGGAACACAGGTATTGTTTTTGTGCCGTTTACAATAAATAGAGTGAATCGTTTCGCTTGACTGTTTTGCTTTGTGAGACGAGATTCGAATTGATTAATATTTTGCAAGATGACTTTCAGAGTAATTCTCCGTTGGGTTTGCGAAAAAGCTATTATTATCATCGTAAAAAGCTTTGTCGACTAAAAAAAGATCCTTGAATAATGTTATCCAATTCTATTGCCAACAGAAAACATTTTTACGAAAGCCGACAGTAGTTTTCAAAATGTTTTTTTATTTATTTTGTTGTGACCAAGTTGAGAAAAATAAATTCAATAGTATAGGACACATATCTGACGAACCGAAAGCAAAGTAAGAAAAAAGAGGCAATTATGAATAATAATAAACTTTGTCTTTAATATTTCATGTGTCTAAGAATAATGTATCTTTGTCTCATCAACAATCCATCATACATAGAAATTGCGTATTTTCCCGTTCTAGGCACCTTAAGTACGAGCACAGTTTACTTTAAGCCTGAAGACACTGTATGAATAATTTCCAACATATTTGTCCCGAAACCTAACTGCCACTTACATTAAGATTACATCAAAATATGTAAATTACTACATCACAGACTCATTTGCTGAATAGGTTACACATGAGCGGAATTACCAATCCGATTTGTTACTACAAAGGCTGAGCGATATTGTATTGAAGAACTCGATTTTGGGTCTTACGTTACGGGTAGGTATCGTATATTGAAGCGCTCGGTTCGCTTCGGCAGTTCTAAGCGAATTATGATGAAAAGCATTACTTGTAAGTCGATGTATTACTTTATGATAATGCGTCTTCGGTTCTACTTCGCGTTAGGATAGATGGCGAAAGACATTTCGAAATCGGCTGTCGTGAATGAATTAACGTAACGGGTTGTGCATTTACATATATTTTTGTGTTTTTAGAAGATCTAACGAAACCAATGTAACAGGTTTTTGAACATTTTAATAATATAGCTTATTTTACTTTACGTTGAGCGAGGACCTAAAACATTATAAGAAACCAGGTATCGCTGTTTTTATGTCCAATTTGGCTGATAACTTTAATTAAAAGATCCATTTTTCATTAAAAAAATCTATCTTAAGTAACTCAAAGTAGGATCGTTCTTTATACCGAAATACTGATTTTAATAGTTGTTTTGGTAACGTTTATACTTTTCTACTACTGAAATGAGATTATAGAAATGTCTTGTGCTTTTGTCGCCTCAAATATTTTATTACTTGCACTAAATCCAAGAGTTTATGGCGATGTTTTTCAACGAAATGAAGTGTTTACTGCGGAGTGCAATTTAAGATATAAAGATAAAGGAGTGGGCGAAGTGGCTAGTGATTAGAAAGGCCTAAGTCCAGCAGTAGACCGTGACAGTTTAATGATGATTACAAATTATGTTTCTCGAACAACAGTCTTAACTCATTCTATATTTATGATATACTAGCGCCGCCCGCGACTCCGCCCGCGTGGATTTCGATTTCCAATAGCCTAAAGCCTTCCTCGTGAAATGGGCTATCCAACACAAAAAGATTTTTTCAAATCGGTCCAGTAGTTCCTAAGATTAGCGCGTTCAAACAAACAAACATACAAACAAACATACAAACAAACATACAAACAAACATACAAACAAACTCTTCAGCTTATATATTAGTATAGATATAGATTTTTGACACATGCCTTGCGGTTCTATAGAAAAACATGAAAACTATACTACTACTACTCCCATGGCTCAGCGACCCGAAGTGTGTCTTGGCCTCCAGAATGAGAGTGCGCCACTTTTTGCGATCTTTGGCGATTTCTCGCCAATGAAAACTATGCGACTGTGATACTTCCTCCAAACCTTTTCTAGTTTTCCGTACTCCTATTAGATTAACAACCAAACTACAAGTGCTTAAGCCACTCATACTACCAGCCATCTCCAGAATGGCTGCTTTAAAAACGCAACACGCCGCAAAAGCTGTTAACAGTCGCTTTTAATGGCGGCGATCGAGACCGCTTTGGGACCTCGCCAATTATGAACGCTTCCAGTTTTATTCCTATCCTAATGCTGATGTCCGGATTTTAGGATTAGGCCGTGAAAGTTAATTGTTCGACAAAGCCAGGCCCGCTGTTACATTTATAACGACAGACGCCAAACGCTTTTGGCTTTGAGCTAACTTTTGAGTAACTTTTTTTTATAAGTAGATTTTTGCCAATCTAAGTTTAACCAAATTAAATTGAGTACTATTTTGATAGACGCCATAGAGACGTAGTGGTTTTCCTATCAATCCGATCACACATTTTAAATATTGTAATATCTTTACTTATGTACGTAAAACATTAATCACACGTCGGTTTTGGTAAAGATTAAATATCATTCATACAAAAAGTGTGATATTGTTTTTTCTTGTTGTCAGTCATAGTCTGCATTTGAAAGAATCGGAAGGTATATAAATTGCTAAAAGATAATGTTCGATTCTCTTAGCTTTTGCTCTCAGCAACACCTTAGATTTAGATGAGATTACACTTTCAGTTCACGTAGCAAAATAATGAAAATGCAGACAAAAGATAAGTGACAGCTTTACTGCCGGACCGTATCGAGTCGTAACTAACCTTGATCGCTGGCCGGTATGCAAATGAGACCTTTGCAACTACTCCAGAATGTGTATAGTGGGGTGAGGTGTACTTATATGTCGATGGGGGATATATTATGCTGAATTTGCTTGTATTAAAATTGGTGTGACGTATTTTTGCAACGTAGTTAAAGTTTGAAAAGAAATCCAATGAGAAGAAGAGAAGAGAACCTAGGAGTTTTTAGAACTTTGTAGACATTTACGGATGTAAGTCCGACAAGATTTCAATGTTTTCTGATGTAAGTCTTCAGACTTATTTATCATCACGATAAGATTTCACCTCGAGACATGTTGTCCAATCTCGACTGTCTTTAAACCTTGTAACTCAATTCCTCTAAGCAGCGTCGTTAGACTAGAATGTCAGGATTAGTGGTAGATTTAACTCTTTGTCGTGTAAAATGCAACCCGGAGGTGCGGATGTTATTTCTCGGGGGAGCTCTGTTTGCGCCCCGACGCGGATTTGTCAGATCTAGTCTGTTTATCTGGCTTTCAGTCTAGGCTAGATCTTAGCATTCAATAGGGTGCTCTGCAGGTTCTACGTTCGCGCTTGTTTGTTTCATCTGACGCTGATGTTGTTACTGTTTCTTGTTTCTGTTAAAAGAGTCTTGTTTCTGTGCAATTAAAAATTAAGAATTCAAAGCTCTCGTAAATAGTCTTGCAAAGAATTGCAATGATTTTCATAAGAAGTAAAACAGTCTTCATGTCAAGAAATTGGTATTCAAAAGGACATAACTGTTATTCAAACACACTTGAACCTCATTCAAAGCTCAACGTTCGTAATAAATTATATTTATTTTTCATTAAGTGACAATTTTCGCATCATTAGAGAAAACAAATTGACTTCCACGTAAAAAACTTCATAACCTAAAAATACGATACTTTCAAGTGCCAGCCTAACAAAAGAAAAACACATGTAATTAAATTTCTGTGTTCTTTGATGCGATCAAGTCCCTGTTTGAGGATGCTTCCCAGGCCACTTACGTCCTCCAATTATTCCAATAGCAAAAAGGCACTTGTTTCTTAGTAATTTTCTCGAGATGTCCTTAAATCTTCCCGGCTTGACCTGCACTTATCTCATCTCGATTAAACATTTTCTGGGCAAAGTTTGGGTTTTTATCATTTTTATGTTCGTGAAAATTTATTACTTTTTTTGGGTTAGGTGCGTTCTTATCTTCCGCCCCTATTCTTATAAATGTTCAAATATTATTTTACGTTTAGATGTAACAAAGTCAATGGTTACCGCATACCAACTTTTTGGCCTTAGGTTACAGCGCCACCTTGGGCATGGTTACTGCTAATCATATGACTGTGAGAAGATATGGAAATTAGAGCTAACTTAAGTGTTGGCTCGTTGATCAAGATTAAATAAGTGACAGAGTTGTGAAATAATGATTGACGGCTACATGCAGAATGTTTAATATTCCGAAATTGCGTTTTTTCTGTTTAACAATTTGCAAAATGTTTAAATATGAAATAAACTTGAACTTGCTCGCTTGCATTTTCAAGTGCAAACTTGATATAATATTCAAAACTCAATTAATTTTCTGCAAACTAATTCGCAAGAAATGGTCTCACATGTTATGTTATAAATATTTACCGTACCTTTGTTCTGACGTGAGTTCGGATAATGCCACGTTTCACAGCTCCCTGGGGCTATTTTACCTCTATAAATGTTCAGTCACCCCAAACTGTTTAATCAGCATGCAGATAGTTTAGTCAAGTGTGTGAAACAATGGGCGATGGGACTGGTGTGGTTCTAAAATATGTCGGCTTAGTGTCTCGCACGAGTTAAAATATGTATACTTCTGTTAGATTAACCTTTATTAAACTTAAATGCTACAGTATCTGTTTACTTAATGTGTTGGGTTTTGATTAATGTAAGGTGAAATAAAGCAGTGATTTAAATTGGCAATATGTTTTTTTAATGACAAACTGATATTAATGAACACGAATATTTGTGACTAACGGCCGCCCGCGACTCTGTCCGCGTGAATTTCATATCCCGCACACATAGTGTTATTCTATAGATTTAAGCCTTCCTTGTGACAAGGACTATACAAAACAAATAAACAAATTCAGTTCGAACCAGTTGTTCAGAAAATATGCGGGTACAAACCAATAAACTCCTCAGCTTTTTGTAAGTATTAGATATAACCCGTAAATGTCAATATTATCAACCATCAAACCAAATTTTCCGAAAGCGATTACAATAAACGCCATGACCCAAACAGACTGACTTATAAACCCGAAGCTACAACCCGTTGGTCCGCAAGACGGATGCGTGTCAAGCTGAACTCGAGGGCGTTATCCTGTTCGCGTAATGAATAAAGAACAAGGCATGAATTATTCACGGTGCCCCTCCTCCTGCCATGTCCATCGTCCACTCCGATACCGATCTGAACTGACAGTAGGGTCGTAATCTTCTCGTAAATTTTCTCTTACATCTTAAGCTGACTTAGATTCGTTTTGTCAGTAATATGTACAATGAAAAACTTTGCCTTAATGGAACATAATTTGATCGCAAAAAGAGGAAATTACCAATTTATCGATTTCATACCCAACGTTTCAGTGTCTTGAAGAGGTAGAGTATGATATTCATCAAATCGTGTTTTTATAGTATGTGCAAATTCAACGCATCACAGACATTTGCAATATTAGCAAAATTATGTAAAAAATCTGTTAATTCTGTTTAATAATTTTGTCAAATTTTTACAACCACCTGAGACAAACACCCACTTACTGACAATCTAGAATCACTAAAAGTTACTTCTTGTTCTATTACCATTAAACGGACATACAAAACTTATGCAATCCTGTGCCCGTTGATTTCATAATTATAATATGAATAATTTAATTCATCATAAAATATAACTTGTTCGAGTTTGTTAAACAAATAATCTTCCTTATCAGACTCCTTGTCGAATTAGATCAAATATTGTCTTGATTAGGTTTTTGACAACGTCGTCGTAATTTGAATTAATGCCTCTGATTCGATTCCGCTAACGAAGTCGTTTGCTTATATTATTTATTAGATTAATGGTAATCCCTTCGAGCGTTTGTTATGGATTTGGGACATCCCGGTTATTAGGAAATATTTTGTTTTGTTGTTTGAAGATGTCTGAGAGTAATTAAAGGAAATATCTGAATCTGGGTCAAACTCGGAGCATGTTTAAAAGCTGTTTAAATATTTTTTACCAATGAACCATTTTTCGATTAATGATGAAGTAGATTATATTTTACGTAAAACTTACTATATATTGTTGTTGTTTTATACATTTTGCTACATCTGGCAACATACTCGAACATTCACAGTTAAGATTTTCTTACATTTAATTAATAAAAACGCTTGGTAGTAAATTCTCGCTTACACAAGTGTTACTGCAACGCTGTGTAGTAATTCATTTAAATTTACATATTCCCCAGTGAAATATGAAGTTAACATGCAAATGATGGCAACAAAACACGAGATATGTCCCAAAGCAAATGAATTATTTTCTTTAGGGAAGTTGTTTTGTGTCAAGGAAATATTTTTCATATTAAAGAAAATTAATTATGACCTCTTCAATTGCTCTTTTTCTTAATTTTCACCTTTTGTTACTTTTGTGAATAATGGAAAACAAGCTGAGTTATGATGTATTTAATTTTTGAGATTTGGTAAATATGGTGTTTGTTTGTGTAATTAATTATATCATAATTTATTACGATTAAGGCTTTTCTAGTATAACAAGTGGATGATAAATTAATTAGGAACTTAATGCTTTCATTTCTAAATGGTTTAGCATTTAAGAATATTTCTTATTAACGTAAATCAATGTTCATCGTATTCATCGTCGGTTAAGATTCAACTTATCACTTTTCCAATGAAATCACATAAAAGAAACTTTGCTAAAGTCACAAATTCGACGTTTTCATCTGTACTCATTCGGCTGTAGTAAATTAATCGTCAGTCTTGCAAACCCGTCGCTGGGCAGACAATTTTCCCCGCATTTGACCAGAGATGAAGTTCCTTCGAAGATTTATGCGATCGTCAAACTTTTTGCCTCACTCAGAGACTTTTCTTATGAATTCGCGATGTCCCGAATGCGGACATTGAATAGGGAACATTTCTCGTAATATCATTTTAAGAAAGATTTCTCGATCGAAATGTAAGCTGAAAGAATATCGTACTTTTCCCATTATGATATTCCATTCGTTAGTATTATTGAGTTGTTGGTCGAATGGAATATTGAGTGGAGGGTTTCAAGGAATGATTTCACCCTTATGGCCAGATATTTATTGATTCAAATGCTAAAGTTTCTATTGTTCTATTTATGACATACTCGTATTACACCTGATAGGTTCTTATTCACCCAACCTTCAGTTGACTTTGCTACATCGTTAGATTGGCCTCTTTAATTTAATCCTATATTTGCAGGTTTCATCTTTGTATATTACTTTTAATAGGTAGTTGTATTTAAGTAATAATTCCTCACATCAAGCCCTAGTTTTAAGACAATATTAACAGAATGGTACATCGCTGAAGAAGCTTCAAACGTGGAAAACTATGAAGCAACCGGCTCCGGAGTGTGGGGGGCAGCCTTGCGTGTGCTCTTATTGGTAGTGTGGCTGATAATCTATCATAAGACACACGCGGCTCTCTCCTGCACCCACAACACCCTGCAAGAGAGAAGAGGACTGAGAAGAAACATCATTTATAAGCACTTCAATGTAAGTCCGGAATGTATGGCTGAGCCTAAAAACTAAAATGTATCATCTTCTTTCTGTTAATTTTAAAGATACTAGTTTGGACACATTTTAATGGTTGACAAGGTGGTAATGCCATGCCAAAAACTACTTCAGATGCAAGCATATAATTATTTTTCAACGTCTATATATTTAACATTTAATAAAATAAGTGAAACTCAACATTGCGACGTGTACGTCTTTAAACTTTCAGTAAACAATGTAATATTTAGGTAATAATGCTAGTGGTGCACTCATAAACCTTTGAAAGCTTTCAAATGTACAAGATAGAGAGCAAATAATGTTGTGCAGAGAAAATAAACACGGGTGCCGTGGAGTGAGAATTCAAAATCAGGTTTGCAGTATTTCGCGGTTCCTCTATAGGAGCGTAGAAAAATAACAGTGAGCTATTTCCGAGATTACTTTTATAATATAAGAAATTCAGAAATTCTCCAGTCCCTTTTCTTTAGCTATGTATAATGGAGTAAATGGAAAATAATTTGCTGTTATTTTTAGGTGTTTTCAAGAAAAAAAATTGTTTATTGAAGCGAGCGCTTCCTTTCCAGTATGAAGTCAAAAGTACTGAGAAACTTTATGTATAACGAAAATGTCATCACACCAATAATCGTAAAATCAAACACTTTAAAGTTTACACTGCGCTCTTCATTACACAGCGCAGTGTAAATCGACATTCAGGGAAGTTTCCGTTTTGTACCTACTAACTTCATCATCACCATATCACTGAATGTGTTGCCTTCTTTACTGTTTCTCTTATTATATTATTGTTAGAAGTTCCACGGGCCACCTATGTCAATATTGTGAGGACTCGTACATATTTGCTTACAATACTGGTAAATATTCAAAGCGGGACGCGACGCATACTCAATGCACCGATGTGTTCACAATATTTAAGTACGAGTAGAATCGAAGCTAGGGTTTTATTTTAAACCTAAGCTTGAGTAAAGTTACCTAGTATTTATTCTCACTGTCATACGACAACTTGTGTTATGCTAGTAGGGTATACAAAGGGTGTGCAAAAGAATTTCCTTGTAAATCTAATTGCTGAATAAATATCTTTGTCTTTATCTTTATTGTCGTAACAATTGTATGGAATTTGATAGAAATAAGCTTCCCTTGATAAGAATATAGATAAGTAATACTTTTCAAGAACAGGAGGTAAGGTTTGAGTTAGAAATTAAAGATTCCACCTCGTCTCGTTGGTCTAATGGGTTAAGTACCCGGACCGAGGCACTGGGTGCGAATATCGATATTTGAGTTGGTTTTTGCGAACACACCTCGTGTGTTTAATCATAAATGCAGTTTTTGGCAAGTGTGACTTTTATGTTACAATGTTCAAAGGTGTAGAAATTATGGAGGCCTATGCTTAGCTTGATTATTTTTACTTATAATACTAGGCGTGATTTATTTTTATTACATTAGCTTTTGAAAATGTATGAGTCTGTAAAAAAATAATGATTTAAGTTGGAAACATGTTTCGATGCGATGAAAGCAGAAAAATTGATTTATCGAGTTATTCTGGGCCTTTGTTAATTGAAACACGAGGTACAGTTTTTCGTAATATTCGAGATTTTCCGTTTACAAATTGAATGGAGAGAAAAATTCGATATGGCTTTCCAAATACAAAATGTTTGTGAGGAATATCACAACCATTTTATTAATAAAGAATACTTCTCGTAGGCTTTTACCAGCTTGTGTTAAAAATAGATCCTGGAAAATATTTATATCTTCCCTTTTATGATCGAAAATAATATGAAATATTCAAATCTCGCAAGTATGGAATAATTTACTACTACAAGAAGCAAAGGAAAACATTTTCTAGAAAGAATACTGCTACAATATTACCAACAACCTATTTATATTACAACAGCCGTTTTAATTAAAAATCGGTCTTATAACTTAATGAGTTTCTAGCATATTATATTTTCATTTTTAGAAAATATTTAAAAGCGTTATTCCTTTACTGCTTCAACGCTTGTTTTTTGTTAACTTTTGTGCTAATAAAAAGTTGATGAAGCATATTCAAACATGCTGTGTCGTGTACAATCTTTTCCGCGCAACTTATTATTCGTACTTAGTTTAAAAAAAGCTTTATCTTCATGTAACACGCGGACTATTATAAAATAAGACAAAAAACACATTTCCATACCAAATTTTTCCATATCTGAACAATGTATTTTTTATACATTAAGTTTCGTGTTAATTAAATGATCGCAGACAGCTCATTATGAGTACCGTCTGGCCGCGGGCAGACCGCAGTCCGCAGGTTCGGTTCCCGGCTGGTCCAATTACCGCTCTAATTAGACCGCCGGCGGCTTGCATTGTGCCATTTATTGAAACAACGTGTGTGACGGTACTTAGCGAAAATTCGAGGTAAATGCAGAAATAGGATTTGTGAACACATCACAATAAACTTGCGACGAAATTCATATAATTTTAGCGCATTTCAATTTTGAAGTGAAATTAAACTATTTAAATTAAATTTGCAAGGATTGTTTTTATAACAGTGAAATTCTGTCACTCATCATCATCCTAGCGCCTCTCCCGGTTACATCCTCGGCCATTGCCTTGGAGCCCAGGGTACGCTGCGACTATGATCCTGAATTGACATGCCTGGTTATTACAATGGAGCGACTGTCGTCTGACCTCCGTAACCACAATGGAAACCAGACCAGTTGGATCATAGTCGGGACCAACGGCTTAACGTGCCTTCCGAAGCACGGAATCATCATTCTTATCGGACAATCAGGTGATTCAAGCCTGCAATGTCCTAACCAAACTGGGAAAACCAACACAAAGTACAAGTGTTCCCCGCGGGATTCGAACCCACGACCTCCGAGTTCATAGTTTTTGAGCACAGCGCTTTAACCACTACACCACGGAGGCAGTGAAATTCTGTCACTACCTATGAGTAAAGTTTTAAAAAAGTTTCTCAGTAAGTAAATTGTATATTCTTATGAGAAATAAAGTATCTTTAACCATAAAAATTGGACGGCGAGTATGGAATACGAACAAAATTATGATAGATGTATAAATAAATTTTTGTGCATAGTGCAATTTAAATTCATTTCATCACTAGCTAGAGTTTGCACGACTCGCATATTATTGAAAATACTCGTCCTAAAGTTAAAGAGAAAATCTTCAATTTGCTTTTAGACTGAAACGAACGGAACGAGTTCAACTCCTTGCAATAAATGCATTTAACATTTCATCGCAGTATTCCGACTGAACACATGAATTTCAAACACAATTCCACTATGCAAATTAAATAACTCGTCGTGATCTCTTCTCAGTTTTATTTCCGAATCATGACTAAGGAGGGGGAGGAACAATATTACCCGAACGGCAATGTATCCGGAACGTAGGAACGCTGCAATATTCAAATTACAGAACAAAATATGGAAATAAACGAGCATCGCGAATGTTCCAACGAAATTTTGTTGCGAAGCATGCTCGGTGCAACTTGATGCACTGTTCGTGGAATGTGCGAGATGGTTTCGACGAACTGCAAATTGTTGTATGTTGCAACATATATGAGTTGTATATCTGCCTCGCCTGAACGCCTCGATCGTCTAGTGGTTTTAGCACCGGGCCTTTTGATCTCGAGGTCCTGGGTTCGATTCCAAACTTCGTGTAAGGGTCGGGCAAACTTTGTGTTAATTTTTCTGAACACAGCCCGGGTTTGCGATCACGAATCCGCATTTGGCAAGCGTGGTGATTGAGCCAAAATCCATCTGTGTAACGAAAACATGATTCCAAATGATGGCTGATAAGCTGATACTTTACTTTTACTTTTATATCTGACCGTTCCTTAGCACTCATATTACAAGCTTCGAGCTTAGTTTGGTGCTAGGCAATGTGTTGGTCCAAGGAATTAATTATTTATTATCATTTGTAGGTACTCTTGGAGATGTAGGGTCCACTGGGACTCAGTCCTTTGAAGCATGCGTGATGCCAAAGCCAACAGCGTAGATGCTTTTTTGTACCATTTGATCTAAATGAGTTATTATATAAGTATGATTGCCTACCGTATTTTTCTAGTTGTTTCCACCCAATCACGAATTAAACCGTTTCATGGAAGCGAGGCAAATCGAGGAGTCGCGTGCCTCCAATAACGGACCATGACGGCGCCTACCCTGCCCCAAATTATATGTTGCGAAAGACACTTAATGTTATTACTACAAGCTACAAGGTTTATGTTAGCTTTATGGTTCTCGCCGCTGTGGAGTTAAGTGGTGCTATTCGGGCAAAGATTTCGAACGCAAAAGTATATTTATTTGTGAGAACGAAGGTATTAACTTCGAGGAGTGTACATGCGATTTGCGAATCTAGTTCAAGGTCTGTTAGAACGCAGGTTGAGGAGGTGGCAACACTTTGTATTTATTGTAACAAAATCTTTATTGCACAGCCAGTTATGTGAAATATTTGAGTCCTCACAATGTTTTACGTCAAGTACATATTAGCGTTACATACATATAATGTAGGAACACCAAGCCGCAATTACGCGACTTACTTTCGGCATAGTGTGTCATCTCCCATTATCTCCCATTATAAAGTATACATATGTACATGTCTTATCATAAACACGACGGAACGGTAATTCGGCAACGTAAATTCGGTCGCGCTTTTTCCGCATAGTGTGTTCCTACTCAAATTGTAGCACATTTTCATGAAAATTCTAAACCAGCCCATACTGTAAAACTGCACTTACAATAAAATTAAACAACCTCGTAATCTAATTTTATTGGAATGCCGGGACCATTAATCCTCCCAACACCTCGCCGCCTGTCGCCTGTTGACAAGCGCGGGATTCGAACCCCCATCCACCGGTGTCACGGCCTCGAGAACAAGATGCCTGTGGGAATGGAGGAAATTATCGGGCGATTAGTATTCTAGACTTCGTTTTTCAGCACTTTAAATTGGATTAACTTGGACGAATAAAAATATTGACTAAATTTATTTTTTCTTAGGTTTCATCATCATCATCAGCCTGTCGCAGTCCACTGCTGGACATAGGCCTTTTCTAGGGCTCTCCACTCAACCCAATCCTTAGGTTTATAAGACTCCAACCGTACTACTCATAGAATAACACAAACAAAAACGTATTCGTTTGCGGTTTAAAACATAAGGGATTGAAAAGGTGGCTACGATCCAAAAAAAAAAAAAAAAAATTTAGTCAACCTCGTTAAAGTTGTTTTATTTAATGATACAAGAACTATTGGAACATCTTTTAACGGGGTGATTTTATAGTTTTTTTTTTCTGATTATGAAATCAACAATCCTTGCCCACGTTGACACATTTGACCCGGCTGCTTTCCCAGACTTGCTCCCAAAGCCCCATTCGAACCGCTGCTCCCCTTTCGACCCGCTGAGCCGACGGGAAGGTGATTAATTGTGTTTAATTATTTCATGCTGATTAAATTTCGCTCCGTGGTTACAAAACAATTGGGTCGCATCTACTTTGAGTTTATTTCAGTCAGGCTCTTGTTTAATTGCGATACGAATAATTAATACTCACAAAATTTGTTTCAATCATTCAAACGGTCTTAATATTATATTATATAATAAATATTTGATTTGAAGTTATTATAATAGCGGCCGCCCGCAAATCCGTCCGCGTGGAATACAGTTTCCGCACACATAGTAAAAAAAAGAAAAAATACACAAAAATAACTACTACAAGTTATTTAACATTACAACGGGACTAAACGCGATATTATTTTTATAAGTACCTGAGTACTTACTGCTTGACGTTTCGGCTGTGATGCTACAGCCGTGGTCACAGTTCGCTTGTGACCACGGCTGTAGCATCACAGCCGAAACGTCAAGCAGTAAGTACTCAGGTACTTATAAAAATAATATCGCGTTTAGTCCCGTTGTAATGTTAAATAATTATAATGCAACGCGAAAGTTTAAAGTTATAAACTACTACAAGTGTTTTTTCTTACGCAAAAATATTTTTTCAATACGAATCAGCAATTTCTGGTTTTAGCGCGTTTAAATAAACAAACTTTTAAGCTTTATTATATTTTCGTTACTTGAGTAGTAATTTTAATCCATGTCCCTATTTTTTACTATTTGCGTAAATCAAAACCCATGTCATATTTTCATTATTGTAACACCAACCCACTCGAATCAGGTTTTCCACCACAAGTGGAAAATTAACCCCATTTTAATTTAGTGCGATTTCCACAATTTCCATTCGCATTTTGTGGAGTACCTCCAATTCGTAAGTGGGTATAAACTGCCAGCAAGCAAAAATTAACCCTATCACGGAAAGATAGAGTATATTTCGGTTCGTTTAGTTATGCGGGATACCTCAAATTGTAAGTGGGAATTATGGGCTGCCTGCAAGAGAACTAATGATATTGTCGCCGCAAACCACTGCCAGTTAAGGCTTGCTCATTTAAAACGCTGCAGCGATAAAGGGCAAACTACACAGTACACAGTTTTTATTAAATTAATGTGTACGAATTAACACAGAGTCCTAACCCAAAGTACGAATAAATTAGCCACATCTGCGAACTAAAAACCTCTTGTGCATTTAAAGAAATGAAATAATTAAAACCAACGAAAACGAAAATTGTGTTTCAGCAATGTAAATTTTAAAATGAAAAGATAATACACAGATCTGTTAAATAAATACCTTCTTTGACCCAAGATTCCTCATTAAAGACACACAGTCGCTCTGCCGCCTTTGCGTTCCTATCCAGTTGTTAAAACTACTGCATGGCTGAAATATGTTATTTTAGTACTTATTACATATTCAAAGAGCTCAGATTCGCTCGACAAGGTCCCCGCAACTGCACAAAGCGCTCGTTTGCGCTCTCCGATGTTGTGAAGGAAAGGTTAATCTCTTTGTGAGAGGAATATATCATTTAATGAACAGAATATTATTTTAAACGAGGGAAATATTTCAGAGAATTTTGCTGTTAAGTTGTTTTGAGTTTTAATGAGATTGTTAAATGTATGTTTATTAAGATAATGTAAATGAATGATTTTAGTATTATTAAACAAGGGAGTTTTGTTAAGTTTGCCGTCAATAATATGTTTTTGTTGATGAAACATACAGCAGCGGGCATGTTTATATTTTGTTCAGTGATCATATTACATAAAGAAGCCATATTCACAATTTTATATGGTTTAAAAATTATTTTGCCATTCAGAATATTCATGAACTGTTAAAACATGTGTAAAAGAGCTATCAAACAAAAAATTAAGCTCGTTGAAACGGAAAGAGTTTAAACATCCCATTTATATAATTGCACAGATCGCAATTCGTAAACCAATTACTTTATCTCTTTGCGTTCCGGGTCAACGGCTCCGTTTCACGTAATTCGTCAAAATATTCATCATTACCGTCGCTGATTATCACAATCCAGTGATTCCGTGTTTATTGCCGTATTCCGGCGCGGATCAGAGCGGGCCAGCGGAGCGCGATGTCATGGCGGCGGGACGCGCCAATTAGTGGCGCCACTGTCAACTTCAATAGGGATGTTGACAGTGGACACCACCAGTCATTTTGTTTTAGTCATTTGGCTTTTTTTAAGTTGTATAAAAAATTCTGCCGAAACGATTTTCTAAAATGAAATTTGTATGGCAATAGTAGCACTATAACGTCACTCTTTTGTTACGTGAGCCAACTGAGTAATTTACTTTCTAATTTTAAGCTATTAAAAATACAAATCATGTTAATACATAAATAACGACACATTTGAAACTTAAAAAGGTCTTTCTTTTTGTAGAATATTGTTACAAAAATAATTGTGTGTTGTGACAACGTCGATTTAGACGGGTTGGCCAGCAACGCGATTGTATAGCATAACATTTGAATTAATTTGCACAACTGGTGACGATGAATACGATTTTGATCTAATTTGCTTGTGTGTTAATTGTGTTCGGGTTCAATTAGTGACAATTATATCATTGACACAATCAAATAACATATTCAAATCAATGACACTAAACTATGGAACCTTACGACGCACGTCGTCACTATCATAGTGACACTATGTATTAATTTTGCTTAAAATTTTCTAATAGAATTGTTTTCATTTCTTTGTTTCCATACGAATTATAAGTTTTAAATTCGCTATTTCAGTTTTCTTTCACAAATTACAAAAGTTAGTCAAATGAATCCGTGTACTTTAGGCAATAAAGAAAGGAAATACACGCGGTTAAACTTAAACTACTTAGGCTAAATTATTCTAAGTTGCCAAGTTTCAACCGTCCGCACCCCCTAGCCATGTTGTGGTTTATAGGTTTGTGTCCCGTGTAGCGCCGCCTTTACACAGAATTAAGGACCGGCCTTTGTACCACGACGCTTTATCTGCGCTCGGCATTGTCTTGTGTCGCGTCTTTTGTTAACAATTAGCGCTATTGTAGCTGCGGACGCAATACATGGACGCGTAAATATGTATAGTTGGCGACAGTAATGGAAATGTAGCGGCAATGTATACGAACGTTGTTTTTTGTCCGCTCGGAAAACTACTTAATGGATGTAGCTTTTGTGGGCCTAAAAAGTGCGTTTGATAACTTATATGACTTTGTTTAATTATATTTATATGTAATAATGAACCGTGTAATTAACAATCTGGTTTTTGTTTACAGGTACATTAATAATGTTAAACATGGACGTCACTTTTATGTGTAAGTTAAAAATATACTATTACATAGTAAGTTGTAGTGTGTCTGATTATGTGTAGGAACTCAAATAGGAAAATTGATCGATGCCCACGATTCAAGTTAAGTTACTAAGTTTATCAGATCAATGTTCACTGCCTTTGATATTAATCAAATTGTCGTAGTTGTATTTACAACATAATATCTCGTATACTCTACGTTAATTCCATTCACGAATAACAAACAAGTTAGTTTAGTAAATTCCATTTAAACTGTATATAGTTGATAGTCGTGTTGCGAGATTGATTTCGTAACATTCAGCCGTAGTTTTGTGCTAGCAGGTTTAATTTCCTGCCGACTATGCTGTAAGTAATTTGTTTTGCCGATGTTTGTAAACAAATCAAAAGGCGATGCAAATTTTAACACGATTCCCTTAATCTGTTTTTAAGTCAATTTTCTTTGAAATGTTTTGTATTGAATTTGTTTTTAATCGAATCAAAAAGCAAGGGGGAATTTATATTTCTAATGTGTTGTTTACACCCAATTTTATTAAATTGTCAATAGTAGTTAATGTTATGGTAAATATAAGAAGTTATTAGAACTGTAGCTATCAATTTAAAAGTTTAGATTAGATAGTAATAATAATACCCTCCGGCCGTATTCGGACATGGCGGCCAATATTACGTACAGCCAGGTACGCAGGATATATTATAGTGCACAAGTGAGTGCGCAAGCACAGGTGCACTCCCTTTTCCCTCACTCTCATAATTCGGTGGGACAGCAATCTGTCATATCTGTCCATCTGACCGTAGAGAGATCAGGCGCAGGACCAACGACTTAACGTGCCTTCCGAAGCACGGAGGAACTCGAGATGAAATTTTTCGGTCACCCATCCGATGGCATCTGCGAACGTTGCTTAACTTTAGCAACCCGCAGGCTGAGTGCGCTAACCACTGAGCCATCGAGCTCCTCAATTATCGATTAGATAGTAACAAAACGCCAAAGACAGTTTCAAAGACAAATTAAACATTTAAGCTTTTGACAGTATATTTAATGTGAACGCCGAATTTAAAATCCATGTATTTTCAGAGTTGCAAATATGGACCCAAGTCGCATATATGTACACAGAAAATGCCCAACAAGCAAAATACTCGTAGCTCAAAGTCCGCAACCGGATTCCGCACGTATTGCAAAACCGATGCATTTTTAAACAAAACCCCTACATTTTCCATTAAAACCAGCCTTTACCATCGCGGGAAAATATTTCGCCATATTTCGGAATATACCAGATCAAATACGTATTCCACTTTGTGAAAGCATTCTTGCAACAGAATATTGTTAATTGTACACTAGTTGTGTTATTGGGAAATGGGTGAGGTGCAGGCGTTTTTCGTCCTTATGTCGGTGCAGGTAAATGCTATTTTGCCTGCATTTTGGGGCTCTGAAATCCTCAATGTACAATATTTCGAGAGAGTATTTATTCGAGAGGGCCACGGATAAACGGGTTGTTGGTAATTAACAGGAAGCGAACTTCGTCCGATGTTAAAATTATGTTTCATACGCCAAAACCAGAATATTAGTTTACAAATTACTGTGTTAGCTTTCTGAAACTGTTCTCAGAAATATAGTTTCATACGTCATTTCAAAATATGAGAGGTTCACACTTTAGACCACAGAACAGCTAACAAACTTTGAATTGGAAATCGGATGAGGAAATTAAAACTAACCTTTATTTCAGCGCTAGTTTTGAATCAGCCGTAAGCTGGAAAAGATTGTTTCAAGCAACGAACTGCTCTAGATTTTCCAATCAAAAACTACTTTTCGAACTCACACACGTAGTCCAATCATCGATTCATCAATACCTCATTTATAAATGTGTTGTCTTAGGCTTATCCGTGTTCCATTACGTAATAAAAGCCTGTTTTACGAACCCGGCGTATCCCTTCCCTCGGGACTCTAGGGACTGACATTGTCCCGAAAAAAGACGCAGGTGGGCTTACGCTGCGGATAAGCCTAATTATTTCTGCTAATGACATCTTTTTAATTAAAAGTGTTAATTTTATATATTTTGGGTAACATTATCTTATTTTAAACAATGCAAAAGTTTTACTGAAACACCAGTTATTGTTTTCGTTGAACGTTTATAGTCTAAACGTATAAAACAGAGTACAGACATTAAGGTTGTGGAAAGACAGACATTTAAAAAAAAACTACATCGGTACTTTGTGATTGTAAAGCGAAACATATTCTATGCGGTTGTAAGGTATTACTCGATGCGGGACAATACTCATTCCGGCATGATAAGGTCCTTCAAGTGATTCGGGAAGCCATAAGTTTATCCATAGCAAGAACAAAGAAGGGGTTAACTGGCGGTAATTTTCAGGTAGTCAAGTTTGTTAGAGCTGGTGCCACTAAGCTACAGAAGGGAACACCCAAGCCAATTTCAATCTTAGGTGCAGCAACTGATTGGACACTGCTGATGGATACATATGAAAAGCATTACGAAATGCCTTCGGAGATATGTACCACAGCCTTCAGACCGGACATACTTATTTACTCGAAAGAGACAAGACATGTAGTGCTTGTGGAACTTACTGTACCATGGGAAACAAATATCCCTAAAGATCACAATTATAAGTTAAACAAGTACTGCAATTTAGTCGACCAGATAGCAAGAAGGGGATTCAAGACCGATCTATTTGCAGTTGAAGTCGGTGTTAGGGAATTACCTGCGAAGTCGGTCTATAATTTCTTTAAGAATCTAGGTTTGCCAAGATCTGCAATAAGCTCATTTATGGATAGAGCTTCAAAAACTGCTCTGGAGGCTTCTTATCGGATTTGGATAGGTAGGGAGAGGGAGGTTGAGCACGGGACTGGAATTGCTCCACGTCCTAACCAATCGCAGGTTAGCTGACGAGGCTTGACGCGAGCCGAAACGTCTGGCGTTTAAGTGAGCAACGGTGGCCACCGCTAGTCTCGTTCTCAATAATCCCTCTTCCTGTCTTGCAATGGGCCTGGATTTGCTCGGTGAAGCCATTGACTGCTGAGTTCTACACCTACCTACAAGTTTTCTTGTAGTTTATAAAAATACCAACGACTTTCACACCTTAATTAATACTCTACCTCACAATATATCATTATTATTTGGAACACATTGTACCGGAAAAGTCGAGAATAGTTGTTAAAAATACGTGGCACTTCCGGTCAGTCGTATATTTCACTTAAGCGTTCTGAAGGTGGGACCTGCTTCTTTGTATTGTGTATTTAGCCACGTATGCTAGAGTCGAAACGAGGGCGGATCGCCAGAAAAAAATACGAAGCATATAATAGATAGAGATTTGGACTCAAAAAGAGATTTGGTGGTACTTTATTAGTACTCGTAGTTGTCCATTGCATAACTTGTTTAAGATACTTTACACAAAATAATTTCGTTAAAACGGACTCAAATGGCATAATCCATAAATTAATAGACCTTTAAATCCACAATTCTAGAAAATATAATTCTATATTCAACTATATTTAAAACACCTACTTAGGTATATGATTTCAGACTTGCGCATTGCACGGGACTAAACGTGATTGGTCGCAAGTGGACGGTTGCTGTAACGCAGCTGAAACAGCCAGCAGTAAGCAGTATAAATAGACTACATAATTGATATCGCGTTTAGTCCCTTTAAATAATATTACACCCACTTAAGTCTCCACAACGCCCTGCGGTGGCCCACCTGCGCAAGATTTATGGCGGCCACGTGACAGCTGTCACCGATCTCGTTACGCGGCACACATTACAATTATTCCCTTTGAATGTCTCTCTCCAACCCTTTTTTGGACTTGTTATTTTGCTCCCATTCACGTGACGCTGGTCGTTACCTGTCGGCCGGCTTTGTCCCGACAGTTTGGAGTGATTGATTAATTGTAGGTAAGTACTATTCCTCATTTTGGGCGGGTTGTCCTAAAACATCTATCGTAGAATATGTTTGATTTATACCTTTAATGTGGAATTGGCTAGACTCTGGACTTTATACGAAATGAATAATGAATAAGAAGTCTTTGGAAAGTATTAGCATTGCGAAAACTAAGCAAAAGTTTGTATTATAATGATACTAGAAATTGCTGCAAATAAATAAACTTCATGAAATCCAAAACTATACAGACGTTTCCAATGACAAACATTTTGAGCGGGTATTGAACCAACGGCATCTGCCGTAGTAGTCGTCATCTCCCTAACTACTAACATCTTTCTTAAGAAATGTTACTTGAGAATAACACAGTAAGTAGTAAGAGCGCAGAACATGCCGAAATAGAATCGTTACTGTCGGAGAAACAGCTCGGTGCAGATGATACATTGAGACAGCAGTCGCAATGAAAAACAATAAACCTCCAATTAACACGAGTTGAACAAGAGCCGGCTTTGTTTCCATCCAGGAATCTAAAACAATGGGGGTTGTCGGCAAAAACTGCCGCCGTTCCGACACAGTTTAACAGTTAAATGTGAACGCTGGAAATAAAGCCGGATTTTAAATTAAATTCCGGTTATATTTGCCCCGGCCGCGTCTGGAGTTTGCCGGATTTAAATAATGCCGTTACCGCCGGGTTGGGTTACAGCCAGACAAGACAAGATGGAATGGATAATATCTCGCTGTAACTTATATAGTTTTGTAATTCTTCCGTTGAAAGACAACCCTCTGTGAGTTAGTGGCATTCTGACATTAACTAGACGGATTCCGCAATTTAATTAATTCAGCAAATTACTGTTCTTGTTTGATTTTAATGTAATACGTCAAAAATTAATGAATCACTGCACCATATCTGGCTTGAAGGACCAAAGTGGGGCTCTTCACTAGTTTTGAAAAACGTAAGGTTTGAAACAAAATCTATAAATTTTATTTTTATTTGACGACCCGTTTGGTGTAATGGTCAAGATGTCGCCTATTACGCAAGGGGTCGCGGGTTCGATCCCCGCACAGGACAAACATTTGTGTGCATGAACATGTCTGTTTGTCCTGGTCTGGGTGTTATATGTATATACATATTTAAGTATATTTGTAATACCACTGTTGATTCTGATGTCTGTAACACAAGTGCTTAAGCTACTTAACACGGGGTCAGATCAATGTATGTGATGTTGTGAAATATTTATTTATTTATTTATTTATTACCAACAGCTAGCCGTTGAGTAGGTTAGTAGGAGCAAACATTTCTCATACTTTATGGTATACTATACTAAGTTGTTTAGTAACTAAAGCATTAAGCTCGGCAAATAGTGACATTCACATGATAACTTTCACCCGTGACAAACCAAATATTATTAAGCTAACCTAAAAATAATAATATAAAGGTGGTATATTTCCCGAAGCCTATTCCAACACACTTAGCACATCCCTCAATCTGTCGATTACTCCCCTCTATTGATGTAACGTATGAGTCAACACGGTCGGGATGCGAACCCGCACGCTCCGCAAATATTGGCTGGTGGCGGCGCGATATGTCACGGACACCGCCATACCTGCGGGTGTGTTTTTGTTGCCGATAACTGTAGGCTTCATTTTACGGCCACCTCCAATTTTACGGGGTGTACCGAGGATTTAAGTAACCAATTTGACACAGGGACCTTTAGGGAATATTGGCTTGCGATAATAAGAGTCTCAATTTTCTAACTGTGGATTTCTGTTGAAGATGTGAAATCTATACTTAATATAATAAAGCTGAAAAGTTTGTTTGAAAACACTAATCTCAGGCAACACTAGTATTGAAAAAATATTTTTGCATTCGATAGTCTGTTAGTCGAAGAAGGTTTTAACCATCGTATAACACTAAACTATGTGGGCGGAAACCGAATTCCACGCGGACGGAGTAATATTAACTGGCTTAAAATATGTATTTACTAGCGGCCGCCCGCGACTCCGTCCGCGTGGATTTTGATTTCCAATATCCTATGTGTTATTCTGATGTATAAGCTATATTGTGGTAAAGTTTAATTCAAATCCATTCAGTAGTTTTTACGTGAAAGAGTAACAAACATCCATACATCCATACTTACAAACTTTCGCCTTTATAATAGTAGTAGGATTGTAAGATTCCCTTCCCTACGTATGAAGCAATCTTTGAATTCATACATGAATAGTTAACTTAGAAGCACGATGTATAGTGATGGTCCGTCGATCCAACCCACTGTTCCGTTCAAACGATCTACGTAGCTCAGGTGTGTCCGTCACTCAGCGTCTGCGTTGGTTCACGTCACCGTGCTATTGTGCCTGCGTCCATTGTGCGACCGGTCCGCCTGAGCGACGGGCTATAGGAGTGAGACTCCACTCACGCTGAGATGTGAGCTGAACGAGATGTGTCCTTATAGGCTAATAGAGTTTAGGCTCAAAAACGTGACCATGTCAGAAATGAAATCTTATTGGCTGCTTACGGCACATCTCCGCTCAGCTCGCACATCTCAGCCATGGTGGAGTCTCACCCTAAGTACACCGAAACTACGGTTTGCTGTATGTAAATGCATAATAGTACTACGTAGTAGTATTGCTTAGTACTCGACTAAGCAATATACTATTACTAGCGGCCCGCCCCGGCTTCGCCCGTGGTACTTGTCCACTATTTAATGGATGATATTATACATAAAAACCTTCCTCATGAGTTACTCTATCTATTAAAAAAAACCGCATCAAAATCCGTTGCGTAGTTTTAAAGATTTAAGCGTTCATAGGGACATACAACATACAACATGACAGAAAAAGCGACTTTGTTTTATACTATGTAGTGATGAAAACAATGAGTAATTAAACACGTTAGTTCAGGCCTTTCTAATGGTGCCAACCAATAAATAACACTAGTTTTTATCTAAAATATGAATCCGAGAGCAGACCTCAAGACATACGACTAAGAGTCTACATCTATATATTTATACTTTTTATACTAATATATAAAGCTGAAGAGTTTGTTTGTATGTTTGTTTGTTTGTTTGAACGCGCTAATCTTAGGAACTACTGGACCGATTTGAAAAAATATTTTTGTGTTGAATAGTCCATTTGGCGAGGAAGGCCTTAGGCTATTGGAAATCGAAATCCACGCGGACGGAGTCGGGGGCGGCCGCTAGTTATCAATAAATTAAGGCTAATGTAAGGTTCAGCCCATCTGATGAAGTGCAGTTTTGCAAATCTCTAACTTAATTTCCCTAACTTGCCTGAATTTACTTATTCAGGTGACCACGCCTGTTTGGTATAGTATACCTATAGTTGTAGTTCAGGTGTCTGTCTGTCACATGACGATTAGTTCACGCGTGGCATAGTGCTGTGCTCTCGCATCGTGCTTTTCTCGCTCCGTTGAACTAACGAGCGGTTTAATTATCAATCTGAATTAGAGCTAATGAACCGACCATATTGCGATAGTCCAATTACAGTGAACGCTACATTCGGGTTAAAGGAGCTTGCGTTGTGCTGATATTTATTGTTTTATGTAATTTTAAGGAGATTCTTTTTGCATCTTAAAAAGTACAGATTTAAGTATTTATTATTGTTGTCTTGATGTATACTCGTAAATGAGCATATGTCGAATAAACATAACTCGAAATATGAAATGTTATCAATAGGAAATATCAAAGATTTTCAAAATTAAACGTTACTAAACACATTTTTCCTGGAACTTAATTTTCCCTCGACAATGGTTACAAATTTTCTTTCACCTCGCCACAAGACAATAAAAGAATCAGTGCTGCCGATAAAAATTTAATACCATTTCTTTGTAAGTTGCTCCAGGTGGGTCGTAAATCAAAGGCCCACAAATTAATTGAGGGCCGAGCCTGTTATCTGGTTGAGCCTCGTTTCAATAAGATTGATTCCCTGGCTTTATTTTTTGCGCCAGGGAAAATTTCACCCGGCCATTTTCAACCCTCTGGCGCTACATTGTTTCAATTCATTTGATTTTAAATAAGGTGTGGCTGTTTGATCGTTTTTCATTTTTTAATTAACGGGTATAAACGACCTAACGCCTCTACGGTGTTATGGCTTGGAGCATAATTTATTCGAATGTTTTGGACATTGACCAAATTGTTTATCATCGTTGAATAATATCTGCCGTATTTGGCTAGAGAAAATACGTATGACGGAAAAAGTTTTAAACCTTCAAAATTATTATTTTAGGACCTTTTAGCCGTACATTAAGAAAAGCTTTTGTTGAAAAGCTTATTTACGAAAATAACTCTTAAGTAGCAAAAGTTATCTATAGTGTCCGACCGAAGCTTCGGCTTCGGCTTCGGCTTCGGCCACCTTCGGCCAAAAAATCCACCTTCGGCGAAACCTTCGGCTTCGGCCGGATTTTGGGCCGAAGCCGAATGTTTCGCCGAAGGTCCGAGCGACCGACGACATTGAACAAACTGTGACGAAAGTCATGAAGCGGCTGGTAGTCACTGTCTAAATATCACATTGCATGCATCAAAACAAGTTCGTACGTGTATCTAAACGAGAGTTTTGTTTTGAATTTGTGCTTATCTATACAAATATTATAAAGAGGAAAGGTTTGATTTTTTGTTTGTTTGTTTGTTTGTATGAATTGAATAGGGTCCGAAACTACTTGGCAGATTTGAAAAATTCTTTCACTGTTGGACAGCTACATTCACCCAGAGTAACATAGGCTATATTTTATCCCGGTACGGGAAGTAGTTCTCCCGGGACGCGGGTGAAACCGCGTGACGGGCCGCTATAACAATTAAATTGTGATACATTATAGTCTAAGATCCCGCTATACCTTCATCGAGTTGCTTAATGGATGAAACATATTTTATACATATTTTGATATTTTAATAATTATATTGCATATGGGTTGCTTATTAAATTTCAGTTTGTTTTCAAAACTGTCATTACCTCATAGATCTATCTAATGTAATTGTTACATTTATTTTGAATAGGTATTCTAATAGTTTCTAAACTGTGCATTTAATTGACCAACCTTTAATTATTTACTGAGAAGTGTTTGTTTTTTTTATTATTAGTTTAGTTTTGGCCCATTCGAGTAAAACAAAGACATAAAGAAATGATTATTTTTTACCAGTAGGCAAATCACAAAATAAATCATCAACTTCTATAGGTATGAGTCAATGTAAACCTTCAAAACTGAGGTTTTGAAATAATTTTTAATATTAATTGTAGCTTGTTTAGACCATATTGAGCAAAATTAATTACTGAGTCCTGAGAAAATATAAACCTTCGGCTTCGGCTTCGGCTTCGGCCGAAGGTCGTGGCAAATGCCGATTATTCGGCTTCGGCTTCGGCTTCGGCCAAAAATAGACCTTCGGTCGGACACTAGTTATCTATTATTTGGTCCTTCGTAAGCCACCACCAAGTTGTAAATGAAAGTATTTGTTAAAACCCAAGTTCAGTAGTAACAGAACTTTCATCTCACTTTCGCTATATTATTCAGCGGTTGGTATTGACTCGGTCTCGTTTTAGACGTGCATTATGAGACCTATGAATTGCTAACCAGTCTTTAAGAACTTCGGTGCAAGTTGTGAGGTTGCAACTTAAGCGGAGTCTCTCATTTTACTTGCTTACTTAGTGCCTGTTTAAGGTAATTACTTTGTAATCGACTCTCTATTTCTCTTAAATTTTCTTTGTTTCTTTTAATTTTAAAGAATATGATTTGAAAATGTGTGTAGTAACAAAAAAAATATGGTATAACATCTTTGCGTACAAAACTAATTTACACGAATAAAACATCGTATTTTTGTCTATCAACCTTGTTATATCACTCACCGTTGGCAAGAGTATCAAATGAGTTTAATTATTGTGGTCTCAATTCGCCTTTCAAGAAGATATAAATAAGCACTTCCACGACCCCTGATCCAATATCGAGCTCCAAAAAACGTAGCTTATGATTAATGTAATACTCATTTCAGAAATATAAATGATATCTCACGTAATAAGCGGCAAATCTCCTAATTCCTCTCCCGGAGTAATCGCTGCCGTGGCTAATAGATTTGTGCGCTGATTTCCCTCGGGAACCCGCAATTTTATCCTACTTTCCATCCGAAATACGCGCCCCACATAGTTCTATGGGCCACAGTAGGGCTGTCTTAATTTGGAGTTTATGAATCCGTTAAAACAGACTTTATCGTCAAACCACTACTAGATAATTTGGGTTTTCCTGTAAGTGCCCTCTTGCGGCTATTAAATCTTTGGAATAAGGATTTTGGTGGCTAGGAGTGATTTTTACTGTAGCATTGGCGCGTTGTTATATAGTTAATGTTTCAGTGGACACAAGGTGATTGACATTTATGGTCAGCAGTGATATTTTTGTCAGACGCTTTTTCTTTGGCAGTGAAAAGTTGTTCTACTTCTTGACAGATATATTTACGAGCTTAAAGCAGAACATCCTGAGAAGCATTGAGGCCATTTTATGTAACAAAATTCGAAAGATTCGCGTCAACCACCAGGAGTAATCTATATCTATAAAACTCAAAGGTGACTGACTGACATAGTGATCTATCAACGCACAGCCCAAACCACTGGACGGATCGGGCTGAAATTTGACACGCAGGTAGATGTTATGACGTAGGCATCCGCTAAGAAAGGATTTTGATTAATTCAACCCCCAAGGGGGTAAAATAGGGGATGAACGGTAGTATGAAACTTTGTCAATTTGAAACCTATTAAATAAAATAAATAAATATAAATAAATAATTATATTTATAAATTTCAACCCTCAAGGGGGTAAAATAGGGGATGAACCTTAGTATGAAACTTTGTCATTTTTTAACCGATCGGCTTGAGACTTTGCATTTACAAAGCTACTTCAACGTAGGCATCGCCGAATTAATGAGATTGATAAATTCCAACCACCAAGGGGGTAAAATAGGGGATGAACGGTAGTATGAAACTTTGTCAATTTTAAACCTATCGGGCTGATATTTTGCACACATAAAGCTACTATGACGTAGGCATCGCCTAAGCAATCATATTGATAAATTCTAACCCCCAAAGGGGGTAAAATAGGGGATGAACGGTAGTATGAAACTTTGTCATTTTTTAACCGATCAGACTGAGACTTTGCATTCATAAAGATAATATGACGTAGGCATCCCCTTTTAAAATTTATTTGAAAAATCTACCCCTAACGGGAAAAATAGGTGATAAAGGAACCGTAATCCACGCGGACGAAGTCGCGGGCCCGCTAGTAAAAAAATAAACCTGGCATGAGTAAATCTGCGTCATCTAACTTTCTGAAGTTAATCTCTAACTTAAAACTTAATGACGGAAAGATGCGCCTTGTTAACTTTCTTCTGGCCCCCGGGATAAGCCGGAAAGACATGCAAACACTAGCGCAGCCCGCGGCCTCGTTTGATCCCAGGGGATTGGCACTCGTGACGAACAAGCACAGAATTACGCGAATGTAGAAATCACGGTAAAATATTTCCTGTGCAAACTGGCAAAAATGTCAAAATCACAGGGGAATCTTTTTAGAGTGGCTCTTATTTTTTCTTACATATCTAAGTAGGCAAAGGAGGTCGGTAGGATCTTTTTATTTTTTAGAAAAGAAAGCACTAGTTCTTTTCCGCCTCTTAACACTTGTGACTATCATTTAATATTGATTTATTTTGATGACAACAATTATAACTGACGTTTTTTGGGGATTATACGCAATCTACCACTGATTTATTCTACTACTTATAAAATTATTTCAAATCTACCCACGTTTTCTAGAAGGGCATAGTATTAATTTTGTTATCTAAATCCCTACTTACCCCTATCATATTTCTACCACGGCTATTTGCATATAATGTAAATACGTATACCCCCAAAATACGCCAACCAATACATATACCCGTTCATGTTCACAAGATGTAGCGAAGTTATCGTAGGCAGCCTCGGGCTATACGGGCTATTTGAATGGGCTCACTTGTCAAAAGCGTCAAGATGTTGACCGCAGATACATCTCAACTAGTCTCAACTGGAAGCCTGAGGCTGTCAGTCACCCAGTCAGTCGGTCAGCCGGTCAGTCGTTCCAGTCAGGCGCCGTCACTTCGCTCACTAACTTATATGAAAGACGTCGGATACAGTAACAAAGTTTGCGGGTAGAATTTTGGAGCTCTCCTTTCAGCCAGTTAACCGATATTATCTTAGGTAACAATAGTTAACAAGAACAGAGATGATCTTAATATCAAAGATAGTAATTTTGCCATGCAGCAAAAGTTTTTTGGATACCATTTAAACACATATTAGAGCTACTTTTTATAACTGCACAGGCCTGCAACGGACAAACTTACAATAAAACGTGCATCTTATAACTCAATGATAAATTCAGGATAGCAAAACGTGCTTTCTATGGTAAGCGGGTCATTTCCCGATTGCAAACGGGTTTTCAGAACGGAAAATTCAATTACAATATGTTGTAACACTGAAAGATTCAGCATCATCTGCCCTCTGATCTAACCTGGGATTTAGACCTGGATCGGCTAACGATTTTAAAGAAGGCGTCCCGGACGTAGGTCTATCCACAGTTTGCGTCCTGTGGGCTTATTTGATTTATGGATGTAAATAAGTGTCTGACAAGATCAGGTTGTATTAGTATGCCGTGTATAAAGCTCCATGTGCGAATGGTTGGCAATAACTCTGCCGTACGTGCCGCGGCCGCGCTGGCATAAATCACGAAACACCTTTATTTGTAAACAGCTGTCATTTATTTGAAACACAATATTTTGACCGACAAGCGAATTATTAGGTAAGCCGCTAGGGCTCCAAACCAAGAGGTCAAGGGTTAGAATTTACGAGCTGCTGAAGTTGTGGAATTACTTTCAACTGAAAACAGTTACATTACATCGCACCCCTAGAAGTGATATCCGTCCGTTCTAATAGTTTGTCATCAATTAATTTGACCCCAGTACCAGTACATCGTTAATGATGTATTTATCATATAATACGCTGTGTTGAGATTTGAAACCCGAATACATAATAAACATCGACATTGTCACTTAAAAAACTGCCTCTGCTTAGCAACAAATTTGATTTCCGCTAAATCCTCTTACTATTTCATTTCAGAAAGTCTTATTTTATTACTTGTAGCGTAAATAAAACTGTTCATTTAGTTGTGCTCATATGGTTTAGAACGTGACTTGTCTAGTGGATGCGTAAATCACACCGGCTGCCGAGTAATGTTCGCAAATACGCAATATCGATTGTAACATACAACATATATAACATACAACATATGCGACAGGCACTCTGATTACACACGATATCGACTGGAATACATTTGAATTGTAAACGAACGAACGTTCAATGTGCTTCTAGGTAGCATATTTGTAATATTTTCAAGCCCTAAGCCGGATTAATGTTACGAGTGTTTTAATATTGTCGCCTGTACGAATTTTTAAAACGGATTTAGGTTTTGAAGCAGAAAATATGAAAGTAACATGTTATGCTGGCTTTTCAATTGTTAGAAATTTTATATTCATAATTTTTTACAAAAAACATATTTTTTGAGTTTGTTAGTAATCGTATATTTCACTTTTATTTAAATGAATATACGATTTCAGCGATTATATTACTCAGTGTTAGTTGCTCTGTATTCCACGATTGTAAAGGTACCCAAAGCAAAGTTTGACTTTATACCGCAACGGATAGATACATGCCATGATAATTAATTAATTTACTAACATACAATGTAAGCTACTGCGTCTCAGAGGTATCCAAATAAATACCCTGATCACTTCTCCCTGCATTGATACATTACCACGTGTCGCGTCGGATTCCGAGGTGGCCATGTTGTGACGTCACAGATTTGTCACCGAGCTCTGACGTCATGGGCGCTTAGAACATGCTGTACGTTGGTGACTCGAGACACATTACTGAACAGACGATTGGTTACGGAGCGGCCTATATTAAGGACTGCATATTCACCACCAGATAAGTCTATAATAGTTTAACTGTAGGAGTATGTATAAAGTTATGTCATTCTCTCCTTTCCGCTCTCGAATAACACGTCCTGAGGGTGACTGGCTCAATGGGAACTATGTATTATTGAGCCAGTCAACCTTATATTTGGACCTTGCATCCGCTTACCATCAGGCGGAGTATGGTCATTTAACTGCTTAAACTGCTTAAGTAAATAAATCACATCGGGGTGACATTAAGTTAACTACTTACTTACTACTTAGTCCGCATTGCGTGATAAAAGAAAAATCCGACTTACCTAAATGGTATTCCTTTACCAAAAAGAATAAGGAAACATTCTTATGGAAATCCAATATCCAAAACAAGAGAAAACTCCCATCGGGAGAATCTATCAGTGTCTCTCCTATCTGATTACGTTTTTTCGGGAAATTGCGCACAAGAGGCGTAATAATATTGTAAAATATGACGCAAGCTTTCCGATTGTAAAATTATTGTGATTCGTTTTGTCCACTGACAGCGCCCCCTGGGGACGCGGGTTATCACCAATATGTCTTTCTGTCAGACCGGTTAAAATGTACATTTATTAGGGTTCTGTATAAGCTTCATTTCCAATACTATATTACGTTAAACGTAAAGGAACAGGTAACAGACGATTAAAACAATCCAAGTACATAATTGGAAATTGTACTATGCTATTATATTTTTACAATTCAAAACTTTTTAATTGGGTAATTTGTTGAGTTGTTGATGTGGGAACTGTAGGTTTTTATTAACAACTTTTATACAGACTCTGACATCGATGCCGTATCTTTATACATATTTTATTAATAAAGTTCAGCTCCACATTGGACTTATTCTTAGCCAAATTTAGTATAATGAAGTTGCAATGTATACATAAGCACTGTTCTGGAAATGATCTGCTATAACATTTATTGCATCGTCAATAACATTTCGCAGTATGACGATTCGTACCTTTCGTGCTCGCACACCATTCTCATTTCACCGATTTTATGCGGCGTTCAACAACTGTCGCATTTCCCTAATGTGCCGATATTACTCGATACCAAGAACCTGGCAATATCGCTCGTCTGATTGTCGAGTTCCTGGCTAAACGGCAGAAATATTCACACGTCATTGAAAATGTATGGGCCGCGCGCTGTTGAAATGATGCCTCTTGAATTTATGATAACCGACCGAAATGTACTAAGTAGATATAATGTTTCGGATACATTTTTATGAGTATTGACGTAAACATTTATTTGATTGTACGGCGAAAGATACTCACTGAAATGACACTTGTCGATATAAGGTGCTTGAAGCAAATTGGGACTGCGGTTTATTATATAAAAGTACCCTTAATTTTTTTCTCTAAAAAATATTCACATGATTGATTACGTCATACGTCGACAATGTTGTAAGCAATCTTGCTTTGACACGTAATAAAATTTTACTTAGTTTACTTTACAGACTACGCTGCGATTGTAAAGAATATTATTGCACGCTTCCTATTGCCACTTTATATTGGCTTTCCGTTTGCAAAATTGCTCGTACAAAGTAGCCTCTAAATCGTTTTAAAGTTTCATCTAAACATGGTTTCAAGCTATTAAAACTGGATTCCGGGAAACGTTTCGAGATGTTTCCACTCAAGCGTTAGAAGCCGAATGCAGTGCAAAAACTGTCTGAAAGGCTATTTACGAACGGAATCGTTCTCTTGAGCAGTTTGTTTTGGGCAAAAAGAGCAAAGACCACATTCCCGCAAAGCTCTCGGCAGAATTATGTGAACCACCTTTGAAGGCGCAAATTGCTTTTAAAAGGCGTCCAAGTTATTCTCTGGACGCGAGGAATTAAGCGGTTACCGTAAACTTGAGCTACTGTTGTTCTTTGCCCGGGCTAAGTGTTGTCGGGAAGTTTGTTTGCGGACCGTGGTGAAAGATACACTTTCAATTTGGACCTTGGTTGCTTTTGATAGTACTTAACTTGAAAGATCTTAGTCCATCCAGGGCACATTAAACCTCAATAATGTCAATTTAATTTTAATGTTACTGTACACCCTCAATACTGACATAAAATTTATACTGCGAATGCAATATTTTACCGTCCTTTTAAAGTGCTTTAAAAGCTTACAAGTGAATTGGACTGTTTCCGATAAAAAGTTTGAAGCTTGCAGAGTGGTTTTCCATCGGAATCGAAGAAGCGAAATTACATTGTTCTTCGTCTAATTCGTTTTAAAGTCACTGCAACTGTTTTTACTTAAGTAGATTATTTCGAGCACTTCAATCATTTCTAGATAATTGTTGTTCACAGACGTCATGTTTGGTTTAAATTGTAAACGCAATACAATACGCAAAAATACTTTGATTCCAAAGCTCAGGTAGTTGTCAAAAACGGACAATCTCTTAATTTCCATTCCTCAACTCAGCTCACGATATCGTTTTGACAAATATGTACATATACGTAATTTAAACACAGATAACCATACTTGCTTTCAAACGGAAAATTAACCAAGCATCAACCAACATAACCATCGCTAATTCCACATAAGCGCTTCACTAAACAAGTTTAGCATCAAACCATTCTATATTCACTCTGTTCGCTGACCAATCGTTATTAATTTGAACGGAACCCGCGTTCCAAATCGGAACAGAAATTGATTTATACGCGGGGAACAACACAAACGGAACTTATTACTTGAATTACACGAATGCGCAGCCAGCTCTCTGGTTCATCATTAATTTAGAACAAAGCAGAGTGTTTAATGGAAATAGTATAATTGATAATGCGTTTTGTGTTTCGCTGTGAGTGGGTGGTAGGTATTAGTCTGAGTAATCTTGTGCTATCTATTCATTGTGTTATAATTGGGGAGGTCTTCTAAATTAATATGTAATATGTTCGTTACTATACGATGATAGAATTTGATTTCGGTAATTAATTGCCTGTGACATATCTGAGGAGGCGACTAATCAAAGAAACAATTAATTAAGTTAAGAAGGCAATTTCATTGTCTTCATCAGCCGGTAGCAGTCCAATGCTGGGTTTAGGCCTCTCTGCTCGTTTTGCATAGTATAAACCACTTCTTCAAAAGTTCATGAATATAAATAAATCTAAATAACACATACTAGTAGTGTAAAGCGGACCCTGGACTCCGAGACAATGGCCGAAGATGCGACCGGGGCAAGCGCTAGAATTATGATTACGAAGCCAGAATTGTAAACTCATTTTAATAAGAATATTTCTCTTGTTGCAGGTAAACAATGAATACAGCATGAAGTTTCAACATACGAACAGTAAGTCTACGGGATATTCAGGACGGCGACGACACGAAGAAGAATATAAATTGGCAAAACATACAGACTTTTCGAAAAGCGTTGTTTTATCTTCACATTCAACATGTTTTTACTATTCATTTGAAATGAGATGTCCCATCCCAGGCCCGCACCATGTACGTGGTACCAAAAAATCGGTAAAATATTGCTATTTCCATTAAAAATACAATAAAACAGTTTTTGGTCCGTAGTTTAGTGGCTTAAAAATAAAATCAAATTCATAATTGTTCACTTTACTTCGTAAAGATGGCAACTGTAATTTTTTTCTTTACTGGCATTTACAGCTTTGGGTCCTAGCCTTTTTAGGTCGTTTGTAACCTAAAAATATAAATACTTTGTGAAATAAACTGCATACTGTCAAAACAAAAATAAACTGACGGATAAACAACATAAACGTCATTCAAGTTTCAAAGATGCGTCTTGGTATATTTACTTTACTCAATGAATGCCTCCTCCGCCATATTGTACTGAGTTGCAATATTGTGGTATTATTTATTGTTTCAGTCAAAAAACTAAGGTTTTCCATAAGAATTGGAGTTATTAAAACTATAGTACACTTATTCGCCTAAATTTAGGTATAGCGTACATGGACCAGGCCGAGGCTTCATACATTTCTGGGACATCTCTTTTATCATTTCAATTAACATAGCTCTTTCCAAATGACAATAATACCTTGAAAAGCCAACTCTTAGTATGAATATAACTGTAGCTGCATCTGTAACATTAAAATTAATAATTCATAAGATGATAATTGTCTTATTTCCATTAAAATATCTTTTGAAATTTCCAACGTCAGGAGTTTGAATTAATCAAGTTTTAAAACATTTGCAGAAATTTAATAACATAAGCCTTGGGAGCGTGTAATTACAATTTAAGTCTGTTCAGTGAATCGTTCACTTTTCCTCTGTTCATATGAACAATATTAAAGGTAAATCTTATATTTGGATCATCATTTTTAGAATTGGAAAGAACGAAATTCACTTTCCATAACTAATTTTACTTTTTCTTAAAATAATTCCAGTAGTTCTTAAATCCATACTTCTACTAAGCGGAGTTTTTTACCATTTTAATAGCAATATTAAATGTTGAGGTACAATCAAAAGGTTTTGATTTTCGAAACTCGCTTTATGAAACTTACGTGCCTCTGTACAGGGGAATGAAAATGTTAATTGTCAAAATGTCAGATTAGTTTAATCCAGCGCCTAAGCCCACAAGTCAAGGTGATGATCCTTCACAGCAAATCTGAATACATTTTCTAGCGAAAGTACCACAACCTACCCTTTGGCTTATCACTAACTTCAAGAGTTAACACCCTACTCTAATATTCCTTTTAACGCAAACCGATGCCAATGAGTTTGCTCGTATTTGAAATAGAGGATGAAAGGGAATTAGATTTAAATCCTTCAGCTAATAAATAAATCCAGTAAAGCTGTAAAACCGAGGTCCCTGTTCCGGGCCCAGCGTTGTTTGCGCCGGGATGGTCGGGAGGACCAAGGATGTAATTAGACGACGTCTAATTACGAATTAACATTGTTTACTGTTACTGGTTCACGTTCTGGAAGGCTCTCAATTTATTTGGTGTTTGATAGGATATAACCGTTTGCAGTGTCATTTAAATCAGTAAATTGACCAGATTAAGATCAATGAGTCATTCACAATTTAGAAGCGGATTAAACATTTTGATCGCCTTTTAACAAGAAAATTAGATTATAAAATGACAACATGTTCTTAACACGTAATTAATTTCTGTTTAGAGAACATGTAATTGCTTGTTTTCGTATATTTTTTACCGGCCAGGAGAAATTACTGGCTACCCTTATTGAAATTACACTCAGTAGCTTAGACAGGATAAAATTAATCCACTTAAAGCTTATAATATACTTAATTTGCATAACTTAACAATTCGGCACCTCCCTGGCGAACTCCCTATTTGTAGCCGAAACGCTTTGCCCGCGGATTCAGCTTAAAGGGCGCGTAATTAGACAGGCCCTGTAATTACAAATTAACGATGTCGACAGCGATCCGGCCCTTCGCCGGCTTTCAGTTTTGTATTCGAGTCAATTAGCTGTCGATTGTTTGATAATGTACTTGAACTTATTTGGAGTAATTCAGGGATCTGTTCTGGGCCCGACACTGTTAGTTACTAAAGGCTTTTAAGCTGAGTGGCAGGTAAGATCCGTTAATTTTATTTATTCATCGCATTAACTACACTACATGGGTTTGACAGCTGAAAATAAATGTTAATCAGAACGTTTCAAATTAAATAAGCAGGTATATCGCATGCGAAGTTTATCTTATGCAAAGGCAAAAAATATAATAAATGGTCGTTCCATTCTTAACAAGCATAAAACACGAAGGATTTATTTCAGAATAATAACCAGGAGAACATTACCAAGGTATGCGAGCTTTAAAAGACGATTCTTTTGTGTTGATACGATAAGAAGTAATCCCTAAGTGCGGATGACAAAGAATGAAATGTCTGAGCATTTCTAAAGCAATAGCAAAAGTGAACGAAACGTTATTCACTTTCAAATAAAAGCCACAGTGGGTACTAACACTGAATCCTAAGTCTCCCAACAACGATCTTCAATGCAAATTCCGTTTTTGTCAAACTTCTGAACTTTTTCACAGCAATTTGTGTCTTTTGTGAATGTGAATAAAGTTCACGTCGGCCCGCCCGGAGTTGGCACGCTCTGAATATTATTATGGTTAATTTTGTTTAGCCGGAGGGAAGGTTAAATTATTTACACATAAATACTTTGTTGTTGATTTTGTCTGAAGCTTGCTTTAAATAAGCAGACTTGACATCCCGAGTTCCGTCACCGTAAAACAGGAATTGATATCATTATTCAAGAACTGAAACTTTATATATCGGAATTATTATTCTCTCGTTTTTCATTTCTTAGAAAATCAACTTTTATTAGGGGATTTCTCTACTTAATTCCGCCATGTTTTACATCTGTCGACTCTGTATTTAGGTAATATTGTAAGTTTAAAAATAACTTACGCCATTAACTGCCTATATGTATCTGAATGAAACCCACTATACTAAAAACTTTTTGGCTAGCTTATTTTATGAAAATTAATAATTATTAATTATAATAAATAAAAGTATCGTTAACTCAAAGCGCCTCATAATACTGTCATCCCAACTAATATTATAAATGCGAAAGTAACTCTGTCTGTCTGTCTGTCTGTCTGTCTGTCTGTCTGTTACGCTTTCCCGCTTAAACCTCGCAACCGATTTTGATGAAATTTGGTACAGACAATCTTTAGACCCTGAGACAGAACATAGGCTACTTTTTGACCCATTCCAACCCCCCACTTCCCCGAAATGAGGGGGTGGAAGTTTGTATGGAAAATCTAAACTACTTGAGTTAGACGCTTGAAATTTGGCATGCAGGTCCCTTAGTAAACTTGATGCTTAGTTGCAAAAGGATATTGCAAAATTCCCACGGGAACGGGAGTTAGCGGGAAAAAACATTCGTATAATGAAAACCGACATCTACGCGGACGAAGTCGCGGGCGGCCGCTAGTGAATACATATATTAGTTGGCTTGGCTAGCATTCTCTTTTCTATTCTGCCGTATAATTCGAACATGAATTATTGTTTGAAACGGTCTATCAAAACCTAAATATCCCCGGCCGAGATAATACTAAATAGACTGTGAAATATGACCACTATTCCGCTTCGTTTAATTACACCTCTCGTCTGCATACACAGCTCATATAAATGATGTTCAATTTCTCAGCGGGTGAAAAATACGTGGATTAGATGTGCCTTAATTTCCTGTCCAATTTTGCTCCTCGAATTATTAACGGGGCCTTTAGAAAGCTTATGAATCCACACAGTTCATACATTTTTAAACACATGAGATCGGAGTTGAGAAATTACATTTTTAATTGTTGTAGGGTGAGATGATTCCGCTACGGCGGGTTTTATTTGAATGAACATTGTTTCTAATGTAGGTTAATGTAAATTGCATGTCTGTTTCAACAGATGTACAGAGTTTCATTGTAATTGTCATAATTTCTGGTTTAGTGCGCCAGTAAAAATATCATGAAGTCCTTTATTTTTACGAGTAACAAAATAACCATTTCTAAAGAGCTATTGTATTTAAAGACAATAGTAAAGACGTCTTTATAGGTACAAATAACAAATGAGAATAAAATAAAAAAAAACTTTTTTGTAATTAAAGTTCCAAGTTATTTGTTAGTATGTACAAAATAAAAATTGGCCAAGTGCGAGTCGGACTCCCGCACTGAGGGTTCCGTACAAATTCTATTTTTGACGTATTAAAAAAACTACTGAATAGATTTCGCTCGAACCAATTTTCGTTGGTAGTTTTTACGGTAATGTACATTATATATTTATTTCAGATTTATCATCTTATTACTTTACTGTCTGTCTGTCTGTCTGTCTGTCTGTCCGCCAGTCTGTCACAGCCACTTTTTTCCGAAACTATAAGTACTATACTGTTGAAATTTAGTGAGTGGATGTATTCTGTGAACTGCAACAAGGTTTTCACACGAAAATAGAAAAAAAATTAAAAAAGTGGGGGGTCCCCATAGTCAGAACTGAAACTCGAAATATTTTTTTTCATTGAATATATACGTGTGGGGTATCTATGGATAGGTCTTTAAAAATTATGTTAAGGTTTCTAATATCACTTTTTTCTAAAGTGAATACTTTGCGTGACAGACCCTTCCAAAGTGGAAAAAAGTGTGTCCCCCCCCCTCTAACTTCTAAAATAAGAGGATGATAAAACTGAAATAATTATATAATGTACATTACAATAAAAACTACCAACGTAAATTGGTTCGAACGAAATCCAGTCAGTAGTTTTTTTAATACGTCAAAAATAGAATTTGTACGGAACCCTCAGTGCGGGAGACCGACTCGCACTTGGCCAATTTTTTGCCATTTTGGCTACGGAACCCTAAAAAGCTGCATTATCATAATTTAAACAATGTTACTTTAATGTAAGGATAGGTTCTTACCTTTTGAAGTTACGTATCTCCTATCGCAAAAGTAAGTACACATTATATGAGTGACTTTCCCACCGTCTCTTTTAGGACGGTTTTTAATAAAGAAGTTGCTTAAAATAGTCGTGAAAGGCTGAAAGCTATCCGCCGGAACTCGCCTTAGCAAAGTCTTTGAACGACGAGAAGGGGTGAGGAGTACGACATCACAGCTTTATCCCTGTTAAATTAGGTGGCGTTTAGTTTTAAATATGTATGGTTGTATGGGTTTTGTTTTGTTGTAGAAAAACGAACTGACTTCATGTCTGATTATAACTTCTGTAATTTAAGGGTGGCTGATCGTAAGGTTTGCCGCCATGGCCGAATACGGCCGGAGAACATTATAATTTCAGAGTTAATTTTATCTCTTAATAATATAATATTCATTTATTTACACACAATCTAAGACATTCATTTGCATGTGAATTTTTTTAAAGGAAAACAAAAGACGTTTGAAAAAAAAAGATCACTTTTATATTTCTTTATTCACTGGTCAGTTTTGTATTTTTTTTAACATAAGATATAATGCACTTTGATCAATTTCGTCTTATTCTTTCATTAAGTATGAAAGGCCACAAAAATAATTAAACTAACATTTCCAAGAACAAATACAAACTAACCGAACCCAAACATAACGAAATTAATTAAACAAGTTTCAGTGGATTCCCGCGACTCAAATTTCAATTATAAACTAGCTTGAACTGAATATAAGTAAAATACGGCACTGTGATGAAGCAATCTCTAGTTCGCACAGTAGAAGTACTCGTAGTTTGTAGTTTATTGTGAGGTGAGAACTGAAACGCTTGAGGCTCTTCAAATACTAATAAGCGTGTTCTTAGCTTTAGATTTACAGGAGGTAATTAGAAATGTCAAGTCATTAATTAACATTGTGTTATCAAATAACGGATAATATTGTTTAAAGTAAGTAAGTGTGCCATTTTCTTAGATTTTTTTAACATACAGGAATAAGTTATATCTATAGAGATATTAACTATTTATTAATCTACATAGTTTGTGGCTTGATCATGTACGACTTCGGCAAAACCCTTTTATCGCGACTGGATGCCGTTGTTGTGAAATCGTTGAAGTCTTGGACTGGATTAGCCCACTCGGCAGACCCCTCTACACTATTTAGGGGCAAAAATAGTTTTGGGATGAACCTAAACAAACCATCGGAGCTTTACAAACATCTTAGAGTCACCAAGATGCACATTCTGGGTAAATCGAAAGACAACACAGTGGCAACACTCCCAAAAGATAAGAATATGAGTGAGTTAGAGTCTAGGCTACGGTTCCATAAGCAGTTTATGATGGGAGCGCAAACAAACAGGGTAGGATTGGGATGTCGAGAAAGAGAGGATGACCGGAACATCATTAAGTCTTTTCTGCGAATGGATGAAGATAACGAGTATAGAGTCCATGCGCTTAATCTCGAAATGCAAAATGAGTGGGTGTCCCTTGGTGAGTTTTGTATCCCTTTAGCATTGAAGTGGCGGTCGATACTGTACGATTGGTCTCCAGCGTTGCTTAAATTCTATCTGAATGCCTTTCAGTTGACCCTACCCGATCAGAGCAACCTTGTAAGGTGGGGAATGGCAGTAGACAAAACATGTTTACTCTGTGGTGAGGCCGTAGGTACCGCGAGGCATTTGTTGGTGGGATGCAGAGTACTCCTAGACAGAGGTCACTACTCTCGCCGCCATGACGGAGTGTTGCAGATCATACGTGAAGCGGTGAGCCTTTCAATAGCAAGAGCAGCAAAAGGTTTGACGACGAATACAAAGAACATCAACTTCGTCAAGGAAGGATCTACCAAGAAGTCCAAAGTCAAACCTTATTCCATCGTTAGTGCAGCTCCAGATTGGAAGATCATGATGGACACGTATGAAAAGCGCTACACTATTCCAGAAGACATTGTGTTATCGTCGTCTAGACCAGACCTTTTCGTTTATTCTAGAAAACTTAAGCGCGTACTGTTGGTGGAACTTACTGTTCCATGGGAGACAAACATTCCCAAAGATCACGCGTTTAAAACAAATAAGTATTATGACCTAACCAACGAGATGACTAAAAATGGTTATATAGCACGGTTGTATGCTGTGGAAGTGGGTGCGAGAGGTATACCAGCGAAATCTCTCTACAACCTACTGAAGGACTTAGGATTACCAAGATCTAATATTAGCTCGTTACTGGAAAGAGCAACTAAAGCCGCTTTACTCGGCTCATACCAAATATGGTTGGGAAGGGAGAGGAATGTCATCGGTGAAGGTGATCGTTAGTATACTATAAAGGGGCCCCTTAAACCTACACGCTGGGTCGAAAGTCCCAGGCACCGACTGGCATTCCTCTCTGTTCCACGCGATGGACCCGGCACCCGCACGGAGAATCCATGGATAGCTAAGAAGTTCGTCTCATTGTTCCTGTTATAGCCTGAATTAAATTTCTAGTTAACTGTAACCCATTTTTTTATTGTAAATAACCATAAAATATGTGGTTTTTCATTATAAGTTACTACCTTTATCTTATAAAACGTTTATCTAAGTTCAATACTAAGTAAAGTCAGTATTTAACAATTTGACAACTTTGTAAGCTAACACATGACAACCCTAAACCGTAGACATTAGGTCAAAGGCGGTAATTTGTCATAAGCTTGCAGAGGCTTAAGCCTGGTCTAGGTAGGCTGGTAGGCCGTCTCGAGAGGCCTGTGGGCGCGCGTGGCACTACTCACTAATCACGCCTACTTGTGTTGTTGTCGAGATTATGAGCTGTCATTTCAGTTATGACTGAATAAGCTAGACAGGAGGGAAAGGAAAAGGTCTAGTGATATGATTTAAGGGTATGAGTGTTATTAAATGTGTTAATTAATCCGTGTTAACTCATGTATTCACGTGTTGGTATATCGTCATGACTAACTTACTGAGTTCACGATGCGCTAGTAATAGTTTTTTTTATTGAGTTAACTCAAAGAGTCTGTGTTATACACAACATTGCACTCATTAACTCATCGAACACGAGGATGCTTAGTTAAACTACAAAATTTGTTCTATAATTATTTCAATTATAGGAAAAATATACATACATTACTGTTAATATCAATTCACCGCTGTACGTTACGTACGTACAGCAGTGGCTTGAAATAGACAGATGGCGATTATATTCCCGCTGTCCCAACAACAGGAAAACATTACTATATTTTTTTAACATTATCTTTGACCCTTTGGCCTAGTGGGGCCAACGGGAATGACCCATTCTGATATATAACAATTAAGTTGCTCTCTGTAGTTAAGTAAAGGCATTTGCAACTCATTATCAAACCTACAAAATCTTACGTCAAATGTAAACACATACATAAGTAGAATTTCCCGTTTCCATTCCGCCTAAAAATTCAAGTCGACAATCTCGAGTTTCCAAACGAAATAAATCATAACTTGTTCCGCCACGGGCAAATCCGCCGTACCTGCAATTTGAAACTCGGCAGTTTGTTCAATACAAGATTAATGGCAGAGTCCCGGGTTCGCATCCCGCCTTGCTGTGTCTAATCTCGTCTGCGTATTTATACAGAAATGTTTGAATGTTACTTGAGTATATAATTTACTTTCTTGATGTGTTTGCGAGTTGAATCGTCTTAGGATTAAGCGTCTTAATCACTACATAGTATAAAACAAAGTCGCTTTTTCTGTCATGTTGTATGTTGTATGTCCCTATGAACGCTTAAATCTTTAAAACTACGCAACGGATTTTGATGCGGTTTTTTTTTAATAGATAGAGTAACTCATGAGGAAGGTTTTTATGTATAATATCATCCATTAAATAGTGGACAAGTACCACGGGCGAAGCCGGGGCGGGCCGCTAGTGTTGAATAAAGTTCATTAGACTATAAGCAATTTAATAAACATAATGAGGCTACTGTCGGTGCATAGCTGAGCCTTTTTAAATAATATCAGGGAAACATGTAGGCAGTCATCTTTTTTAGTCCCATGTTTCGTAACAAGTATTTCTTTTTATTTTTTACTAGCGGCCCGCCCCGGCTTCGCCCGTGGTACTTGTCCACTATTTAATGGATGATATTATACATAAAAACCTTCCTCATGAGTTACTCTATCTATTAAAAAAAACCGCATCAAAATCCGTTGCGTAGTTTTAAAGATTTAAGCGTTCATAGGGACATACAACAGACAACATGACAGAAAAAGCGACTTTGTTTTATACTATGTAGTGATTAATATTTGACATTGTTGGTTCTGAATCTTTTGTATGAGGTGCGGCCCATTAGAACAACGTCACTACGTCAACGCCAAAACCAACATCCTGCTTTTAGGCAATTACCAAAGCAATTACACAACTTGGTCGTAAGAATTAAAAAGTAAAACATCTGTCTTTATTTCTTTTAACATTAATTCTTTCAACATAGCACTTCTTAATGAATGAATCGGTGATATAGGTTAACTCATTCATTTAAACCCTATTAGGTTTCATTCAGGCAGGTCATAAAGAGCAGAGCGTACGACGGTAAGGAGGGGGGGGGGTGAATGGGGGATTGATCGACGCTGAATAGGATGATGGAAATAGAAAAAAAATGGACGCCGTTAACTAACTCAGGCGACAGGGCTGGCGGTCGATGGGTTAATTGGAAAATGTTGTTGTTTTTTTTATTAGCTAGAGGGTTGACTCTACATATTGCACTACACATCCCTGACATGGATTTCTATTTAATAGCAGCTTCGATAATAAGTCCAAGACAAAATGGAGACTTTTGGTGGCAATATTCTCTTGCCTATCTAATTAAACATGTATTCTCTCAGCGTTCAATCTTATACCAGGGCCCCGTTGGTCTAGTGGTTCAGAGACCCTGGCTACAAAACCAAGGGTCGCGGGTTCAAATCCCACTGGGGGCAAATATTTGTGTGATGAACATCGGCATTTATACTCGAGTCATGGATGTTTATAAAAGGTATTCAAGTATGGCTATCAGTTCCCTAGCTTCCAAAGAACAAGCTTCGAGCTCAGTTTTGGGCTAGGCAATTGGTATTGGAATTGGTATGTTAGTCCAATGAATTTATTTATTTACTAGCGGCCGCCCGCGACTCCGTCCGCGTGGATTCTTATTTCCAATAGCCTAAAGCCTTCCTCGTCAAATGGACTATCCAACACAAAAAATATATTTTCAAATCGGACCAGTAGATCCTGAGATTAGCGCGATCAAACAAACAAACATAAAAACAAACTCTTCAGCTTTATATATTTATCTAGAAAAAAAAAATAGAGGAAATATCACCCATAAAACAAGGTTCTCCCCAGAGTTGTAACAACCCTAGTCCAGGCGGGCGTCGCAAAAATGTTGTTTGTTCCGTTGCCCATTGTCCGCGTTCCGCGGGACCGCGTTTTGTTCCAGCCGCCGCCATCACAGGAATTAATACCGGCCTATTAACTGCACTGTTTGGAAAAGCTTTTTCGTTAAACTAACAACTTCTAATAAGCGAAATGGTTCATTGTTTCAGTAAATATAATTTGTTTGTTATGGAATGAGAAATAGCAGGCTACTACAGGCTTTCTTTTCATGTGAGAAATTAAAAATCTTCTCTTCAAATACGAGTATATCCTACCACAACGCACACTAGTTACTTATCTAATAACGATAGGCGGACTTAATGTCATGAGTTCTGTATTTTTTTTGAAAGTCGTGCAATAAAGTATAAAAAATAAATAAATACAAATCTATTCGTAACTGACCTTTTACTCAATAATTCACTTGTGTGAACCAAAAAAATCACGCCTTCTTAATCTCTAACAAAATAAGCATTCTTAATCATATAAAATTTCCAAATACCTCGTTATTCCCAATTTCCCAAATGGGGTACCCGCTTATCCCATAAAACATAAATAAATCCTCAATATCGGTTGAGTGACCATTCTGTACCGTTCGTTAGTCTGTGACAATCGCAGCTGTAATGCGGCGCAGTCGAGCGCGCTCGCCCGGAACAGACAACTGTTGATTGGGATTTGAGACCGGGGACACGGATTTATCTGAACATTGTTATTTCCCCGAAATAATGAAGTATTTTTACCTGTCCCGTGTTCGTTAAAGCTGTGATTTTTTGTATAATCATAGTCTTCAGAACTAAGTTAATTAAAGACTCATCATCATCATCATCCTAGCGCTTGTCCCGGTCGCATCCTCGGCCATTGCCTTGGAGTCCAGGGTCCGCTTTCCTGCTCTTTCTCCTCCACTTCGCACGATCTTCGGCATCCTGCGTAAGGCCTACGGTTTAAGTAAAATTAAAGACTATTTAATGGCAAATATAGGAGTAGTACCTACTTTTCACTTGCAAATAACCAAATGAGTAATTACGGAAATACGTGTAAAAGCATACACCTATTGCACATTTCTGTAAGTTCATTGTAAAAAGAGAATATTCTGGTAGAAATTCCAAACATCCTTGCAACAAATGCGGGTTTACTTTTGCGTAATTGATGATGTTTTACATGAAAGGAATATTCCTGAAATATTCTATTTATTGTGTTCTTTTAATCGAAACTTTCTTTCTTACTCCACATCACCAACAACCACGGCATAAAACCCCGCATGTACCGCGTGGCTCCTCTGCGTTGTTTAGTCTATGTCCGGAGCAGCGGAGCGCAGTGGCCCGCAAGCCCCGCAACTGTTGATCGCTGTGTATTGGATCGCTGTTTTTAATATTCATAATTCAGCCTGCACACGTGCCAGTGGGTCCAATCATTGCAGACTGCATGTTGGAGCTAGTTGTTTATGTAGATAGTGGCCAGCTAAAGTAGTAATGTTCAAACCGCTAGGAGGTACTGGCATGAACAGATTTTGTAACAAGTTTTCTCAGCAATTTTTAGTCCAAATACTGCGTGGAAACATAATACAGATCTTTGGGTTGTCAGGAAATTGTAAATGTTGGTTTTGCTTTCATGACTCGAAGACAACCAATAAACATTCATCACACAGGGTTTTTTTTCCAATTTCTAATTTGTTTGGAGGCTTTTTAAAACCAACTAGCTGAATTGATTTATCCATACAATTTCAAATCATATAGCATAAATCGCATTCACCTTCGTAGTAGATATATTCTTTAAAATTTTCGAAATATTCAAAACCAAACTTCAAGTAGCACAATGCATCTACTCGTATTTCCAAAGTGGGGCGCGTTAACTCTTTCACGGGGCAACATCGATCACTGCACGTCGTCCGTCTTCGTACGAACTGTGAACGTACCAAAACTCGCATCAACAAATGCTTATGAAAGTATAATGGATTGAAAATACGTTATTCTGGAAATGAGTGGTGAAACAAAGTGGTAAAAAATTAAGGCGGTCTTGCTTGAATGGAATTAAATCATGGTAAATAACCTTACGATACTTAAATTGATGTTGCCAAAACGTAAAAGTCAACAAACGCCATCAGAGGAAATAGGATTATCTTTTATTTTATTTTCTGTTTAATGAAGTTCAGCAACAAATTATTTAATTGTTTTGGAAGCCCTTTTTTGTGCATTTGTACCACTACCAGTCATGGGATAAGTTATAAAAGTATTCAAGTATATCTATCCCATTTCGAACACCCGTTATATTAGATTATGACCTACGAAGTTTAACTTCTCTTTCAGTATTAGTCAAACTGACTGAAATCCTCAATCATTTAGATTGCCTCGGGTCACCTTTACCATTGCTCAAAGAACAGCACAAAGCACAGTATTTCCTCGTGTTGAAAGCAGTGCGATGGCAATCTTAAACGATTGCTTGCCGGACATCGATCACGCGGCCCGTCCGTCTTACTCCGGACGCCCGTGAGTCGGGAATACGGAGAAATAGAGAAAGTGTACGGAAGTTTGTGCTACTATGCGAACGTGTGGAGAGAAAATAAGTCACTTTTATACCGAACTAAGATCATCAAAAAAAATTCAAACCTTCATACGTACATGTATGCTCGTGTGTATAACATGAAAACTGATGATTTAGGTACTCAATTCGCACAAAGTATTTGTACTATTTCGTACCTAATACGAGTGGAAAAAAGATGTGAATATATTTTATTTCTTTGAAATTAAAATAATGTTCATGGAATTTCTAGTCTAATGATGAGAATATTTCTCTGTGTTAACGGAAGCGTGTAATTTATTCGTGATGAATACGACTATGACGAGTATAAATTACAAGAAAATGAAAACATAATTTACCTGTACTGTACTTTGATACTCATATTTTACTTAACATGATTACTCATTTAATTTTACGTCTCAGCCCTGTCAGGTTACGTAAAAAATAAAAAACCGGCCAAGAGCGTGTCGGACACGCCCATGAAAGGGTTCCGTAGCTGAAAGATGGCCCGACCGCTTAAGACACCATTTAGTAAGGGCAACTGCACGTCATAAGTTGGTCGAGTTGTATAAAAATAACTATGTTTGATACAGAGTTCGCTATAGTTTTCGTTGAAAGTACTTACTTGGAGGTATACAGGACATTTTTTTTTCAGAATTATTGTAATAGTATTTCAAAAGTTAAGGGGGGGGGGGGGGACGCTCTAATTTTAACTTTGTATTAATATATCTCGAGACGGGGGTGTTTGAGCCGCATGGTTTCAAGGCAAGTTTTATTGTATTTAAAAATAGCTTTATAACGATACCCCACACGATGTAAGTCGATTTTTTTTTTCGAATTTACTTTTCGCTGTATGGGAGGGGGGGGGGTAAAAATAATTATTTTTCGATTATTTTAAAAACCAATTCTTGAATTATCACTATACATCTCTCCACCAATTTTCGTGGCAATCGGTTCAGAAACGGCGGAGAACGAGCCAGGACAGACAGACAGACAGACAGACAGACAGACAGACAGACAGACATGACGAAACTATAAGGGTTCCGTTTTTTGCCATTTGGCTACGGAACCCTAAAAATCACGTGCAAAAGAATTTATGTTGAAATCTGTTTGCTGAACAAACAATTTTATTTCATTTAGGACCATATTATGAGAGGTGGTTGAGGCTCTAACCTTATAAGTGAAGAAAACGTGTCTGTTTACAGACCTGGGTCAGATTTCGTCTCTAGGTATTACATTGTACATCTTTCCGTCATTAATCTCAGATACCTACACAAAAAAAAATTACCTATATCGCCCAACAAAAAACATTCCACAACTTTCCCATTTCGCACACAACAAAAGCAAACTACGGCCGATCGGTGGGACATTATCCGCTTAATTCCGCCGCGACATATCAATCTAGATCCGATATGACGGGCGGAATCGCCGGCGGAATTCCAGCGGTAATTTGTCCGATGTTTATCTAGACTGCGAGGATATTAGCTGAGACCTAGGTGAATGACAGCTCTTTGATAACGTCTCGAACCGACGGATGAAAACGAAGGTATGTCTGGGACGACTGGGTTTGTAAATGGAGGGGGAGATTGGGTGATAGGGAATCGTAATATTCTTCGATTTGATAGTTTACTAACTTGGTAATAAACTGAATTGTTGTCTGCTGTGTTATGTTTAAAAACTTTAACGCCTTTAAGTGATTTGTTCGGTGTCTTCATTATGATTAATTGTCCAATACATTACACCACAAAGTAAGCAAATTAAAATATAAAGTTTGCCAGACAGACACTTTCTTTTTCAATTTATTATTTTGATATACAATTTGTTATCGTAATTATTTAAATCCCAAAATATATTCTAATAAGTAGGAGCATATTATTAATTTTTAATGCTTCTGTTTACAAAGACAACAATTACAGAATAAGACGCCCTAAAGTTTCTCAGCTTGACTTAGCAAATATTCAATTTGTCGAATATTCGTTGAAAGTGTTAACTTTGAAATCCCCGTCGGACGGCTCATTAGCCGCTCGCTCTGTGCAAACAAACAAAGGGCGAGTGACAAATTAATTAGTTACAAAGTTAACGTCAAAGCGTCGAACTGCGAGATCAGGTAGCGGGAAACTTCGCCATCTTGGCATTCACACCATTTGATAAAATTGTGCAAGTTACTTTAAGAATAAGAATAAGAATTTATTTATCGTCTACAAAGGTTACAAAAGTTACGTCTGGCGTGGTTGTTGCAATAGATTTCGATATATCTTCAATTGAAATTATATTACTATTAATATATTATTATTAATAGTCCATGGAATTAATTTATTTATTTTGTGTTTATGTATTATGCGCGTTGACTTTGTCTTTCAATAATAGCAGTCTAAATGCGTGTTCGCTATTTTAATTTTTTTTTTAAATCTTTGAGTGCAGCAATACTTCATAATACGCATATTTAGTTTGTTCAGTAACATACTCTTCATACATATTAAAATAAACTCGAGCAGTATACAAAATTTTATAAAATAAAGAAACTAATTTTCTTTATTTTATATTGTAATCTGTACCCTAAGATCACAAACGTAGAACTACTAGACCATTGGCCCATTTAAAATTATGACTGAAATATGTTTTAAGAGCAAAGAGGACTTCAAGAACGACGAGATTTAAGTCAGGTTCGTTTTAAATAAATTTCTTTTCCCAACAAAGTTGCTTACTTACATAGAGTGCTTGGAAAGTACCTACCGAGGCACTCTACGTAATTCATAGTACCTAATAGGATTGGCATGTTTTAAACGTTTGAAATTATTATTTATTGACTAATTTCATCATAGAAGCTCAAGAGCTTCTTTATTAAAACGATCTGTATCAAAAGCTATTAATTTTAATTAATAAATAAATAGAAATACTCTTAAGCTCTATCATTAAGATATCAAGTCAGATTGTTTACAATGTCACTGACCTCTGACGACTTTGTCGTGGGCGTTTCAATTCATAGCCGCTATTGGCGAAGCAAACAAACGAGTAAATTAATAAACTTTTGTTTTATTATTCTTAGTTTCTTTATTTATTTACCTCGAATATTTTTTTTCGTCTGTCTAGACGAGAAAATGTTATTGGGATTCATATTTAAAAAATATTACTTTCTGAGCAAATATTATCTCGTCGCTAAATGGGACCAACATGTTAATAAATAAATAAATAAATGCCTTGGACTAACACACCAATTGCCTAGCCCCAAACTAAGCTCGAAGCTTGTACTATGGAAGCTAGGGAACGGATAGACATACTTAAATACTTTTATAAACATCCATGACTCGAGTACAAATGCCGATGTTCATCACACAAACATTTGCCCCTAGCGGGATTCGAACCCGCGACCCTTGGTTTTGTAGCCAGGGTCTTTAGCCAACGGGCCTGTCAGCGTAGGCTAAATCAATTTAAATAATTCTAAGATATAGAAGCTTACGCTGCCTAAGAGTTATGGTGTCGTTGTGTTTCTCAAATCCATCCACCTTCAACTTAAATAGCAGCATGGTCACCCAAGAGACAAAGTAAAAACAGTTACTCTTGTTATTAAAAGTATATTCCTGCACTCCCTACAGATCAATGATGCATTATAACTCTCCGTGAAGCCAGGTGCATTTTTCTCCTGTTATTGGCAGTTTACTTTCATCTTAGTGAGAAGCGGGGAAGCGATCCCGGAATATTTAGCTTGGAAATTTTAAAATAACTCGGCGAACAATGCAGTTTTGCCAATTTCCTCGATACAGAGCTCGACTTGCCATGCTGCCGAGATCGTGTGGATACTTGCGCTGGAATGTTCGAGAGTAAGTCAATCTACGTGTACCTTTTTCTCATAAGTTTCGTTCATATTACTCCGCGTTCATATCGTTTCTGCTGTTTTATTAACATACTCCGTTTTTTTTAACTAGACCTATCGGTTTTAGATTAAAATATAATTCGGCTTCCATCATCTGAGCTTACATATACTACATATAAACCATCTTTAAAACTATCAATGGTCAAGTGATTGCCAGAAGCGCTGGGTTCAATCATCCGACTGAGATCTGATGAAGTTTTCTATGTTTATAATTTCAAAATTTATTGACAAATGGCTAAAAAGAGTTCTCTTAAAGATATAACTAGGTAAATCTCATATTCTTTTCAATCTTCACCAGACAAACTCATCTCAGAATAGTACGTGGAAATTGCGAAATAACTCCGGGGATACAGTAGCGTCGTCCGTCCCGATACAAACGAGCTACAAATGTGACTTATGTACGGGACCGGAGCGCTGCCGGGGGAATGCTTGCGCGCGTCAATCAACATTTGTTGCGCTTTTTCACTGCATACTTGATTGATTCTCGTCTGACTGCTAAATTGGTTGGTGATTTATGTACTTTTGTTATTCGTCAATGTGCATGCATGACATATTGCGCGAAAATTTGGCTTTTGATTTTTAATTACGTGAATTCACTTTAGAAAATCAGATGCGAGATTAAAAGTTCCAAAAATTCGTATCCACACAAAATAAAGAGCTTCATTACGGCAGTGGATCATCTAACTTGCTGCAAACGTAGAAACGAAATAGACATACTTAATTATAACGCCAATATTCGATTCAATCGAAGAACGTTGCTACATATAACTACCCTGATAATTTTCTCGTAACTATATTTATTGAGATCAGATCAATGAGTAAAACGACACTGGCACTATTGTTTACATCAGTAAACAATAGTGATATGCCGACGGAGAATCTACGAATAATGTTTTTGGAATTGGGACAGATAACCAAAGTTTGCCTGTGTCGTATTCACGACTCTTGAAAAAAACATCTCGCCCTGCCCATCAATGGCCCATTGTCTCTATAATGACGTAATCAAACTCCGTTCATCCTCGCGGAAGGATTAACATGTAGCACAATAGCTCGTGCTTTGAACGAACCAGCGGCGCAATGGCATTGGGATTAATTTAGCCGTACAAAGCGTTGGTCGCGCCAGCCTGGCCGGGCGGTGGTCTCTACAAGCAGGAAAATATTGGATGCACTATGAGAGGAATGGGTCCGAACCTCAGATTAATTCCAAACATCGCTTTGTGGGTATCGTGTGTGATGGTCTGTTTACTAGAGCGTGAATGGATTGTTTGCTATTTTTAACACAGCAAATTAAATTGATTATTCATTCTCTGTGTATATTTTATTGTAATATTTGAATAAAGAAAATCTCATGTTATGCGCATCGTAAATATTTTTTTTATGTTTAACTTACCCGAAGCAAACATCAATAATTTGTTTAGTCAAGGAGTTTGGTAAAAAATTCTATGATTTAAAAATCCATAATGGTTTCCGAACAATAACCACATTGACATTAGACTCAACAAATGTCAAATCTGAAGTTTCAGTTTTCAAATCACAGAGTACTTTTATCAGATGAATTAATATCCATGGTATTCAATAAATCAGATACTTTTCTAATGTACACATCGTACATCTCAAATTTATGTAGGTTAAAACAAACATGTGTTTACAAAACGCACTTTTCAGTTGCAGTTGAAAGCTTTGCTTGTAGGAAGTTTATATAATCTGCCTCACCTGATGTGTGTATCTAAAAATTGGTTATCACGAAACATACGGTCAGTGGGAAACATGCGTTTTTAGTTGATATTGTTGCTTTTCAAAGTGGTAAGAAAAATCTGCCTCTCCTGATGTGTGTGTCTGGAAAATGGATATTACGAAACATACTACGGTCAGTGAGAAATATACTTTTATAGTTGAATTGTAGCTTTTCAAAGTGATACAAAAGGTATATTGAACTTCATACATTTCTTGTATCAGAAGAGAAATCAGAAAAACCAATTATGTATTATTTCTTATGTTAACCATGACGCTATGTATTTTTTTTGCCTTGCCTCAAAAATATTCAGCTTTACTTCTCAACTACAAACATTGATTTATTAATGCTCTACTGCTATCACATGGCTATCACCCTCTTACTTTAATCTTCGACGGTATCGCTAAGCGTTCTGACCAAAAACTCTTCTTAACACGACACAGACTTGAACTTGTGCGATATATCACTTATCTGAAGCGCATACGTCGCTTGCATATTAATGCGGCTGCTGCAAGTGCAAGAGAGAAGTTGCGAGATCAGCCGCGGATAAGTTAAGATGATGTATTTTTAGCTCGATAACTTTGAAATGACTTAAGAGTATCGTGAACTGGATCTTACACGATCTGCTCTTTGTTATGCGATATATAACTTAGGTTATTTATTAATGAAAATTAAATCTTCCTCTGAAAAAGGTTGTATATATAAAACGTGTAAATATTTTGGCGATAAACATTAGTAATGTCCAGTTTGTCAGTCAGTTGTAATCCAGTTTATACAAATACATTGCAAAGTTTTTTATTCATTTATACTTTCACAGACCTTTTGGGGAAAAAAATAAACTTTTACAAATAAAACCTACAATATTTGATTTTATATGTGTACAACAATGTAGCATGCAATAAAGTATCTGAATCTGAATCTGAATCTGAATCTTATCCTAAAACAAAATATTTTCATACTCAAAGCATGAACAGTTTACTAAGTTCCGCGGTACTTCAGTCTCCCGACCCCTTACATTACTCTCAATAACGAAAACGATTTCACATCGTTCATACACAACGTAACTTGTATAAGTGTGGGTCAAATAAAACAAATCTCAGTCTGGAATTCCCAAGTCGAGCGAAGGAACTTGAAACGGGCGAGAGGTTCTGAGGGTTGGGATCAAAGGTCTGAACTCTGAAGTCGCCAAATATTTGGTCCCTCTGGATTCTTGCGAGGGCTCTGTTTGTGTTTCCACTCTTGACTGGGCTGGGTGCTTATGTGTCAACTCAAATATGAATGGCATTTTATTCTTACTTGAAAGTTATTATAATTTTGCAGACAGGACAGTTAATACCTACTTTATCTTGAGTTTTTAGAGACCTCTTATTTTAAAAAGTATTTTATAAGGTTATTTCTATTAGCTAGTCAGTGTAATTTTTTTGTGATTCGATAGAAAGCAAACTTATGCACACAAATTAGTCATATCTTACTTAAAAATTGGATGGTCTTGATTTTATGGTTATGGACATATTTAATAAGACAAAATAAATAGTTTTCAATTGAATGCAATGTATTTCTAGCCATATTATAAACAATAAATATCATAATGTTCACATATGTGTCATGTTGTCGACGCTCATGAGCATGACGTCCTTGTAGGAGCGGCGCATCATCATGTCGCTGTCCAGGTACGTCATGTCGTCGCGCTTCATCACCATCTCCGAGAAGTCCATGTCCTTCACCATGTTGGAGGTCGCCATGTCCTTCCTGAACACGGTGATGTCCGTGAACTTCATGTTCCTGGTGAAGAAGTGCGTCCTGTCGATGTGCCTGTCGAAGGGGAAGCCGAGCGGCATCGTGTCGAAGCACGTCGTGTAGCGGCACGTCTTGCGGTCCTTCGTGATGCTCATGTCCAGGATGGGCAGCGTCAGACCGGTGCGCACCGGCGTCACGATCACGAACATCTGCAGGTTGAAGCCGCCGCGCGTGCCCAGCGGCAGCAGCAGGCGGTGCGGGAAGCCCATGCGCGACTTGTACCACCAGCTGTCGACCATCTTGCTGCCGACGCCCATGGTCTCCATGGTGCGGTCGAACACGCGGCGCGTCATCGGCCTCTGCTCGATGACGCCGTGCATCTCGAGCGAGCTGCGCACGATGGTGTTCTTGCCGGTGTCGAGCTTGTAGATGAAGCTGTCGATCTCGACCATGTCGAGGCGCAGGTCGTTGAGCTCGATGAGGCGGCCCATGCAGTCGAACTTGGGACCGATGAAGACGCGCACGACGGCGTCCACGGCCTTGTCGGAGACGACGTCGACGGTCACCTTGAACGGGTGGTGGTTGAGGCGGCGCATGCGGGCCACGAAGATCATGTCGGCGCGCTTCTTCGCCATCTCGGTCTTGTCCAGGTAGAGGGCGTTGGTGATGTCGAGGTCGTAGTCGTCCATGAAGGACACGAGCTTGTCGGTGTAGACGCGGTCGACCTTCACTCCGGGGAAGTCGAACTCGTCGCGGGTGTACCTCGGGAGCGTTTTCTTGAAGGTGACGAAGATGTTGGTGATGCGTTTCATCAGCTTCCAGAAGACTGGGTCGCGCAGGCAGGTCGTGTACATGTCCAAGGCGGTGGGGATGTAGGTGTACCTGGTACAAAAAACAGTTTAGTTGCAATCAAAAAACTTCCTACCAAATATAGTTAGTAGTTAACTACATTGATATATCAATTCCTGCTTTAAACATGTTTTGTCGTGTACTCACTTGTCAACGTTGTAGTGGCTGTAGGTGAGCATCCTCTTGAAGAGGTTCATCATGTGGAACAGCTTGGCGTTGTCGTACTTCATGCCGATGCCGCCCAGCACCAGGCGGCACAGGTACTCGATGTCCTCGGCCTTGTGCAGCATCAGGGTTGTTCCGTCGCGCTATAGAGAATAATTGATTTTAATAATATTATTGTTTGAAGTTGGTCACTCAAGGATATTAAAACAATAACATGAAGTAAAGGAAATATACTGACCAGTTCGATCTTTCCCCTAAGGATTCCCTCGCGGATCAGCCTCTCGAGGTCGTCGATGAGCAGCTTGTACTTGACGTTGTCCTTGGTGACGAGCTGCACGTTGTTTCTCCTCACTGGCATCTCCTCGCCGTTGTGCATGCGGATCTTGGGCCAGTAGCCGGTCTTCAGCGGCTCGTTCCACATCAGCATCTTGATGTCACACATGCCGTGGCTCAGGCGCTCCAGCCGCTTCCTCGCCAGCAGCTGCATGTACGAGTACATGACGACCTCCCCGCGGCGCTCCTTGTTCACGGGGTAGATGTCGTCGCACATCCAGTACGGGTAGTTCATGTGCAGGTAGTAGAAGTACGTGTTGAGGTCGACGTCCTCCGTGAAGTAGGTGATCTTGTCGTACTCGGTCATGGTGTGGCGGAGGGTCTTGCGCCAGTCGATGACGACGATGTTGTTGTCGGTGACCTTGATGCCGTAGTAGTCCTTGATGAGCGGGTCGAGGCCGGCTTTAGTCATCTTCATGACCATGGCCTTGTTGATGACGTGGCTGTCGACGAAGAAGTAGGGGTAGATCTCGTAGGGCGCGGGGAGGACGATGCCGAGGCAGTCGGTGCGGTGGAAGCAGGCGCAGGTGAGCGCGTACACGAACATGCCGCCGTTGATGCGCTCGCGCAGCCAGCACGCGGTGCGCAGGAACACGTCGAAGTCCTTGGCGAAGTAGAGCATGCGGAACACGGTGACGGCCTCCTCCAGGTGCTTCTCGTTGGTGTGCACGAACACCTCGCCGCGGGGCAGCATTCCGGTTCGGTACAGCTCGACGAATTTCTTCACAACATCGACTTTCTGTAATACGAAAAACAGCGTAAGATTTTTAAGCCGTAGCATGAAATAAACAATTTGTTTACTAACAAGTAATACCGAGAGAATAGTACTTTTTTCGTATGGACTGTTCGCTAGAAATCCCTTTCCTGTTCATCCCTGGTGGTCTAGTCAAGTTGCCACTTTGACTTTTGTCTTCTATTACTACTACTACTACATATTTTCATCCCGCTCACACCCATACTTCCTGTGCGGCAATGTTGGTCGAAGCGATGGCGATGGTGATAGAAGTCCAAGTGGTAACTTAGCTAAACCACCTGGATGGGTGTCGCTGGTACTCACCAGGTACTTGTCGATGTTCTCCTCGAGCGAGTACTCGCGCGCGATCTCGCGGATGTCCTCGTACATGGTGGGCTGCAGGATGTGGTTCAGCAGCTTCAGCAGGCACATCTCCTTGGTCTTCACGTCCACGTTTACTGTTGGGAAACATCAATAAATAATAAAATAAATTCTTTAACTAAAAGTCTTTTTGCAAGGCTGGTTGTTACAGTGAAGCGACTGCCATCAGACCTTCGTAACCCTTCAAGGGGAACCACACAAATTGGATCATGGTTACACATTCAGATCTAACGGAATAAAGTCAGAAACTATCTGAATGTTCAGGTTTCCTCACGGTGTTTTCCCTCACCGCCGAGCTGACGGCACAAATCCACACATACATTTTCAAAAAATCCGGAGATGTGGGCCCGTATTCGAACCAAGTACCTCACGTATATGAGGCGCGGTCCTTACCACTAGGCCACCATCGTTTGTTTGCCTCCCTATAACAAAAACAACTCACCCAAGGTGTCCTTCTTCATGATGTTGAGGATGTCAACCATGTCATCCTTGATGACGGTGGCCGAAGCCACCGCCAGGAGCGCTGCTACCACCAACAGTTTCATCTTGACCACCTCACACTGTGATGCTGAGTGTTGGTTCCCGCGGCTTATATACCCGCCGCGTGGATAATATGCGCGCTTATCACCGTCACCTGAGATAACCTGGATGGTCAATGTGTTTGATGTGGGATAGGTTGGGGAACTTGTGTTGGCTAAGCGTCAATCTAAGTTCGTTTACTTAATAATCATACTTATATATGTTAAATGCGAAATTTTGTTTGTTTGCATGTTTGTCAGTAAATCACGCTGAAACTACTGGATTTTAAGTGTGGGCTGACTTAGGTGATAGGATACTTTTTATCCCGATTAAATGCTCCCACAGGAATCTTGATAGAGCGGGCAAAGCCGCGGGTAAAAGCTCTAAAATGAACTTAAAACTTGCACTAATGGATGCATGGAAATAGAAAAATTTAAATTTAACAACATCCATGACTCGAGTGCAAATACCGATGTTCAACACAAATATTTCGCCCCCAGCAGATACTCAGTTTATTTAGCAACAAAGTCTTGCCGTTTAAGCTTATTCTTAATCCTAATCTTATGATTCCAACATAGAAACCAACGCCATGTCCTAGGCAGATTATTTTTGACTTGAAAAATGTTTCTAGTTGATTTTTATTCGCATCTGGGTACATTTAATAGGTTTATTTTTCTGCATTTAACTCTAATATTATTGTAACCTTGTCACCCAGCTTAATTCATACTTATATATAAAGCTGAAGAGTTTGTTTGTTTGTTTGTTTGAACGCGCTAATCTCTGGAACTACTGGTCCGATTTGAAAAATTCTTTTTGTGTTGGATAGTCCACTTGACAAGGAAGGCTTTAGGCTATTGAATTTCGAAATCCACGCGGACGGAGTCGCGGGCGGCCGCTAGTCATTTTTATGAAGCTCAAAATATCGCAGACAGTATTCAACATTTTTGCGAAGCCATGGATTGCTGTTATTCTCACATTTTACCATAAAATAAGTTGCAATTTATGGCTTTCAACTTCACTAACCGTGATTTACGGGAACAGCCAATATTATGCAGCAGTGGGAATTAAATGAAAAATTCATAGTTGCACTAGCCAACGTATGAATATTGTTTGAATTTTCAACAGATCATTGTTATCATTTGCTTCTTAGACAAGCTAGTTAGTTACCGCATTTCGGTAAACGAAAAAAAATTGACGGAACCCTAATGCATATACCCCGGAATGTCTCTATTCTAATAGTACTTGCAGGGCTAGTACATTAACCGGTGTACAAGAAAATATTCTTTAGCAACCATACACAACTTTTTTGGATATTTTTATATGAATACACAGTTTTTAAAAAAAGGAATAGTTAGCAAAAAATATTTTATTATGAATCAAACATGTTGCGATGCATACGATTGCTTTAAGATGAGACTCCACTTCACCAAAGCGGAGATATGTTGTAAGTAGACATAGAAAACCTATTGGCTGGTTACACATCACATCACACACATCTCCACTTCGGTGTAGTCTCACCGTAAATTTATATATGTTTATTGCAATTGCAGTAATACAAAACAAGTTAAAAAATCATACATATAGATTCTTAAACCTCACCTGATCATTCAGAATACGCATCGTCACCGATAAGCGAAACGGACGAAATTGTGAAAGTCTCGCGACAGTGATAAGGGCATACAATGTTGCAATCAGCTTGTAATTTGTTGCGCGGGTCACCTCCCTCTCTCTGTTATCAGGGGTCGCCGAAACAAGGGTCAGTTATGACCAATACTTTCTGTTTCTAGCTGTATTTTTATGAAGAAATAACTGCTATATGAAATAACTAAAAATTGTAAAACTAACATACTTTTCTCTATTGTTACAGACATTCCGACACGGATTCCCGTTCTCGCCAACGGCGCTAGCATGGGACCCCATACAGAAACTACTGGCCATCGGCGACAAAGGAGGCAACCTCAGGATGTATCCTTTATTATACATGTAGATATGCATCAATTATAATTTGTGAACGCTAAGGCATCGGTGATACTTCTGATGTCGCGGATGTCCATGGGCGGTGGATTTTGCTAACCATCGGCCCTGCTGGCTCGTTTGCCGCCTATGCTATAAAATAAGTACTCTTCAAGTGATGCAGTCGTATGAGTAATGAAATAAGTGGAAAGGTTATAACGTGCAATTTATTAAAGCATTGTAATCAAAAATTTCTGTAGCACAATATCCTTATATTGTAATTTCTTGAAGTGATTTAGGCTATATAGGATGTGAGGGCGTGGATTCAAATCCCGCCCGGTACTACGGTATCTTTCTAAGTAACATTATTATGTTACTTAGAACATAATAATGTTACTTAGAAAGAGGATCGTAAATCAACAAAAGGTAATGACTTTCTTGATTGCCCACTTAACAGTCACCAATTAGAGAGGAAAGTGGTTTCATTAATGGTCACAATGAGGTCATCGAGAACTTGTGGTCGCTTTGACAATTCATTACGGAGAAAGAAAATAGGTTTTACTGGTTAAAATTGAAATCAATGTTTTCTAAGTAAAGCGGTGAAATTAAAAGTATAATTTCTTTAATGTCCCACTGCATTCATAAAAGTAATTTAATGAGTTCAGATTATCTCTAGAGTCAAAGACAAAATAAATTATTATGACAATAAGGCGTAGCCTTATATGTAGGCTAGGTTAACTTTTATAAATTACACAAAAGTGAAGCGAGCTAGAAACGTATTGAGTTTTGTTTTAAAACATACAGCAACTTAAACTTTATTTGATTTTCTCATGAAAAGATATTTTTTTAAGTATTTGTAGATTCGAATTACACTTTATTGCTGCGATTGAGTGAAAAAAGTACGTCATTAATATTATCAGCAATCGAACGAGTTACCACAAACAATAGTTTATCTCAGACTACAATGTACTTGTTAGTTTATAAACACCTGATAATAAAATGTGAGTTTGACGACCTCATTATTACTGGGGTAGTGGCTCGAAACAGAAGGTTAATTGTTGGTGGAGCCATTCTTAAAAAGCATCAGTTAATTCTGAAATCAAACTATGTTAGCTTAGGCCATGGTAAAAGCCCTGTCAGCGGTTGAGTTTTCATTTGTATAGAGCGTAAAGCCAATAAATTAATAGTTGCTGCTTTTGTTTGGACTGTGTACCGCCCTTATGCCGAAGGCATTAATAAGCACTTTCATTAATCTGTAACTGTTTACCATAAAGTGCGGCTGACCGTACAAAATGAACCTCAGAAAAATATTAATAAACATTTGCTATAAATCGTAATACGAGCTTATCACTGCACCGCCCCGCGTGCCGCAGTGTCATATCGGAGTACGGATGCACCGACTCTCACTCGTATATTACACACTTTTTGCAGTTCGATTTCCGTTTCGAGCAATGTTATATTTGCGTGCACATATTCCAATATCTCTATGCGATACAATCTGTGGCCTTAAAATATGTTGGAATACGTTTATTCCTGCAAATAAAGTTTATGGCTTAGGTTTTTAGTGTGGTATTTAATTAAACGGTGCAAAGTTAAATTAAAGTCTTTTAAATATATTTTATGTAACAGTTGTCCGTAAGTGGTGTTTTCTTATCGCCTTTTCCTATATTGACCTTCTTTCATGACTCGAAAAGTGATTGAAAATACGTGAAACGATCGAGACCATACTTTTTATTACGAAAATACTTTCATAGTATGAAATACATTACAGTTTATAGCCGACTTGAGATATAAAGCGAGGCAATGTCTCGTGAAGTAATAAAGTGAGGGGCCCGGTGACGTCGAGCCGGTGGCCTGCGAACTACGAAATGAAAAACGCTTCCAACTCATATTGGACTCGCCAGCATTTATTGTGTCGATAATAAAATGCAGGCTCAGGAGTGTGACAAAAGATAGTCAAGAGTTACATGTAACAATGCAAAAGACCTGTGAAGTTTTCGAATAGACGACATTTTTTGATGAGAAATAAAAATAATAGTGGTTGGTTTTCTAAGCCGTTTAAATACGAGTTTCCTTGAATTACTGCCATGTGGTTCCATTAGACCTCCAAGACCATCAATACCTAAGAGTAACATTAGCGTCCCATACCGGGGCAAGCTCCCCAGCTTGCCCCACTCTGGCTCTGAACTAAAAGGTGCACAATCAAACATCTTTTTTTTCCTTTTAAAAAATAATTACGGGGAGGTGGGAGAATTGGTTGATTGCTGCTTTACCCTGAGCCCAATGCTGGCCACGATGATGAGGAGTTACCCAAGATATAAGATTCCCATGGATAAATTGAAGTTCTCTAAACGATGAAAAACTCACTATTTCAGTATATGTAAAGATAATACATATTTTATTTGTTTATTGAGAAAGTATAAAGATCAACTGAACGAATACAATAAAAAGTATGATGCAACGGAGACATAGGTTACCGACAATAAACAATATTCACAATGCAAATACTGCAGATTAAGCGAATAAAAATGGTGTTAAATGTAAATAAACATATTATTGCCACAGGAACGGCGCGAATGTAATCACAACTTTGTTTTGACTAAAGAAAAAAGTATGTTTTATATTATAAGCCGGAATAATATTAATTATATTAATTTTATGATTCCATAACCAATTAACACATAATTAGTAGTTAATAAGTGTAATTTTTATTTTTATAGTTTCTTTTAATAGCACTACCTACTATTCACTCTCTGTTTTTCCCTAAGGTTGACTGGTAGAGAATGCCATGAGGCATTAAGTCCGCCTTTTGTACAAAATATATTTCGTGCAATAAAGTTTAAATAAATAAATAACACCACTTCAAATTTACCTGCGACGTTATTGGTTCTTAAATGCGCAATACAAGCTCAATATTTTGACAAAATACCCCCCTATATAATAGGTGTACTGACTGACGTTTTACGTATTTATGTGTGTCCTATTTACTGACGAACGCCATCGTAACAAACATATAAATTACAGTCTCGTATTTTTGACTAAGTAATTGCATTTCGCCCTATAAATATGTTATCAATTATTACACAGACCTGTTTTCCAAAAAGTGTTGTGTTCATACTCAACGTTGACATTACGTTTTCATAAATACAAATAACATATCGGAGTTTTGACAGAGGTTTCATTTATTTCAAAGGTCAGGGTGTTGCACCCGAGACTCATAAAATCTACACAGGTCATACGAATATTTACTCTGCTACCCAGGGTCAACCAACAATAACTAGTGACTTGTATAAAAGCCAAGCACTGTTGAAAAGCACTTTTAATTTCATTAAATTTCACCTAAACTGCATTTTAATTTAAATATTTATGTAAGTTAAGTTTAGAAAGTTGTCGAAATTTCATTTTCAGAATTAGCTTACAAAGCTCTATATCAAATACACACTTCGCCAAATGTATTGACAGCGACAATGCGTCTGCCTATATTTAACTTATATATTTGGTCTAATATTAAGTAACAAAAACTTTCGCGAAGTTGGATAAAGATATTCTAACTTTACAAAAGCAGGATTATAGTTGAATCAACCTATTTGCTCCCAAGGCAAGACAATAGATTCCGCAATTTATCAAGTCATCGTTACAAATAGGTTCTATGTTCATTAACTGGGCTTGTCAAATTAAGATTGATGATCGCTAAATCACAACTGGTGTATACTAAGATAGTGTATAACCCCAAATCCCTAGTAAAATAGAGGTAACAAAATAGGGTATTTTACACCATGTAAGAAAAAATATAAAAATGCATTTATGTGATAGATTTTGAACAAAATAAATAAAAAAACGTTGATATCTCACCAAAATCAAATGCGTAAATTTAATAATTTAATTTTAAAGATCGATTTTTTTAATCTGTTTTAAATGTGTCAAAAACAGCAAACGCCATTTTAGAATCCGATATGACGTCACACCGATAGTTTTTATGACTAATGTTGGTACGTTTTGTTAACTATTTCACTAACCGAGTGAAACATCATGGCGGCTAGCGTTTTCGCACGTCAATGTCAATTCCTAATTTTAAACATTAATTTAGACCGTTTATCGGTATTTAAAAATCAAAATAAAATATTTGGTAGTACATTACGGCACAAAGATTGATTTTAAGCAGTTTTCAAAAATTGGTGTAATACCCTATTGTATATGAATTTCCCTTTACATTTTCGATCCCTGCTTTTACTTCAAGTTGCAGCAATCTTCCAACGTTTATTCCAAGTTTACATTTCCCCATAAAGTGTGTCCTTCAATTTTGTTAGTATTTTAAAGTCAAAACCTCTAATTACGTGTTGTTTGGAGCCTCTTAACGCTAATTACTGCTCTCGGGAGAACCTCACGTGGCTAACATTAGCGGAGCTCTCAACTCAGAGAGTTAGCTCACTCACTGCGTTCCTCTCTACTCACTACTTGCTCACTACTTAGTACTCAGTACTCACTGGATGAGTTTAGAACTCGAGCGAGTGGCCTGTGAGTAAACAATAACTTCGGCTTATAGCAACGGAGATTAACTCAGTATTGCGCTCAAACACATCGAGTAATAGGATAAATATACAGTGTGTATGGTTAATTTACGAGTATATTGGTTAATTTCGTGGGTTATGCTATGGTATAGAGTTAGGAAAGGTTTAATAATAACCTTTTTTTTTCATGTAATTGATGTATTGTAGGCTGTTAAATGATTGTAATGTTATCCAAAAAAATATCGCTAACTCAATTTAGTGACCAAAACATAGCAGGTATTTTTTGTATATAACATTATTATGACTTGTTAAGTTATTTAGAAACATCAAAAACCGCACTCCGTTTACTTAGCAACCCTATCTACTAAATACTAACCCTAACTATCGTATTTCATACATAAAGCAGAAAGTTCTTCTATCTACCGTAATAATTGATGGGCCACATTTAACACGAGAAGGGTAAACGTTCAGTGTTTACAAAAGGGCAGGCGTAAAGTTACAGCACTTGTATTTACCCGCAGGCGTTCACAAGTGAGTGGCGCTAAAAAGTTAATCTTGCGGTGAGCCATCTGAACTAGTGATGTTGTGGATATCCGTAAAATCCGTAATCGTATCTGTTTCTTTTGATGCGGATCTTTTAAATTATTTTTACTAATTTTCAATTTATACGATGTCATAATCTATGAAGGAGATACGAAAGAATTAAAAAATAATCTTAAAATTTAATGCCCACATGACGCAAGCGAAGTAGCAAAGTATCGTTTCATGCAAGGTCACTTGCAGCTATATCGATTGCATAAGAAAATAAAGTATCCGTACCCGCGTATCTTGACGCCGAGTATCCGTTTTCGGATCCGTATCCGCGGATCTACGTTTTTAGCGATCCAGCCCATTACTATTCTGAACGCCCACGCAGGCCACCCTGGCCCACGCAGATTTGTGCTCTTTAAACCCTCGTGTTAATAGCCTAAAGACTGACCGCAATTTATCCCTCCCCCCCCCCCCTCGCCCCGTACGTATTACCCCCAAAACACTGCACAAAGCAAGCTGGCAAGTTTTCCGACGCTTAATATTCAACTTTTAAAAGAAATATCAGTAAAAAGTTATGAATAAAACTTTTCTGTTCAAGTTTGGTGGCCAAAGTTGTCAGAGTTTTTCCATATGACTGGCCATGGAAACTTTAACAGAGAAAAGATCTTAAAAAAGCAATCCTTAAGAGGAAAGTATTTAAATATACATATGTTCACTTAGCAGTATGGTTTAAGAAAAAGTATTAAAGTTTTATTTTTTGCATGAACCTCTTAAAATTAATTTTCAATTACGTTAAATTTCAATTTGATCTTCGCTTTGTGTTACTTTATGAGTGTAGTTTAAAAACAAACATGTAGCCTTAAAACTGTCAAAAGGAAAATCAGCACACCGCAGTTTGTGAGCCATTAGTGTTTGGTGGGTACTCGTACACCATAATTTAAAAGATTACGTTTTTAGTGTGAATTGCTAGTTGTGAAATGTTAGCATATCCCCATTACCTACACCTTTTTCATCAAATACAACATTGCTATGACAAATAGAGCTCATATCGACTTCATGGGTAGCGACAAGTTTAATGCCGTGAAATTTAAGTGTTCCGGACGACATTAACATCAAATATAACTACACGTCACTACGTAAAACTCATGAAAGATATCCAAATAGGGCCAGTTATTAAGACTACACACTAACATAACGAGTATGAGCGGTACAAAAGTGCTGGCGTGGTCGGAAGTGGTCCAGATAGGGCTCAGTTGTCGGTGATAAGCGAAGGGTCGGAAGTCCGCTGCCGCGCCGTGTCCGCCAGACCCGAGCTACCCCGCCGGACCCGAGCTACCCCGCCGGAGCCGGGTCGCTAACAACCTTGTTACTAGCTTAGTTTTAAAATGAGAGTACCTAGTTGATGTCAGTTTGTTGAGATTTAAAACAACGCGCATCGTATCTGATTCATCCAAATAATGATCTGTACATATGTACATTACACACGCGGCATTATAAGTGGTCGCGTAGAGGCCCTGGTAGGGCGAAAACAGTTTTGACGTGCAAAGAATTTACTAGGGAATCAAAATTGCGAATTAATTATTTCATTTCATTTCAGACATAATAGCTTCAGATTTGAAATAATGTTAGTAGAGTCAACATTAATCATTTCTTAAATAACAAATTAGGATTAAGGATAATTAATCCTGTGCTCATTATACATGACGACCTTTGTATGGTATCTTACACTCAGTAATTACACTTTCTAGGAATAAAGATATCTTCCTCTGTCTGTTCAGGAAATTAGGGTTTAGTCAATTAGTATTTATTTTCTTCTGACGGGTGTCAATGGCCACTAGTTTTTATAAAACAAATGCGGCTGTAGATAGCCAGCCAGTAATAACCACAAAAAATTAAAATGTTTTCCTTCAGTGAGAGACGAAACAAACAAAAGAAGTAGGTCTTTGTGTAATCAACATTTATTAGTGCGAACCGCTCTTGGCAAGCTCGTTTTACCTATTTTTGGTCTGAGTCAACAGTGACTCTAATTTTGTATTACTTGTGCTAGAACTAGCTCACTAGACCATTTGATAGTATAAGCCACGTTAGTTACAAAAGTCCTTGTAAAATAAAACTTTCTCTGCCAACTGCATATTCACAAATATGAAATAACGTGTAAAATAAATATTTAGTAAATATCTCATGGTACTAAGCAATTTTTCCGCGATGTTTTCTCTTTGCGATGCTTTCATGCTTAACGCAAACATTCCTCTTTAAAACCTTTCCCGTCCGAGCAATAAAAATGCACATAAAAAACAAACAAACACGTCAAACGTAAGCTATGTTTTTATCGTTTGATTTGTACATGTCCGGCGAGGAACGGCACCGAACGCAGTAAAAACATAAATTAAAAGAAGTAGAAAGTACTTTAAACAGAAAAAATAATAAAAAGCTGAGCAAGGGTGAGTAGCCAGTTGTTTTGAGGGTCCCTGGTTTGGGGACTAAGAAGCTTCTTACAGAATCTTGATTGTCTGGCGACCGTCCAACATACCATGTGATACACCTCTCTATGTTACTCGTATGTAGCGATCACACCCGGTTAAACAACACAAACAATTTTCGATTTATTGATTGGTATTGTGCCTAGCGGTGGGCGATTATGACTGATCGGCATAATCGATTAATTTTGTATTACTAATATTGATAATCGATTATGGAATTAGTAACTAATACAATTTCATAATCGAATGAATTAGTAACTAATTAGTACTACTAATCGTGTTTCGATTCGAGGCTTCGAAAAGCATATAACCGTAAAAAAATAACATTGTATTTGGCGTAGTATTAACATAGGTGTAAAAAAAAACCTTGTTCAATATTTTGATAATATTATTTGCAATATTTTGATTTTGATTAAGTATTAAGTAAGATCATTTTGTTTTTGATCTCAAAATGTTATATAGTTGTTATACTATATTAGTAAATTTACATATAGATTTAGACTACATAAATTTAAAGTAAATTTTGTTTGCACTACTCAGCAGTGCTGAAAAGCCTTAAATAGTATGAATCGACTTGCAACCGCTCGTGCATGACTGACCATTAACTTCATATTAGTACTAATACGTATAAAGTTAATAGTACTAAATTATTAGATACTAATTTAGTTACTTTTACTAATACTACTATTTACAAGTTACTAATACTAATCTACTATTAGTAGATTGCAAGTTACTAATAGTAAGTCGACTAATAGTAGATTAGTATTAGTAACTTGTAGTAGTTACTAATAGTAGATTAGTATTAGTAACTTGTAGTAGTTACTAATAGTAGATTAGTATTAGTAACTTGTAGTAGTTACTAATACTAATCTACTAATTGTACCTACTAATAGTAACTTGCAACCGCTCGTGCATGACTGACTTCATATTAGTTCTACTAATACGTATAAATGTAATAGTACTAAATTAGTAGATTAGTATTAGTAACTACTAATTGTTATAATCGAGATATCTCGAGACATTTTCATAATCGAATGATTTCGTTAGTATATCTCATAATCGCCCACCGCTAATTGTGCCTATCTTTTCTGTGAATGTCAAACTTGCAGCTAATCTGTCATCATAGTGCTCGTACTTTTTAGCAGGTTACAAAGACGAACCCGCCTGACGTAATATTTTTGTCTGAATTAGGTGTTCGATTAAATTCAATATTCGTATTTTCTACCTGCGTATTATTGCGAGGATTTTTTATTTCTATTTTATTTCATGCAATTGTACTTTATACACTTCTAATAATCTTTCCTTATGGAATCCAGTCTCCGTTTCAACTAAGGATCTCTAAAACAAGTTCCTACCCACCCAGTCGTGTTAATTAGCGGGAGACAGCGCTGAGAATTATTAAAAAGATGGCGGCACTTGAATATTATTCCGTGGAAAAGTAATTTTGACGTCAAGGTGAGCCCTCACCTCGGGCGAGCGCGAGGATTGATTGGAACATTGATTGTTAAACAAGGCAGCGTTTGTGTTTGACAAGCAATCTTAAGTCTACGCAATATAATAAATGTTGATCATTTGTTGAAACAGAATTTTGAGTTACAGCTTTCTCCAGAATAAATCAGTTAAGTTAGAGTTTACTGTTTTGATGAAATGTGAAATACAATGGCGCCTAGTCGAAATATGGGGATATGTATGCATGCGGTTTCAACAGTAAGATTTTCTTGCCGCTTCTTCGACAGATGACTGCATTCCCAAGTCGGTGGTAGATTCAGATTGTAGTTTTTGTATTACTAATGACGATTCATGAGTGCTTTCCTGAGCCATATTTCAATAAAGGTTATTTTACATATTTGGATTTGATTTTGAATTGTAGCTTAGTATTTGAATTGTAGCTAAGTATTTGCTAAATAAAAACCCAATAAAAGTTATTGTAGGTCCGAGGCCGCCCTTGGCACGGGCGTCGCTTTAACGTGCCTACTAAACTACCCGCCACTGAGCCACGGAAGCCGTTTGTACCATTACCGAATATATCTGGCCTGGAGCCAAGGCTGTAATGGCGACGGGATTTTAGTATTGAGGCGACACCAAGTTAGGCAGCCTAATTGCCTGAAAAGCGGGAATCAAAACTAATATATCCGGGATCTGTTCCGACCACCAACCTCCTGTGGCTATCACCCAACTATAACCTTATTTATTCATCATATCGCTCCGTGCAAATTAAATTGTAAAACTTGGAAAAGATGCGGAAAGTTAATTAGTTGTTTCTGCTCAAGTTACATTTTCATTAGTCCCTAAAGGCAAAGTTTGCTTATCAAGTGATCAAGCGGCCCGTGCTATCAATCGGGATTTAATTAAAACAAGTATAAAAGTACCGGGACTCATAATAATTCGCAAAGTTCGGGTCGATACGCAGGCCGCACAGTAATGTAATATTTCATAGCAGGGTATTCGGTTTGGGTTTGTTGTCTTATAGAACTCATTGGCGGCTTCGGTAAAGGCTAGTTCAAAGATGCTTATGTCTGATGAGGGACGTCTCAATGTATTGTTGATTCGCTGACCGCAAACCACCCGCTGAAATATCTTTGTGGTGAAAACCGGAAGAAACAAATGTATTTAGAACAAACTCTGTCACAGTTCAATTTCCACATAGTTGTATAATAGGCTAAATAATTTCAAAGGAGCTAATAAATTCGCTCAACTTCAAATATTAGCTATAACTTATTATTTTCCACGCTCTTGTTCGGTTGATCGTGAAAAAACCTCTCAGGCTCATTTTCTGAAACAAATGACATTCAATTTGAATCCCTCCCTTTATCGACACATAAAATATGATAAATGCGAATGAAATTTACGAATTTATTCCCGGTCCTCGAGGTGTGAAACCGGTTTGGAATGTTTAAAGTTAGGTGTTTGAACGCAATGCCGATATTGTGCAAGTTTGTTTACTGGTATTGTGTTTGCCTCGGAACTGCCGTACACAAATCTGAAATGAACAACTGCCCGACGTATTTATTACGGAAGTATGGATATTATTTTACACATGAAGTGCTGGAATAAAGCTTACGTTAGGGTACTAGTTTTTGTGGGTATTCGAGAGCGACTATGGAAAATAATATAGCATGAAGCTAAAATCAATTTTTAAGCACCAGGGCTTTGAATGGAAGCAAAAATATGATAATAAAAGCAACATAAATGACCTAACTGCTACTGTAGACGTCCCTGATTAAGCTTATTGCGAAACAGAAAATCTTGTGAATCTTAGCCCTTCTCAGTTATCCTGGGTTTGAATTGTCATTTTTGTAGCTACAATCATCTATTCAAATGCGTTTTTATTCTCCTTTAAAAGATTTTCAAGAAGTACAGAAAAATAAAAAATGAGAAGTCCCAATTCCCTGTCTCGACAATAAAATGAATCCAAGTATCCTTTGCATCGTTCTAGAATACGGATGAAAATAAAAATCCCCGAAATCTACGTTTAGTATTACGACACTGAGACACTTGAATTTGATAGGTCCAAGATATCTATAGAAGCGCGTAGAACGATGATTAGTAATAAAATGATAGGGGAAACACAGGAAAAAAACATATCATATCGTGACATTGCTAAAACCTGCTTACGAGAATTTCACTCGTATCAATCTTGAAAAGAACACGCAATGAAATTAGAAAAACCTTTTCTTTCCGCATTATTTTCAAGCTTTATTTTACATCTTACTCTATAGAAAGGTAATATTTCTTCATTAAACTAAGGTAAGAAAAGCCCTCAAAGAAAACATTTAATAATTTTCTAGACAGCCTTCAATTTCTTTGAGTAGAAGTCTTCAGAAAAGTTGTTTTTAAATATTGCAACAGTAATTTAAGTTAATATAACTTATAGCTACCTAGTACCTATGGAATAAATTTCAATTTCAATTTAGGTTGTGTATCAGTATGAAGTATCTATTTATACTATAACTTCAGTAAGGTACGACTTCTCTACAAACAAATAAAGGTCAATGCAACCTATTGCTAAGACGTTCTCCACACGTTGCAACTTTTTAATAGGTTTTGAGGCTCTGGGAGAGGTATGTAGGATATAATCTTCCTAACGCTTCGTTGTCGCATTTATGAAGGTAAAGCAAAACAGCAAATTTAAATACCGGTGCATTTTGCTTGTTGGAGCAATTTCCGGAGCAGTTATGGTTTCCAATCAGAAATTAACTTCATTACATTAACTGTTAACTGTTGACAACCACCGAAACTCTAAACTCAAGTTGCTAATCCCGTTTAATAATATGTAAATAGCTAGTTACCAGTTGCCAGATGTCGCAATAGTTGTTCAAAGTACCGAACTTTCGATTTTGGAGCCTTTCATTACTCGTGCTAGTTCCCATAAAACTGTTGGAACACAGCCAAACCTATAATAGCTTCTTATGATTTTGCTCATTGCGATTCCACAATTCTTTCTTTGTACTTTTCTTGTCTATAGCAATGAAGAATATTTTTCAATTGAAAAATTTAATATCAATTTTTCCTTTCCGCCGCGTTATTATCATAGCATTAATAAAACATATCATCTGGAAACGATGTCGTGACGTCGTACATTTTGCCGACTCCAATTGCCTTTTGTTTTATGGTAATCTCAGAATCGTTTACTTATCTAAATATTTTTTCGTATATGTTTGTGCTAACACGAAAAATAATTTGACAATGAATTTCGCGTTGCTGTTTTTAAACTGTGCTAATTGAGACTAAAATTTAATGAAAATACACCGGTTTGTAAAGTTAAAATTACTCGTATATTCGTAAACGTATGTAATACAGTATAACGTGGTGCGTAGTGGGGACACAAGGCAAACCGCGGAGCTTATCTAGCGATTAGCAGTTGATCCGTGAGCCAATTACGTCGCACAGACGAGGGAAAGCCGACGCTTTGTGTTTGCAAATCTTCACCTATGTGGAATACAAGGCTGGGGTATAATGACGAGAAACGTACCTTTTTATTATCGGTGAAGTTAAACAAATATGATATTATACTTGCAACTATTTCATATGGTTACTGTCAACACTGGTAGATTCGGAGTAGTAAAAGTATCGCTTTATTGTGGTTCGACTACAGCTCGCCTTTACGATTAACTAAGGTAGATATGTATGTATTATACTGGCCTAGTGAATACGCAATTATAGGTGGGTTGACTGGCATCATTCTTCTGCTCTTCGTGAAATACGTGTCCATTCATAATTTTTAGTGTAGCAACACACCAAGCCGAAATTACGCGACCGAAGTTTGGCTTGATTACGTACATATGTAATGAATTTTAAGTGGAAGATGACCCACCATGCCGAAATATCGTCTATTTGTACAGAAAATGCATTTCCACCGAACTTGCGTCGCGTTCTTTCCGCCTAAGGTGTTTCTATACTTACACCAAATCGGTCGTGAAGTAACAAGTAACAGTGCTGTTTGCTCGTACCCGGCGAGGCTTCCTTTGAGCGGCGTCTTCTGCGCGGCGTGTCAAAGGCTCCCTACACGCTTACGTGTACACGTTTACGTGTACGTACGAGCGTACGTATTGCCGATTGATCCTAACACCGGAACGAGACACTCGGGAAATACCTAGTGCAGATGGTGCCTTTGTTCTCGCTGAGTTTCATGTCTGCATCTGAAGAGTGTGAAGTGACGCTGAGTAAGACTTTGAAGGTCTTTTTATTTAAGTTAAATTGGGTTTGTGCTAAATAATGTTTATGTAAAATGGCCGTTTTGCTGAGTCACGAACGAGGTTAGGTTTTAAGTAAACACAAAAGTTATTCTTACGAACGTTTTCTCTTTAGATCATGCAAATTATGACTCTGTTATGTAATATAGCCTACAAATACATATATATATAAATAAAAATGTGAATTAAATGAAAAATATGGAACTATCAAGTCCTTTATCTACGCGTACCCATTACAGAAATTATTTTACCTACTTTAGAAAAATATCAATCACAGCGACTTGACCGACACAACATCAGCTAATACTCCTCTCACTTCTCACCACACAAGTCAAATAGTCTAAATCCACACTCGAACGTGACAGCACTACCGCGTGACACTGCACGCACGTCACGCACGGGTGACACCGGGACTTGGCGGGAACCTATCAATGTCAATTGCTCTTTTATGCTGCCCCTAGGGTCGGGAAGTGATAGTTATTAAGCCGTTTTAGGGACAGTCAAACTTTTCTGGGGAAATCGCTTTAGTTAAATGGGAACCGGTAGACGGGACGCACCTTTACCTACTTGAAAAGCATTCGCTGAAAGGCATTTATTTTACTTACCTTTTATATCACTTGTGAGATGACTTCTGAGTAATGAATCCGACTTGGAATTACGAGATGAAACTGTATGAGAATGGGTATTAATGTAAGGAGTACCCGCGACCTATTACTTGTTTTGTATTTCTTTGTGTACTTTTATGTACTTCGTCTGATAGCAGTACGTTATAAACGTCCTGTAGATTTCTTTGAACAACTCACCATTCTCATTTCAGATTGTATATTAATCATTTTAGTCGATCTCTAACTAAAATATATTCCTCATAACTTCCATTCAGAATAATAGTGTAACGCAGAGTTGCCTAAACGCAACCAAGAGTGAATGTAGCAATGCCTATTTCATTTATTCATTTATTTTTTCTTACAAGCTAACAGATAAATAACATCCAAAACGCTTGAATAAATTGAACTATAATGAATGAATTGAATAAATTATTTTAGTTGATCCACAATTATTTATTCCTTATACTGCCATTAAAATGATTAGTGCGATGCAGAATGGCTTTAAACGTAAGTCAAAGTGAACATCGCCAAGAATTTCAGTGATTAAAAGTTTCTGTTTCGTACTTTAGTGATGGTTTACGTCCGAATCGCAAGCCTGTTTGTTAAGCGTCACGGGCCGTGAGCCACACAGTGGACGAATCACGGTGTTTGCGCTGCCCGAACCAACCAACAGAGGTAATTACTCTACCAGCGAGTTTGCGAGTAGCAATACAATCACAGAAGTTGCTACTGCGCCCTTACATTGCAAATACTCCACTCCACTTTAACGACTGCGGTTAAATTTTAAACTCATTTCACGGTAATTTGCTACATAAGCACTTACGGTGCGACCCTTACGAGGGCAGATTACATCTTGCCATTTTGCAACACGCTCTATTTAGATAGTAATGTCGTTTACTTAAATAAAACGCTTATTCATTGTGTATGATGCAGTTAAATAAGGAATCATAATTACCCTTGGTAAAGTATCAGATGGCGCTTACCTCGTCTGAAAAATTAAGTTTCGATTCACTACAAGTTTAACTAATAATCATAATTGAATGGGCCTATTGAACGCTCGATTGATGAAATTCCTATTAACCACACCCTATTAAATATTTTTCATTCTTATTGAAACAGGTTTTTATGCCTTCGAAAAGGCAACAATACCTTTACTCACAAATGAAATATAATGGTCAGACAAGTTTATCCATTACCTGTTAAATTATAGTTAATTTACCGAGGTAAAGACAGACTAACCTAACGCTTTTACGTTCAATTCCAGACATTATCGAAAATTACTCAACTCCAAACTACATACATACATACAAGTTCCATGGGCATTTGTCTTGAGTAAAGCGAATATGCCATTGGCAAAGTGATTGGGTCTGATGCATATTCAATGGTTTCCAAGATGGTCCGTCCGGTCGCAAACACACTCGCTGCACCGATGCACCGATGCCCGATGCGCTTGCAATCTGCAGCAGAAAGCAAATTACTCGCTGTTTGTGCTCAAACAGGATTGGTTTATGATATTGAGTGCTCGCTTCACTTGCGTTGGGGTGAGGTTATCACATTGAATATCGCTCGCGATCGGTTTGATGTGGGAAGGGTATATTACACATTGTCTCGCAGCTGACTAAACTTTTAGTTCAACAAATCGACTAAGAAGAAATTACTAAAGAACGAAAGAGCGATACCACTATAAAAAACGTACCTGTATGATGAGTAAAAAATATTTTAATCAAACTATTCACAAGCCATTTAAAAATATTAAAGACATCTTATATTGACTTTTTATGTTTTTAAATTTACATGCTGCGGCCAAAACCAAACAGACATGTTCATGCATACAATTGTTTGAGCTGAACGTGAATAATACGACCACAGTGTGGGCGAATTTTACACATTACACCAGACTGTGTACTTGTTTAAATACTATGAAATTAACATACGTGCACTTTGGTCATTGCGGGTTATATTTTTAGAATTAATAAAATACTTTTGTGAAAAGCTCGCAAAGTTGAGAGTAAAATTAATTTCGTTAAACTGTAGAGCTCTGGCTGCCGCCGGCAGAATTTGTTTGTAATTTGTTTTTCATGTAAAACATGAGAGCATTTGCCGTTTTAACGACTTTAATAACATATTTAAATACACAATATTCATTTAATTAGTGAATACATCATGAGTGCTCTCAGATGCGTAAATTGCACATATTTTAAAGTCATTGCATGTTAATGTGAAGCTTTAATTAATTATATTTTGTTGTTTTATAGCATAACCGTGATAAAGCCATACTCCTGATTTAATCATCAAAAACAATATGTTAATATCGAAAATCAAATGGTAATAACAATTCGACTGTTGAATAACAGTAAGTGTTATGTGAATTTTATAATGACAGATATTAACAATGACTTATATGTACGAGTAGGTTAACTACGAGACTTAAGTCGTCTAGCGCTCAAGATTTTTTTGATTCTGACCTCTTCCTTGCAGTGGGACATAAATTGACGATAAATCTTACCAATACAACGTAGGAATGCCTTATTTATTTCTATATGTCTTTAGATAAAATCCTATTCTGATGAAAAAGTGAAAAGTAAGTGAAGATCTTTGTCATGTATCCTTCCTGAGGACTTCAAGGTCGTTTCGCAATTCATGTACAAAATTATTTTAAAACTCCTCAAAGGTTCTCCTTTTCCTGATAATGATTATCACCTGTTATATTGCATGTCTTAGTTTGTAAGCCCCCGCGCGGCAACCTACGAACACGATTTCCCTAACCATCAGCACAGACTGGGCGGGCCGGGCGTGGACGCTCACGTCCGCCATGACACGGGAGAAGCGGTGCTGCACGCCAGGTTCCTGGTCAACGAGGGCGCGCTCGTCACCGCCACGGCCGACGACGTGCTGCACCTCTGGACCTTCCGCCAGAAGTCGCCGCAGCGCGTGCAGTCGCTCAAGTTCCAGAGGGAGAGGTGAGGTTACATACATATGTAAATCATACATACATCCGACCATATGTGCATTCGTGCATACATGCAAACATGCATACATGCATACATGCAAACATACATACATGCAAACATGCTGGAGGCCCACACCCTTTGAAAGGCTGGCAACACATCAACGACACCTCTGGTGTCGCGGATGTCCATGGGCGGCGGTGATTGCTTACCATCAGGCGACCCGCTAGCTCGTATGCCGCCTCTGCCATAAAAAAAAACATGCATACATGTGTACATGCATACATTCATCTACACATATGTACATACATTCATCATAAGCTCATAAGAACCTTTGCGATTCGATGCTACACGCGCGGTTCCTGGTCAACGAATGCGCACTTGTCACCGCCGACGACGTCCACTTTTAGCACCTGCAATAAGAGCACCTATTTTTGGCTAACTCTTCGCGGTGGACGCTGGGAGTAACCTCATTCTCTTTGATTCTACAGTCCCCAACATCCCCACCGGTCGACTTTATGCAAGTGGAATATGTGCAATGACTCATTTTATGTCACTTCATCGTGGTTGCATTTGATTTAATTAATTAATGACAGGGTTTTTATTTCAGTATTTTGTTTAAGGCTGTAATTTAACAGAGTTCAACCAAAGCTATTATTTTAGGATCATTATTGTGTTTTGCATTTCAAATTGAACTTAAGAAGACATACAAAGTATTAAATATTAAATATTATTAAATATTTCACAACATCACATACATTGATCTGACCCCGTGTTAAGTAGCTTAAGCACTTGTGTTACAGACATCAGAATCAACAGTGGTATTACAAATATACTTAAATAGATACATATAACACCCAGACCAGGACAAACAGACATGTTCATGCACACAAAATGTTTGTCCTGTGCGGGGATCGAACCCGCGACCTCTTGCGTAATAGGCAACATCTTGACCATTACACCAAGCGGGTCGTCAAAAATAAATATTAACTGAGCCTTATCTGAAAGTCCTCCTTCTGTATCTGTTTCTAAAATATGTTTAACCTAACGTGAAACATTAAAGTACAACCTATCTAATCCTCTTGAACTATCTCCGAATTGCGAATAATCTACGAAGTCAAATGTTTGTAACTTTCCTAGTATTTAGAACTTCAGAATTAAATAACAAAACAATCATTATATGGATAAAACTCATTGCTCATATTCAAAGATCCCTGGTAAATAACAGTTCAGTAATAGTTTTACATGTATGATTCGGAACATCTAGATTATTTAAATTAAATATTTATCTAAATTAGCTTGAGTAAATTCAACCTACATTTATAATCTCATCTTAAAGTTTGATTAAATTTCACCGTTTATATTTCTTAGGCTTACCGGTTTATACGAATTCACAGCAACATAAGCCTACATAGGAGTAATAAACCGCTACAGCCTCTTCATAAAGGGCCCTCGGCAAAGGCTGCTGCAGATTAATTCGAAAAGGCCATTGTTGCCCACAGCGAGGCACAGTGAGCCGGCAGCCCATCGCCCATGCTCCGATTAGTCCATCTAATTGATGAGAGCTCGCCGCCACAAATAACGTTAGTCTGACTACACGTATTTTCGATACGAGCGTGTGGTCACCGAAAATTATGTGTTAATAGCAATACGTGTAATCAAATTTGAGCTTTATCGAACAGTTTCAAAGTCTATTTTTTTCGATTTTGCATCCCGGCGGTTTCCAGTTAAACGTACATAATATGGTTAATTTTGAAAACCAAATATTCAAACCATTTATACTTTTGATCAATAAGCATGGGTTATTGTTTATTTGATGTTGCGATTTCATTTACATACTGAAATACGGATGAGAGAGCATTATTTACAAATTGAATAGAACATTCAATGTAATGTATATTTTTATTCGATTGCGCTTAATTAAAAGAGCTTTATTTAAAAACTGAAAGTTACATTTGCTATATTATTTTAGAATGTCTTTTCTTTATCAACTTCAAACAAAATAAATAAACAAACGATTTCATTTAACATCTGTAAGAATGATTACACTGGTCAACACTGATTTTGCCACACGAACTTTGATAGCTAATTTTGTTTTATCAGTCTACCCTCATTATTAAACCATAGCTGTCATAAGTCTATTAGCCTCACATTTGTTGTGATACGGTCATACTCATAACTAGTACTACAGCAGTAAATAACAGAAACGCTTACAAGTAAATCCTTTTAAAAATATTTGCTGTTGAATTTGAATACTTTTTTGTGATTTATATGTCCCTGTGAATATGACAAGGAAGTGTAATAATGATCCTTACTCTTTTTGTTATGTCTGCCATGAACTAACATTCAAAAAACAACGGCGAAATATTACGAATCCTCTGTTGGAGTGTTATCACCAACTAGCGGCCGCCCGCGACTCCGTCCTCGTGGATTTCGATTTCCAATAGCCTTCCTCGTCAAATGGACTATCCAACACAAAAAGAGTTTTTCAAATCGGCCCAGTAGTTTCTGAGATTAGATCGTTCAAACAATCGAACACTTCAGCTTTATATATTAGTAAGTAGTAAGTATAGATAAGTATAGATATAGATATTTTGATTTTTCTGGTCGATCAAGACAAATCCTGGGCCCCACACATGTCTGTTGCATCATGTGTGTGAAAAATTTTACTGACTGGAAGAAAGGCACACAACCTATGCCGTGTGCTGTACCCATGATATGGACTGAACAGCGAGATCACGTTTCAGATTGCTATTTTTGTCTCACAGACATAAAAGGTATACATTACAAGAAAAAAACCACAGTTATTTACCCTTACTTATCTTCGGCTATAAGATCAGTCTCTCATTGTAAAAAAAATTGCCAGAACTAAGGGGTTGTCAGCGACGAGCACGGTTAGAGGTTCCATCAGGACATTTCTAATATGGAAAAGCGGAACCAGGGCAAATGGAGCCCAAATATGTCAGCAGATTACCTCTGGACAATTAAAAGGGACCAACTAGAAGCTGAATATTCAAGAAAATCTTAGATTATTATGTCATTTATAAAAAAAAATGCTTTTAATTTACGAGATCTGTGTTCTTTCTTAATATTTTAAATTACTCAATAGAATAAAATCCGTGTCTAGCAAATTTTTTTTAACTGTTTATGTTTTCTTACAATCACCAATTAAAGTAAAAAATATCAAAAAAGTCCATGTGGCACGACAATGTTTAAATTTTGTTGACCAGTGTTATTTATAACTAGCGGCCCGTCACGCGGTTTCACCCGCGTCCCGGGGGAACTACTTCCCGTACCGGGATAAAATATAGCCTATGTTACTCTGGGTGAATGTAGCTTTCCAACAGTGAAAGAATTTTTCAAATCTGCCAAGTAGTTTCGGAGCCTATTCAATTCATACAAACAAACAAACAAACAAACAAACAAACAAAAAATCAAACCATTTCTCTTTATAATAATTGTATAGATGATACATCAAATTAAACCGTAGACCTGTGTTAGCCGGGATTTCCTGTGTCCACGGCGGGAGAATCAGATTAACAGCCTCACAGCACCACACAGCTGAGCAATATGGAAATAAACTTGGATAAAATATGTAAAGTACCAGGCCAGCAGAGGCCGCGGTCGCGCGCATAAACCTTCATGTGATATAGGGACACCCCCGCGGGAAGAGGGGGGGTGAGGGGGGTCGTCAGGTCACGTCGGAATGCTCCCGTAATGTTCAACGCACGAATTAGGAAAAAATTGGACATCGTTCGCTTCATTACGTATGTTAACATGCGCTAGTACAATTTGTGCTTCCTTTTATTGTGGCTTTTTCATCAGCCGGTTTGAAGGGAACGTTTTGTAGTGACGTTGCTTTGTTGAGTTAATTTAAGAGTTCCGAACTAGAGAAATACTAATGTATAAGCTAACAAAACGAACAACATTAGCTAAAAATAATTATAATATTTTAAAACGAATGCCCGACTGCACCATTCCTATTCTAATACTGTTCATAAGACGTTTTAAGACGATTATGTTAACTTAAACTTAATTGAAAAACTAAAAACGTTCAAAGTAATTTCGTAATCCGTGCATTTCATAGAACGGAACAAAGTATACAATTGTGGCACGGCACGCACGGCAGCACTTACTGTCAACGGTGCTTTAGTTTTTTGAACAATTTAGGACTTAGTAACTGAATCAAATTTCAAATTACTAGAAATGTTTTGCGTATTAGTTTAGCAAGACGGAAATGCTCAGTTTTCTTTTCGACAAAAAAGTATTTAAAGAAGGTTTTAAAGTGAAATTAAAATCAACAATAAAAAAGCCTAGATATTTTTTAGTGCCATTTTTAGTACTAATACATCCAATTATCCGTCCAACCTTATCCGTAAAATATAGCTTCCCAAATTACTACTGCCCCCAGCCAATTAGAGGCATATGTGGTAAGATATTAGAGTAATATAGTGCAGGCTGCGAGCGCCCATATCTCTGCAATTATGGTGCGTATCTGTGCACCCTGGCGCCGCGCCTGCACTTCTGTCGCATACAAATTAATAGCTCGCATTATTGGACACTGTTGGACAGCCCGAGGGGTGGCGGTGTCGAAAATGAATATTATTAAAGCCAAGCTAAGTGATTTAACTCCATAATACGCGTGGGTAAAAGTGTGTTATTGCCAGTTAAATAACGTAATTCTACGTCGTATCATGCTAATAAAAAAAATTTTTTCAGAAGATTTTCTACCGCTTTATTCTTTGTCAAGCAAATATGTATATATTCTTGGAACTTATGGGATTCATGATTACTTAAAAATTTGTTAATCATAAATTCCTGCTGTTTTATTATGAGCTGTCCTGTTTTACGTAGCGACACCCATTTGACTCCGGACGGCGACGCGTGCGCGCCGTACCGATAGCCGTATAAATCCGCATCGGTCCGGATAACTCCGGATATCCGGACGGTACTAATAACCGCTATTTGCGCCGGACAAACTGATGTTTATTATTATTCCCGCAAGCCGCTCGTCTGATGGATGCGAATTTAGTTCGCTTTGTACTTAAATGAGAAATGGGTTTGGCAAGAATCTGGGGTATTGATAAATCGTTATCTAGTATTCACATTTAATTTATTTATTGTATCTATTTCATGAATAATATAACTGGGGATACAAGTTTGTGGGGGTTTTCGCCGGTTGTCGATGAATCGTACAATAACGTTTTTATGACGATAGCTATATACTTCGCAAATGTGATGCTAATTTCTTAGCTCATAATTATTACAGACCTTTATATTTGACATTTGTTCTTGTGCATAATTATTAGTAAAGAAAAATAGTCTAGTCTTTTCTCTTATATTGTTACAATTTCATTATTTTTTAATTAAAAATCAAGTTTATTTTACACTTTTGCTCTAGAGAAGCTTGTCGTAAAAATAATCATTTTCACGTAAATTATGACTAGAACTATCTGGCTTTATCTTTCAAAGCACCAACGAAACTGCACATTATTCTATCGCATTAAAATAGCACAGCGGCACTTCTCTAGCATAGCTTCTGTCATAGAAACAGATGTTCACGTCACTGTGACTACTTCTCTACTAGTTAAAGGAACTAGTTGGCAAGTTGCTCTCGCACTAGGCTACTGTTGCTGGTTTCTGCACAATAAGCTAGGTTTGCACATTGTTCCAGATATCGCATCAAACTAGCACGTCAGACTAAAGTCGCTAAGGGGTGAGTTGTGTTAGTTTGATGTCGTCACGCGGCTGGTTCACTCTTGCGATAACGACAGCATAAAAGTTACAAAGGAACAGAAACAGCGCATTCTCTTCATAAAGAGTTTATGCGACTTGTCTAGTGTCGCTCAAGACTACGGCGATAGTCTCCATCAAGATATACTTTCACATAAGTCCATACTGCTTGAGCTTGATCTTCAACATATAACGGAATATTAATAATTTGGTAAAATAAAATGCTTATACAATTAAAAGAATAAAAACCTGCAATAAAAATGTAATAAATATTTAATACACATGTTACTAAACATGTTCTTGTTGAAACTTCAAGATTTTGCCTCAAATTTTGTTAATTTATTTGGAGACATTTAAAACCCTAGTGAGCATAGCATAGCATATGCATTGCTCGCTAGGCTCGCTAAATACGCAAGGCGTGTGAACCAGACGCATCGATGTTGCACGCACAACCCCGCCCACTGTTGCTCGTACCTTCTCAAGCATGGTTGTTACCATCTGTGTTAGTCTTCGTTCGATGTTGTTCATTTGTCTGCGAAAATATTTTTTATCAGAAGAAAACTAATAATTTCTTCTGATAAAAAAAATATTTTCGTACAACTGTGTCGGGTTCCTGTATTTGTATGATATTCGAAAAATGTAGAATAAAAATCCCGTAATAGTGCCTAAAATTAACCCCAGACAAATCGGTTAAATAAAGTTACAAGTTACAAGTTAGAGTTGATGATTGGGAAGGGATAGTATGTAGAAAATCACCAAACCCAATGAGCGCTGTTTCGACACTGATTTATTGCAATAAGTTATATGCGACAAATTATCTAGGTTAGTGATTCAAATACTTACGCTAGCAATTCATTCACATAGTTACAAGTTACGAAATAAAGGTAATTGCACTTTGGCTTGTACATCCTGCCCACTCAAGAAAGTGAACAAAGTAAAAATATTTCTTATCGTCCTAATTACATAATGACGATCCAGGGCAGTTAAATAATGTTAATAAAAGTTATATAATGTGCCAAAATAATTATTGCAATGTAAAATTAGTATTCATTTGTAAATGTTATATAAAATATGCTGTAAATTGTATGTTTCAATAGAAAAATATTATAAGTACAAAATAAAGTCTGTAGTCCATATAAAATGATTAAATAGGTAGTTAAATAGTCACAATCACTATCACTCGAGGTCACTGACGGACGGAATGTCTAACTGAACCGATTTCGAACGCGGAATAACCTTTGGGGTTACCCAAGTACACTTATCTACGTTAGATTCTGATTTTCGCGGCACTTTAGATCCACTATTGTCAGGGCATGCACTGTCGTGACGTCGAACGTTTGAAGAAGCCGCCTGGAACACCACCGTTCCCGATGAACCCGCCGTTCTCGTCCTGCGCCATCGTACTATCGCGTAGACTACCCCCGCCAACAGAACCACCGATAACAATGTGTACAACACAGAGTACTGATGGACATCGTGGATGCTGAGTGGTTCGACGGAACGTTGATTCTGTTTCAGTTCTTCGATTTGTTTCTTAAGGCTATGCCACTCGCCTTCGTGTTCTTCGGGAGTAAATTTTACCATCGTGTAGTTGACGATTTGGTTGAGCGCAGATGTCTCTGGCATGTCTATAATATCAGTTCGAGAGTTTGCATAGGTCAGATAGTTGTTATGGCTGTAAATAGAATAACCACTGCTTTTGATAGTACAGTCATGACTATAGATGCGACGCCGATTATTAACGATTTTAACCGTGCGGGTAAATATGCATTTTTCGTTAGAAACGGTTAATAACCCGCATTTTATGCATTTTACGGTTAAATTCCACTAGACTCCGCTAGATGTAAATAAGTGTTTTTATAATAATAATAGTAATAGATTGTATATTAGACGCAATTATAAATTAAAGCAACATATAATTTAACATTTACGTTTCGTAGTATTTGCGTGAAAGAGTAACAGACATCTATCCATCCATCTATTCTTACAAACTTTCGCATTTATAATCTTAGTAGGATTAGGTAGTAGGAAAACATCTAAAATGAATTTTATTTATCTTTTGAATATCGATTTTCTCTTCACAAAGGAAAAAAACTATACCCTTTTTAGCTGTCACTGTCAGATAACTAACCGTTAACAACTGCATTTTATCGGTAGCTAACCAAAAATTTGGTTATTTAACGGTAGCTAACGGGTTTTTTACAACTATAGTCATGACCTATATCCAGAAGGCCATTACCTGTCAAGGTTTTTAACTGCATACCTTCTGGGCAAAAAATGCGTACTGAGCATTTCTCACAACATGTAAACAACCACCTGTTACTAGCGTGTAATCGGAGCCACCGCTCTTGACAAGCCGACACCTCATTGTAGCACAGTTGAGTTTTATTATTATAATTGATATTACAGAGTGTATTTGTAATTGGTATTTCGTAAATAGGTTTATTAGTAGAACATAAAATGCGTTTTGGAGATGGATGTAAACATTCTTGGAAGTCTGATTCTGTCAAAAGTAAGAGTAGATCTTTCTGGAGATTAAATGCAATGTAAGGAGTAGCGAATCGAACAATATGATTTTCGCTTTGTAAGCTTATTACACTGTCGAGTTCCAACGATTCCTTGCTTGTCAATGGAATTTTTACTTCGATAATCAAATACTTCTCTCCAACTTTTGTATTGACTCTCATTAGTTTGTAAAGCTCCTGAATATTTTGTTTAGCACTCGGGATAGTAAGATCGCCTTGCAGTTGACCTGATATTATGTTGATCTGATCCAGCAGCTGCTCTGGGGGCAACAAGTGTGCATCCATATGGCCGTGTGTTAAATCTGTGATGATGTTGATCAAGGTATCTTGGATACGTCTCAAACTTGTGATCATTATATTTGCTGCCAGTGAGCTAGACATAATATACAGTTCCATTTCTAATTGCTTTTGAACGTGATTCATATCTCGGAGCTGCTTACCTATGATGCTGAACTGTTTGTTCATAATAGCCTCGTGTCGTTTCATTATATTGTATTGAGCTTCTAAAACCGTAGTTTGATTTTTAAGTAAATTCATCAAGTGGTTCTCATTAAGTGAAATTTTTTCAATGTCTTTTTCATACTGCTCTGCGAATGAATCATCTAAAACACCAAACAACTTATTAGCTAAATATCCAACGCCGTTTATTAAGCCTCTTTTCTTTCGTTTGCCAATTTGATTCTTAAGCACGTTGTTATTGTAGTGTATTGGCTGTATAGTGTTGGTTATCTCAGGCGCTTACGTCACGTGTCAGAATGACATTCCGTCCGGCGGGAGAACGGAGCGGGCGGGACTGTACTTGGTACGCGTGTTGTAGTGTTGGTGAGCCGTAAAATATCCAAACAACGAGGATTCTACATGTGGCGACGAGGAGAAAGGTACATTATACTACTTACTAAAAAAAAAAGGAAAAAATAAAGGAAAAGTCAGTGATCTCTAAAACCACGATTTTTCATGTATCTCTGTGATCTCTAAAACCACGATTTTTCATGTATCTCTCAGTATACTAGTAAGATTGTGTATAAATTAAATGTTGAACGTTAAATGGTCATGTATTTCAAGAAGAAACGAAAAAGAAACATTTGAAACGCGTAATTTATATGTACCGCACAAAGAAATTGATGCAGTTCGAGCGCAAATTCTAACAATAACATTCCAGCGTTCGGGTAGTCCCTTGTACCTACAAACTTTAACGTAGGTCAATAACTTGGCATTGAGGCGTACAAAAGGAAACGATTGGAACATTCGCCTCACTGTGTTGACCTAATAGTATAGATACCGGGTCGTGGTCTGGGTTCGATTCCCGTCCCGGGTCGAGGGGAATTCGTGTCGGTTTTTCGAGTGCGGCTCGGACTTCTGAGCGGTACGGTTAATTATGTTGTTTATTAACACCGATTCTTTAAAGGTTTGATGGTAAATAATAAAACATCAAAATTATGAGTATAGTTACTGACTTGATAAATGTTAAACAATAATTTTAACATTTAATTTTAACAGTATTTTGCTATTTAAAAATAAAGCCAATGTAGTAAGGCAAAGTACATACTTTGTGCAAAGGCTGTTTTGACAAACGTTGTTCAGTTACATGTATCAATTGTGAAGTTAGAATTATTTAAAACTGGATTATCAAAATAATAATTTATGTTGGGCTTTAAAGGAAGCCCATGAACAGAAAATGCACGTCAGTAAGATGAAGATGCTTAGATGGGCTGCAGGTGTAACTCGACTTGATAAAGTGCGAAACGAGCACATTAGAGTAAGTTTTAAGGTTGCGCCTATTGCAGAAAACTTACTGAAAGCCGCCTGCGATGGTTCGGTCATATCATGAGACGCCCTGAAGACCATGTAGTAAAACAGACTCTAGCACTCGAATGAAGAAGAAGAAGAGATGTTTAAGAAATTAACTTTTCTATTTTCCTTCTTTGGGCCGTTTACTACAAAAGTTATGTGTGTATATTTGAAATACCTGGCGACAGTAATCACGTTATTTAACTGGATTATGCTAGATGCTGGGCATGAAATACCTATTTCGTATTAGAAAATAAACGACTACGTTTAAATTAAAAATATTTATTTGTATTTTAGTTTTGTTGCATTATTAACAATTATAATCCAATGACGTCGCTGGAAACGAAACGGCCGCTTGTGCATGAAGGTGCAGGTTCGATTCCCATACCGCACTCAAACTCAAACTCAAACTCAAAATATACTTTATTCAAATAAGCCTCAGAAAAGCACTTATGAATCGTCAATATTATAAAAACAACACATTGAATCTACCACCGACTTCGGAATGCAGTCATCTACAGAGAAGAAGTGGCAAGAAACTCGATAGTTGCTCTTTTCAATCGCCAAGTTTTGTTACAATATTTAATTTTGTCAAGTTTACATACTTGTACTTTTACTAGTACTAGGCCATAAAGTTACCTCTTTCAGGTACAGAATTAAAAATATTAAATACATATGAACATTATAGTGAGCATGACTACTGAGACCCAGGCCATCCAACCAAAAACTGGAAAAACAAAATTTAAAGTACAACTACATTGTAGGACCCAGTGTACATACTCCATTTTAAAAGTACACACTTATATACATGTTGATTAAATGAAAATAAATATAAGAGCAGATGAAAATCTGATCATTAAATTGATAAGCAGATTGGAGGGATCAATCTGAATCATTAAATTGATAAGCAGATTGGAGGAATCAATCTGAATCATTAAATTGATAAGCAGATTGGAGGAATCAATCTGAATCATTGAATTGATAAGCAGATTGGAGGGATCAATCTGAATCATTAAATTGATAAGCAGATTGGAGGAATCAATCTGAATCATTGAATTGTTAAGCAGATTGGAGGGATCAATCTGAATCATTGAATTGATAAGCAGATTGGAGGCATCAATCTGAATCATTAAATTGATAAGCAGATTGGAGGAATCAATCTGAATCATTGAATTGATAAGCAGATTGGAGGCATCAATCTGAATCATTAAATTGATAAGTAGATTGGAGAGATCAATCTGAATCATTCAATCGATTATTCTGAATTGACCTAAAAAAATTCAGGAATAATAGCAGATAATCCGACCATTAAATTGATGAGTAAATAGCGGATAACATATCTGAATCATTAAATTGATCACTCCAGGTTGCCCAAAGATGTCACTCCTGTCATTGGAAAAGTTTGATTGTTACGGGGAATCCACTTCAGTGGGTATACGATGGGAACGCTGGAAAAGAGCATTGCTCATATTCTTGGAAGCGTCTAACATTGATAAAGACATCAAGAAAAGGGCTTCTCTTCTACATTTCGCTAGTTTAGATTCGCAAGAAGTGTTTTAGAACATTTCTGGTGCTAATATTGAGTCAAGTGTTGGCGTCGACGTGTTTGAAGTTGCAATATCTAAACTAGATTCATACTCTGCTCCAAAACAGAACAAAATCTACAAGCGACATTCACGCAGGTTGCTCAAACAGGAATCAACTTGGTAAACAATGAAGAAGAACAAAGTTAGTTTGTTTAATGTTTAATCAACAACTAAATCCTACTGTAACATTCACGGCCTGTGGCAATACCACACCACTAAAGCCTTACAGGTATTGATTTCATTGTTATAAAGTATCTAATATATATTTATAAATGATAATGGTGAGGTATAAGTCCAAATAAATATTGTTGATACCTTAAATTATTTATTAAACATACTATTGCAACATCTTTAGATGTTGTTTGATTATTATGTGTTATTAATCTTTACCTACTCCTGTTTGTACATTTTCAGAAGGACCCCGCTACCTTTAGAAGCTAAAATTGAGGGGAAAATTGAATAACTTAAACAAAGGGATATTATAGAACCAGCCGTAAGCTCTTCCAAATGGGTATACCCTGTGGTGCCGGTGTTGAAGGCTTATTAAAGTGATAAGTAGATTGTTAAGCTCAATCTGAACCATTCAATTGATTACCATGTCTCAAAGTTTGTGAATATAAATAATCCAATCATTAAATTGATGTGCAAAGCAGATAACACCTAATTATCTGAACCATTCAATTGATTACCATGTCTCAAAGTTTGTGAGGATAAATAGAAATACGTCTTTGTGAAGACATGCGTCGATCTTATGAAGCTGTACGAGAAAATCACCCATTGCCGACAATGGACAAATTAATACCGAAAGATGAAAAATGCAAGTTTTCACAAAAATTGGACATAAAAGACGCATTTCATAAAATGGCTTCAAGACATATAACCACCCTCATAACCAATAATAAAGGCCTATTTAGGTGGGAAATCTTTCATAAAACATTAGAGCACATGCTTGTAGGTTGTGAAGGAGTGGTAAATTATGACATCTTGATTTACGGGAAACACAGGCAGGAGCATGATGCTCGAGTAAAGAAAGTGATGTCAGTTCTGAAAGAGAATAATGTATTAGTAAGAGAAGACAAATGTTCTGTCTGGATGAGTAAAGTGAGGTTTTTGGGACATGAGTTGTCAGCAGAAGGCGTGAGACCGTTGGAAAAGTACGTTTCTACGATAAAAGAATTTAGAGGGCCAAAAACTGCCGGATATTTACGAAGCTTCTTAGGCCTGATTAATTTCGTCAGCAAATGGATCCCCAATTATGCGACAATAACGAACCTCTGAAAGCACTTCTTCTTCGAAATAAAAATGGAGATCGAAAAAATATTACAGATCATTGGCGACCAGAAAATCAGCGATGTTTTTTTTTCATTGAATGAAGGATATCATGACAAATATACCTACCTTAGGTTACTACGATGTAAACGATCTTACGATGGTCATAGCAGACGCTAGCCCGGTGGGCCTGGGTGGAGTGCTAGTCCAAACTGATTCTGAAGACAACCCCAGGATTATTGAATATGGTCACAAGACTCGGACTGATTGTAAACGCCGCTACTGCCAGACTGAGATAGAGGCATTAGCCCGTGTATGGACAGTAGAGCATTTTCACATTTTCCTCTATGGCAGAAGATTCGAACTTATAACAGACCACAAACCGTCGGAGGTTATATTTGAATCAAGTTCAAAACATGTGCTAGGATAGAGATATGGGTTATAGTACAGTCGTATAGCTACAAAGTAGTTTAACAATCAGGTAAGACCAATATCGCAGACTCATTATAAATCTCCGCATTGTATCGATGAAGGCAAAACTTCGAACAAAAGTTTGGTGGCGTGTAAAGGATGCACTCTTGTATCTGCACTACATGCCTCAAATCCTATGAAACGACGAGAAATGCCTGACGGTTCTTGGATTGACATTGCGATTGATTTGATGGGCCTCTCCCTAGCGGTGACCATCTGGTTGCTGTAGTAGACTTACAGCAGATATAAAGAAGTTAAGATTTGTAGGAAAATCACCCCTACCGAAATTGTGGCAAATCTCAAAGAAATATTTAGTCGTTTAGGAAATTCAACTTTAATAACACCGGATAATGGAAGACATATGGCAGATATGATCAGCGCAGAATTCAACATTTTTAACAGAAAGAAACATCACCTTTTTTTCAATACAATCCCATACTGGCCACAACAAAAGGGAGAGGTCGAAAGACAAAATCGCGATATATTAAAGCGGTTAAAAAATAAGCATAGCTGAAAATAAAGATTGGAAGGACAGTTTACTAGACTAGACTATCTAACTATGTACAATAGCACACCACATTCTGTCACCGGAAGAATAATTTAAGATTTAGAGATAAAATTCCTGTAGTGAGTGATACAATGGAAAGGATATCAAAAGACTCAGCGGTCAAGGACAGGGATAAAGAAAGGAAAGAAAGAGGAAAGGATTATGGAGATAGGAAAAGAAAGGCAGAAGAAAGTGATCTAGTAGGTACTAGGTGATAAAGTTTATATTAAAAACAGAAAAAGTAAAATGGATAGACAGAATAAATTATGCTAGGACTACAATCCTGAAACGCATACAGTGGAAATAATGAAGTGGAGTTATCCAAGTCCGACACGATGAAACTGGTCAAGTCCGTAGAAGGAATATAGGGCACTTATTCAGGGCGAATGGAGCGTGGGGTAAGATTGAAATTAAATCGACGACGAAGAAAGGAATCTTGCAACTTAATCCCACTTCAGGCACCACAATGGTGTAAAATATTGGTTGACATCTTAATGCGTAAATTAAGATTTGATTTGATTAATAAGCAATTAAAATAATGTAACTAGTAGTAAACTTTCCACATAGATAAAACTGTCTCATGATTATATGAAGTTAGTACATTCGTTTTAATAAAATTAAATTAAATCAAGAAAGGGATGTAGTGTATTGGCTGTATAGTGTTGGTTGTCTCAGGCGCTTACGTCACGTGTCAGAATGACATTCCGTCCGGCGGGAGAACGGAGCGGGCGGGACTGTACTTGGTACGCGTGTTGTAGTGTTGGTGAGCCGTAAAATATCCAAACAACGAGGATTCTACAGTTATTATGGTCAATTTCCGACAACTCATGTTCTAATTGAAAAATGATGCTTTTGTATTGAGTCGGCATAGTTGAGTACGGTTCTGCAGTACGAAAAGTCTGTTCTAAGTGTGTGACGTAGGTCTCTATGTTACGTAATCCAGTCCAGTATGTAGACATATTGTAGAATACAATCAGAGTCCATTCGTCTCTTATCAAACTCATGTCACTTATTTTGTTAAAATAAAGACTTTGTTCAGTTTTGAACGTTGTTATGTTGTAGGTGCACTGTCCCGGGGAAAATAATGTAAACAGTAAGAGTAACGCCATAGTTATGAAATGGCTTAATCCTTTTCTTTTGGAACGCTTAGGTTTGTTGAATGCGTTGGTATTAGTTGTCGAGGGAGTTGTTACGTCGGCATTGCTTAAAAGTGTTTGTTCGCCTATTTGGTGTTTGTCAATAGGGAGTGGTGATAATTTTATCACTGGTCTTTTAATAACGCCATTCTTCGTTTTGACCGAAACTACCCTCACATAACCATCCCTTCCAGGGTGGACATCTGTTACTCTGCCTAGCGCCCATTTCCCGTGGGGCAGGTTTTCTTCCTTAACGAGCACTATGTCACCTATCTCCATGTTTTTGGAAGGGGTTGTCCATTTTGACCGACTTTGTAGTTGTTGTAAATAGTCTGACGACCAGCTTTTCCATATTTCCTTATTCATTGACTGAATCATATTCCATCTTGTGGTCATATTTATGTGATCTGGATCGGTTTGTGGTCTTGATAACAAGGAATCACCAATCAAGAAATGGCCTGGTGTTAAAACTGGGTCGTCAAGACTCTCGGTCAAAGCTCTAAGGGGCCTGGAATTAAGACAGGCCTCAACTTGACATAGTAATGTGGTGAACTCCTCGTACGTCAGTTTCTGTTCACCCACAACCCTTCTTAAATGATGTTTAAGTCGCTTGACAGCTGCTTCCCACAGTCCACCGGCTGAAGGATATGCTGGAGCATTGAACCGCCACTCTATGTTGTATTCGTTTATTTTGTTGAAGAATTCACTGTTAAGTGTGTGTATGATTTCCTGATACTCTTTCTTTAGCAAGCGGTTCGCTCCCACGAAGTTGGTCCCATTGTCACTGTACATATGACTAGGGGTACCACGACGAGCGCGAAATCTATTGAGTGCAGCTAAAAATCCAGGGGTACTGAGATCCGAAACGAGTTCAAGATGTATTGCTTTTGTTGAAAGACACACAAATACAGCTACATACCCCTTGTTTGTCCTTACCCCACGTCCTTTATTTAATTTGATTTCAAAATGACCTGTGAAGTCTACTCCAGTGTGGGTAAATGGACGGGAGGGCGTGACCCTAGGCTCGGGTAGATCTGCCATGATCTGTGATCTCGTTTCAGCATTGTGTCGTCTGCATTTCACACATTTCCGTACCTCGCGTTTGACTGCTCGCTGTCCACCGATAATCCAGTACCTTTCTCTTAGATATGAAAGTGTAAGGCTTGGCCCACCATGCAGCGTTACTATGTGGGCTTGTTGTATTATAAGGTCGGTAAGACGGCTATGATTTGGTAGAATGATGGGGTGTTTAGCTGATATACTAAGGTGGCTGTTGTTAAGTCTACCACCAACTTTTAATAGCCCATCTTGTTTGTCTAAGTAAGGGTTTAGACATAATAGTTTATCCTTTCGCTTTAATGATTGTTTTGATTCTAGTTGAGTCATAGTCTCTTGAAACTCAATATGTTGTATTGTTTTTATTATCAAATTAAGTGAATGACTCATTTCACTAAGCGATAGGTATTGCAGTCTGGAAGTCTCGTGTTTGTTTTTCAACCAGCTGATGTAACGTGAGTACCAGCCTACCGTTGTTATGACTCGCCGTATCGAGTTGCAGTCGTTTAATAATTGTAAAATTAAATTGTTATTTTTATCGAATAAGGCAGCGTTTACAATATGTTTCTTTATTTCTATCTGTGGTGGTTGATATGTCTCATTTTTGTAGTTTTCTTTGTCAAAATTGTTGAGCCACTCTGGACCCTGAAACCACATAGAAAAGTTTAACAGCTGTTTTGCGGTTAGTCCTCTTGATGCACAGTCTGCGGCATTGTCTTCCGATCTTACATGGCGCCAATTCGATGCTGGGATAGTGTTCACAATAGATTTTACCCTGTTTGATACAAACTGTTTCCATTTGTTGTTATTATCTCCGTGTATCCATCCGAGTACAATCATAGAGTCGGTCCATGCAAAGATGCTGATGTTTTCGTTCTGAAGAGTATCCAAGACCTTTTTCATGAGCCGTGACAACAGTAATGCTCCACACAGTTCAAGCTTTGGCAAAGTGAGTTTATTTTTTGCTGGCGCTAACTTTGTTTTTGCAACTAAAAGTGTTCGTGTAAAATCGCCTTTATCATTAATAGACACAACGTAGATTGCGCCTGCGTATGCTTTTTCTGAGGCATCACAAAAACCATGTAAAACGCAATTGTGTATATTTCCTACGTATCTAGGAATAGTAAATTTATTTAACTGTTGAAATTCCTGTTTAAGTTGACTCCAAGCTTCCTTTATTTCATCTGATAAGTAGTCATCCCATGTGTTGGTATCTTCTGACCATGTCCGTTGGAATAGAAGCTTGGCGCGCACTGTGAGTGGCGAAATCCATCCTAATGGGTCAAATATTTTGGATATATATGAAAGAAGTTGTCTTTTCGTCAGCTGACTGTCATCGCTTTGCTCTTCGAATTTATTTTGAAATGTAAAAGTATCTGTCTCTGGACTCCAACTGATACCAAGTGTCTTCCTGGAATCAACATTTTTGAACTGCAGTGGGGCATCGATGCTTTCTGTAGGAAGATCTTTGATCAGCTCTGGTGTATTACTTGACCATTTCCGGATGTTCATACCAGCTTCTATTAAGATGGCGATTATTTGTCGTTGTAATTCTTTGACCTGGTCTAAGGATTCTCCCCCTCCGAACAGATCATCCATGTAGAAGCAAGACTGAAGAGCTTTTACTGCTAATGGGTACCTTTCTGCTCCCATCATTTCGTTGTCGAGTGCTATCTGTTTTAGCGTCCTCATTGCTAAGTAGGGGGCAGACTTAGTTCCGTAGGTGACTGTAGTCAGCTGGTACTCTCCTATTGGTTCATGTGGTGACGGTCTCCATACGATACGCTGCAGGTGCTGATCCTCTTCTCTCACCATAATCATTCTAAACATCTTCTCTATATCTGCGGTGATAACGTATTTATGTTGCCGCCAAACCAGTATTAAACCCTGAAGGTCCTTTTGGAGATTAGGTCCTCGTTCCATTAAGTCATTTAAGCTCTTACCGGTCGATGTTTTCGACGAAGCGTTAAAAACTGTGCGTAACTTTGTCGTGGTCGAGTCAGCTTTTAATACGCCGTGATGAGGAAGGTAGCATGAAGTTTTGTTGTAGGTATCTACGCGTTTCATGTGACCGAGATTTTCATATTCGAGCATAAATTGTTTATAGCGTTGGCCAAATTCCTTGTTATGTAACATTTTATTTTCGATGTTATGAAATTGTGCGTTAGCTTTACATTTTGATAATCCCAGTTCTTTCTCGAAATGTGGTTTCATAGGGATCGCGACTTCGTACTTGCCGTCTTCCAGACGCTGTGTGGTCGACTGGTATAAAGCTTCGCAATATTTTTCTTCTGCTGTAAGCAACGAGTCGGAATCAGTTATTTCCTCCATTTCCCAGTATTGAGATAACTCGGACAAATTATTTACGACGACATGGCAGTTAAACGTTTTCACGTTTCCGGACAGAACCCAGCCCATCTTTGTTTGCTGAGCCATTGGTGCGTTGTTTGGACCCTTGATAAGACCGCCTGTTAGGATGTTTCTGTAAACACTTGCGTCTAATAAAATATCAATACCTCGGGATACGTTGTAATCAGGGTCGGCCAGCTGTAAATGCTGTAAGTGTTCCCAATGGCGTTTCTTAAAGGATTCGTTCGGCAAATTGTTAACAACACGCGGAATTACTAGGGCCCGAGTGGTGATATTATAATCGTCGTAGATAGATGTTAGTTCAAGATTGACGACACCCTTACTTGACTTTGTTCCCTGTCCGATCCCAGAAACAGAGGCTTGATAACGTTGTCTCGGTAACCCAAGTAGTTTTACGGCATTTTCCGAGACGAGTGATACCTGGCTCCCCTGGTCCAGTAATCCTCTAAGCGTTACGTAAGTGCCGTCCGCCGCCTTAGCCTTTAACAGTATAGTGGTTAATAGCACTTCCTCGTCTTCGGTAGCAACATGATTGACATTATGTTCCTTGATGGTTGGTGAGTTGTGCTGGACCTGAGCTGATGATGAATTGGGGTTACGCAATCCTGACGAAGTCGAGTTCTCGTTAGTTACGAACGCGTCATGTTAAATGGTATTGTGCTCGCATTGGCAAATTTTGCACGTTTTCGTTGCATTGCATTTATTGTCATGATGTCTGTATAGGCAATTTTTACAGACTTGTAATTTCGTAACTACTTTTAATTTTGCGTCAGCTGTTAACCTCATAAACTTTGTACATCTGTATAGTACGTGACTATGATGACAATAAGGGCAAGACCAATTGCTTGATGTGGCAGTGGCTTGTTGTTCCCGAATTGACACCTTTTCAGTATTGAAAGTGTGACATTTGTGATAAGTAGGCTTAAAAGGAATCTTTGTTGGCTGATGGCTAAACCTGTTTGGTGTTGATGATACATCTCTTTCCTTTATATTAATAGGCTCGAGAGCGGTAAATTTGCTTTCTAAAAAGCTCATAAGCTCAGTTAGAGGCGGTAAGGCTCGGGGCGATTTTCGAGCCTCCTTATAATCGGCATAAGTCTCAGAATCAAGTTTCTTTGTTATGAGGTGAACTAAAATCGGGTCCCATGTGGATGTGTCAATACCCAGATTTTGAATAGCATGGATGCTTTCCATGGAAATATCATAGAGGCGTTTTATCTCATTAGCGGTTTGTTTGTGTACACTAGGTTGATTTAAGAAGGACTCAATATGTTTTGTAAAAAGAACTTGTGGGTTATTGTACCTGTGGTTCAGTAGCTCCCATGCAGTATCATAGTTTTCTGCTGATATGTGCAAATGTTGAATGAGGCGTTCTGCTTCACCTCTCAGCTTTCCCTTTAGGTGCTGCATTTTCTGACCTTTAGTAAGCAAATTGTTGTTATGTATGCTTTCAGAAAATAAGTCACAAAAAGTAGGCCATTGAGTATACCTTCCAGTGAACACGGGTACCTCGAGCTGCGGAGTAGCTTGCTGTAGGTGAACTGTAGAAGCTAACTTTTGATTGAGAGCTCTCTTAACCGCTTTAAACGATTCCTCGTAATAACAAAATTCATCCTCATAGTCAGGATCTGATCCTTGTAAAATGTTGTCGATTCTCAGATGTAGAGAGTCAATAGTATTCCAGCGTGACTGAATACTCCTTAATTCGTCCTCCAACTCCCATTTAACATTAATTTCATCTACCTTAATGTTCCTCGTCATTCGTTTGAATGCCCTGAAGTTGGTGCGCTGCAGCGTCAGTAGTTCAGCTGCATCATGCGCTGCCTGTCTCGGCGAAGCAATGGGTGTGGCTGGTGGCTCCGGCGTGATCGGCCTGATATCGCGCGCCATCCTGGACGGTCCTGGTTGGTTTTGCTCCGGTCTCGTAACGTTCGCTATCTTCAACTGACCTGGGTGGTTGTTGGCACCTGCACTCTCTGTGGTTACTGTTGTCATATACGAAGTAAACTTTTGCCTAACCGATTCGAAATACCTCCGTGTTTTCTCAAACTGATTTTCGACGAAGTACGAATGATCGGTTCCTTCATACGCCGACAACTTGTCGTTAACCAACTGGAAGTCTGCCCAGAGTTTATCTAGTCTATCAATACGCTCAACCAAATACTCACGCGTCTTACGGCTTGCGGAGTCCTTACCGAAGTTGGTTTCGATCCGCTTGATCGACTCTAGGATGTCTCCCTGCTTCTGGATCAGCGTCTCCATGTTGCTGCTACAAAGTATAATGTGCAACCTTACTTGAAATCTGGATACTAATCCTGTGTTTCCACGATGCTGAAAGCTGCTTGCTCTCGAACACCCTTCAGTTGTACTGTTTGCACAATGTTATGTCAGTGTGCCACGAACGCACGGCACACGTAGGTACTGTTTGTACAAGTTCACTGTTTGTGAAACGAAAATTTCGATAGTCACTGGTTAATCGAACTCACGAACGCGTCACGATCGCGAAGTCCTGTTTTATTCGAAGGACCAAAAAACTGTACGGGTAACAGTTATGAGTTGATGATTGGGAAGGGATAGTATGTAGAAAATCACCAAACCCAATGAGCGCTGTTTCGACACTGATTTATTGCAATAAGTTATATGCGACAAATTATCTAGGTTAGTGATTCAAATACTTACGCTAGCAATTCATTCACATAGTTACAAGTTACGAAATAAAGGTAATTGCACTTTGGCTTGTACATAAACTTTTGTCAAAAACATCTCCTTGGAAAAATTTACAACTATTTTTGTATACTTTATATGGGTGTGAATACTTGTATTTATAAAACTTGCTTATATCCACCAAAAACCATTATCTACCGCTCATCTTTTCTCAGTCATCGAATGCTCCACTCACTTCCGTTTAGAACGTTTCAATAAGACTCATCGGAACTGGGTCAATCGCTCAGTCGTAAACGCGTTTATGTATCGAGAAGCTTTAATCGATACCGTCGTTTAAACATCGCGTTAAAATGTTGATTATTTTTATATCCTCGCCTTCCTCGGTATTAGTACCAGTTATTACCAGTAAGTGCCAGTTAGTACCAGTTATAACCCGAAATGGGACAATCGTCGGGTCATAGCTGATTCCGCGAGTTCGGCTATAGAGACGGCCGGACACATCCCAATAGCCATCCGCCTTAATAGCTAACAGAATAGCTAACAGCCTACTATGTATTCAGTGGCTGAGCGGGTTATATTTGCACTTAATAACGATAACCGGACGATATCGCGCCGCGGACAAATTGCATTCCATTGTTATGCATTGTGTTCCGGACTCATTGTATTTTGGTCAACGTTTATTGGAAATAGATTTTCGACGGTGATTTTGCTAATGTTTTTATATATATGTATGGTATTAAACTGAGATCTGTACATATTGGTTAAGGGTTAGAAATAAAGAAAACATTAGCAAGCTCTCTTAGCTTGCTTCAACTTGCCGCTAACGACGGTATATCCCTGTTCGTAATGTTAAAAACAATTACGAGTAGAACTAGGTCATTGACCAATTTATAAATCACAATCAAATAAGCCACATCATATATTTTTATTAACACAAATTTATCTAAAATGACAAGGAATCGTAAAAATTGTAAGAAATGGCTCGGGACAATGTCTCCATTGTAGAATGTATTATCCTCTAAAGAGCAGCAACCTTCAATAATACGAAAGAGCGAAAAATCAGTAGTATCAGTATAGTGCAGCACACGAACTACACACGTTACTATACACGTTTTTTGAAGGCAGAGGCGGGATATTGTAACATATTTTTGCAATATAAGTGTAAGTGCTGCGTTTCTATCGGACTGGCAATTTTAACGGAATGAAACCTATGGCACCCACAGCAGCTTAAAATGAAGTACTTTCCATTTTAAGATTATTTATTGCGAAACCATTCTTTAGTATGATGAATGACTACGATCGTAGTTCGTAGCTCGAATGGTCACTACGTCGTAGCAATACTTGTAGCAGTAACAATCGTCCTTGTTGCAAACAAAGAAGTTATTTTTGTTTTGAGAGCCCCTTGATTATTATTTCCCCTTATTGCACTGTTTTGGGAAGTTTCAAAACAATTATTGTCCCTAACTTTCTTGTCGGATGAAACTTTTACCACGTTTTGTAGTGTACTGTGGATGGGCTCCATGGCGAGGATATCTCTGGAGAATACACGGGTTCTCAAAAAGGGCCGCAAATAAGTTTTGTACAGTGTGGAAAATGCGCACGTGAGTACGCTATGTGAGCGCTTACGCTTACCATTACGGAGGCTGCTAATTGATACCTTCGTTTTGTATTTCACACATGGCCGAAAAAGAACTTCATTAATTGACCTCCGCCACCTTGTCCTACCTTTAGTGAAAACCTCCTGTACATATCACGGAGGCAAATTCAGTACGAAATAGGGCTCCAAACAGTTTCTCTGTATTGCTATTTCTTCCGATTTTTTCCTTCTTTCAATGAACTTAGTACACAATCAAAACAAATTTGCAAGTCCCAGTGGAAATTATTCGGCAGATGTTTACGTTTTTCAAGTTCAGCGTAACCTTTCCGAGAATAGCGTACGATTATCTAATTATATTCCGTTATTCTTCCGCGCGTCCGCCGGTTTCTGTCAAGTGGATGGCATAAACTGGTGTGTGTTATGTTACCCTCACATTTTAACGTGTATTTTTAGACGATCTCTTCCCAGTTCTAGCAGGGGCACGTGTCTCCTGGTGATGGCATTAGCTCGGGACCGAAACTGATGACTTAACAGCGTTACCGGGGTGGCTTACGCCCTGTTACGATGTTATCACACCTACGGAGGTACGGGTATAAATAATCCGAGTTGGCGGGAGTTTGAATGTAATCGATGAGGCGGACAGTGTAAAGTCGATTGTTTGAGAGTTTATTGGTAAATAATGTTAGTGGTTTGATATCTGATGCATCAACTCAACGTTAGATAAGAATGATATTGACTTTTTAATTCAAATAAAAATATAACTATTTAAAATGCTTTCAGTACAAAGCGGCGACGAAAGCAGTACATAAAGCGGGTGCTAATTTTAATAATATGTGTGAGTAGTACTGCTTTAGCAAAATCCTAACTAAAGCAAGGTAATTACCGATTATGTTATATATACATATATGTATATGGTAAAATCCTAATTTTATAATGTTAATAACAATACAAAGTCACGTAAAGTTAATAGAATTAAATTTAGTTTTTGTTATACATACTACGCTCTGCAATATTGACATAGGCGCACGCTGTTCTGGCACGAATCGTTATATGTCTATCGACAGCTAAGACCCAATATTAAAATATAAACGTGTCGTCATCAGATCAAACATGTATGTCAGTGACAACAAAAGGAGTATTACAACATCGCTTCAGTGCAACTATTGGACAGTTGACTCGAGCACGGCGCGACGTGTTAACAGCGTCCCGCCGGTCGAGGCTGTCAAACGAGCCCGGCCTACACGCCCGCGTGTACACGACTGTACACGTCACGCGAGCCCGGCCTACACGGCCGTACACGTCACGCGAGCGCGGGCTGCACGCTGCACGTCGTCGCCGGAGCAGCGTGATGGAGTAATTGCAGTTTGATACCGGCTGATGGCGGCGATAAATTAGTTTAAGATTGGTTTTGTCATCAGTGTTATTGGAAGTCAAAAGAGAATAATTAAAAAATGTCTCAGATTCCACTACAGCATTCTTGTTTAAATTATATTATCAGAATTTTTTTGATCCAGGGCACTAGCCCTGTTTTTATATAAACACTAGTTTATATAAAAATATAACTATGTAGCTCTATTATGTGAATAGGCTTGTTAGGAGTAAATGTCAATTCCGACGAACATTACTCGGACTTTAAGACTAAAATATTTAGTTTTCTCATTGTTTCACTGTCGGTTCAGACAACATCAAACTATTGGAGCCGATAACTCTCTTATTAATTTTTAACTTAAACACACGCTGTTATTGTTATGCAGTCTTTCTATATGGAAATAGCAATATAACAGTAGTAAGTACTTGTGAGATTCCTGCAAGACAACAAATATTCGCGTTAGCCACAATACTGAGGTACAGCTCTGTCTTGCGAGAGTGATGTCGGCGGTGAGGGCTCTCCGGGAGGGCCACTTGTTGGGAGTGCGGTCCCGGAGCTCCACGTCTACCTCACAGGTTAATCCACTAGCTCACTCTTGAAGGCTTAGTCATAAATGTGTCATTTGTTCTTGTCTTCAAAATAGCAAATTGTTAGTTTAATATCTTGCAGGTCTTTTATAGCAGAACGAAATAACTTGCAGGATACATCCTATTTTGTTATTATTTCTATATCGCCATATCTCGTTATCACAAAAAAAATTCTAATAAATTAGGAAAAGGACAAGAAATTTTACTACATTCAATTTTGTCATAACCTAAAGCTAAAGCTTTTCACATTATGCCATAGCAGCTATACAATATAATATAATTAATACGCTAATTAAAAGTACTGAAGTCCTTGAAACTGAGAACACGTGTAGCAGTAACGATGCTTCTGCCACAAATTTTAATTAGCCCGGTCTCATCGCTGCACCCAGTGCAACTGCACCGCTGCACCGCTGCACCGCTGCACCGCTTCACCGCTGCACCGCTGCACCGCTGCGGGCGACGCGGCGCTAACTTTGTAATTAGGCACCAACTATTAGAGCCTTGACGGGACAACTTCTACTAGCGATGTTAGGTGTGTTAATTGAATGACGTAGTTGCATATAAAGTTAGTTCGTTTTTAATAAGAGGGCAATGGATATTTTAAATTCATAGTTGTTCTTAATTAACCACTTTTCTATAAATTAAAAATTTGAATATCTTAATCTGCAATGACAGAACAAAACTGGACCGGTTTCAAAAACTGTTGAATAATCTGCTTTATCTTGTTTTATGCCGGCGGCAATACATACGTACGCGTGATCATCTTATTTCTTTTGATTAATCCTAAATTCGATAATATTATTTTAATTTTGACATTAATTAACAGGGTAGAAATGTTCTACCAGTCAACCTTCACCGATCGTACGACTGTTGCATATAGCGTGCATACATATATAATCCAAAAAATCTGTTGGGACCTGCATATACAGTACCTTTATTTACATCAATTCCTATGAGATTCTCTTGGGTGTTCCCGGAGCGATTCCTCGACAATCATCTAAATCCTATCTCATTTTTCAACCGTACCTTTCTTTGCAATTTATCACTGCCCTCTCTGTAACAATCGTACCATGAATAACATAATTTTTTTCCCATTTTCAATAAATCACGCCGATTTTTTTGTCACTTAAATTGGAAGGATAGGTAAGCTCTTCAAGTCCTCAACATCATTTGTGGAAGTCCACAATAAGGTTTTTTTGTCAATTTCACCATAACTGCTCTGTGATTTGTTATTTTCGACATGGCATTGACAGATTTATCATAAGTAACCAATCGCATAGCCGTTAGACCTGACATTTTTTATGCCATCTAGCGGATATTTTAAATGCGAAAACTCTCATTACAATTATGTTGGGTTGTGAAAATATCACTTATTTTTATCGTGGCTATTACCTACCATTAACCGTAGTAACTTCATTGACATCGGTGTTGAAACTGTCGAAACTCACCTTGACTACGAATTTGTTGCTCCAATTGGTAGGTAGGTGTTCATTAATAATAATGGGTGTTCCCACGCTTTTCCTCAGTGAGTGTACCTACGTACGTAAATTGCATCATTGGATTGTTACTAGTTTTGCCGTCGTTTAAAAATGTACAAAGTATTGTTAAGTGTCTCCTAAACCTTACCTTTGTTGTAACTGTAATTTTAGAGATATTCATGTTGTATGGACAGATAATCTTGCCCTTAATGCTATTTGTGTTAGTTAGCGTTTAAATTAAAAGAAAAAGAAACAGGTTTTTATATGATATTATTAAAAATTTCGCTCTTACACTACAAATTCATCCAGAACAACAGATTATGTGATTTAAGCATTTGTGAAGTTGGCAGTTTCATTAAAATAACTGCACAACTTAATTTTGTAATTTGATTTTGTAATAAACGATTCTGAAGAACATAGTTTTGTCCGTCGATCGGTCGTTCAACTGAGTGCGACGGATCAACTGTGGTAATATCCTCTTACAGATCAATTTAGCCGGGAATATGGAGTATTGAAAAGGAAGTAGAATCCGCTCGTAGGTGTTCTTGAAAGAGTTCCCATCGTTTCTTAAGGTTACATTTTACGTGAATTGTGTCACAAGAGCGTGGCCTCTTCTCACCCAGCAAGTAAATGATATTTATCATGTGCCCCTTAAATCGTGATGTGGTCAATGATGTTATAATGAGAAGAGGTGGATTTGTTCACAACACGTGGCACTCTAAATTGTTGCAATGGATGTCACACGAAGTATTAAAAATAATTCAATTTTACTTTTAGAATGCCGTTTTGCGATTAACTTTTGTCGTAAAAATTTGAAACAAGCAAACATTGTTGTTACTATTGCGAGAGTTATTTGCGGACTCGCATCAGTCAGTTAGGATCATTGAGGTATTACTACTATGTATAGAGTAAACACATCGAAGAGATATTATAAACGTACTATTTTGTCGGCTATCGTACTATTTTTACAATCGAAATAATGCCGTCGTGTGTTTTAAAAACATGTACAAATCATTACAGGATAAAAATTAAAGCTAATGCAGTGTCATCTATAAAGATGAAAAGCCAAAAAAAACACTAAATTATCTGCCCCCTTGCCTTCGAGTACACGCATAGATTCTTTTCTTGATGTCCACTATATACGTAGCAGTAATACTTTAATGGTTAGTATTGACATAATCTACCTTTTTTTATTACACTATCATTGGACGTGGTTGTAGCCCCGCACGCCCCTCACGTCCACTCTCCCCGCGTGTCTCCCTGCCGTGTACGAGTGTCTCGCTGACGTGGCGCCTCGGTTGCAGGATCACGTGCCTGCACCTGCCGCTGCAGTCCAAGTGGGTGCACGCGGTCGTAGCCCCGCACGCCCCTCACGTCCACTCTCCCCGCGTGTCTCCCTGCCGTGTACGAGTGTCTCGCTGACGTGGCGCCTCGGTTGCAGGATCACGTGCCTGCACCTGCCGCTGCAGTCCAAGTGGGTGCACGCGGTCGTAGCCCCGCACGCCCCTCACGTCCACTCTCCCCGCGTGTCTCCCTGCCGTGTACGAGTGTCTCGCTGACGTGGCGCCTCGGTTGCAGGATCACGTGCCTGCACCTGCCGCTGCAGTCCAAGTGGGTGCACGCGGTCGTAGCCCCGCACGCCCCTCACGTCCACTCTCCCCGCGTGTCTCCCTGCCGTGTACGAGTGTCTCGCTGACGTGGCGCCTCGGTTGCAGGATCACGTGCCTGCACCTGCCGCTGCAGTCCAAGTGGGTGCACGCGGTCGTAGCCCCGCACGCCCCTCACGTCCACTCTCCCCGCGTGTCTCCCTGCCGTGTACGAGTGTCTCGCTGACGTGGCGCCTCGGTTGCAGGATCACGTGCCTGCACCTGCCGCTGCAGTCCAAGTGGGTGCACGCGGTCGTAGCCCCGCACGCCCCTCACGTCCACTCTCCCCGCGTGTCTCCCTGCCGTGTACGAGTGTCTCGCTGACGTGGCGCCTCGGTTGCAGGATCACGTGCCTGCACCTGCCGCTGCAGTCCAAGTGGGTGCACGCGGTCGTAGCCCCGCACGCCCCTCACGTCCACTCTCCCCGCGTGTCTCCCTGCCGTGTACGAGTGTCTCGCTGACGTGGCGCCTCGGTTGCAGGATCACGTGCCTGCACCTGCCGCTGCAGTCCAAGTGGGTGCACGTGGTCGTAGCCCCGCACGCCCCTCACGTCCACTCTCCCCGCGTGTCTCCCTGCGTGTACGAGTGTCTCGCTGACGTGGCGCCTCGGTTGCAGGATCACGTGCCTGCACCTGCCGCTGCAGTCCAAGTGGGTGCACGCGGTCGTAGCCCCGCACGCCCCTCACGTCCACTCTCCCCGCGTGTCTCCCTGCCGTGTACGAGTGTCTCGCTGACGTGGCGCCTCGGTTGCAGGATCACGTGCCTGCACCTGCCGCTGCAGTCCAAGTGGGTGCACGTGGTCGTAGCCCCGCACGCCCCTCACGTCCCCTCTCCCCGCGTGTCTCCCTGCCGTGTACGAGTGTCTCGCTGACGTGGCGCCTCGGTTGCAGGATCACGTGCCTGCACCTGCCGCTGCAGTCCAAGTGGGTGCACGTGGTCGCAGCCCCGCACGCCCCTCACGTCCACTCCCCTTGTGTCTCCCTGCCGTGTACGAGTGTCTCGCTGACGTGGCGCCTCGGTTGCAGGATCACGTGCCTGCACCTGCCGCTGCAGTCCAAGTGGGTGCACGTGGTCGCAGCCCCGCACGCCCCTCACTTCCTCTCCCCTTGTGTCTCCCTGCCGTGTACGAGTGTCTCGCTGACGTGGCGCCTCGGTTGCAGGATCACGTGCCTGCACCTGCCGCTGCAGTCCAAGTGGGTGCACGTGGTCGCAGCCCCGCACGCCCCTCACGTCCACTCCCCTTGTGTCTCCCTGCCGTGTACGAGTGTCTCGCTGACGTGGCGCCTCGGTTGCAGGATCACGTGCCTGCACCTGCCGCTGCAGTCCAAGTGGGTGCACGTGGTCGCAGCCCCGCACGCCCCTCACTTCCTCTCCCCTTGTGTCTCCCTGCCGTGTACGAGTGTCTCGCTGACGTGGCGCCTCGGTTGCAGGATCACGTGCCTGCACCTGCCGCTGCAGTCCAAGTGGGTGCACGTGGTCGCAGCCCCGCACGCCCCTCACTTCCTCTCCCCTTGTGTCTCCCTGCCGTGTACGAGTGTCTCGCTGACGTGGCGCCTCGGTTGCAGGATCACGTGCCTGCACCTGCCGCTGCAGTCCAAGTGGGTGCACGTGGTCGCAGCCCCGCACGCCCCTCACGTCCCCTCTCCCCTTGTGTCTCCCTGCCGTGTACGAGTGTCTCGCTGACGTGGCGCCTCGGTTGCAGGATCACGTGCCTGCACCTGCCGCTGCAGTCCAAGTGGGTGCACGTGGGCACGGAGCGCGGCAACGTGCACGTCGTCAACATCGAGACCTTCGCGCTCAGCGGGTACGTCATCAACTGGAACAAGGCCATCGAAGTGTGAGTACATTTTGTTGCATTCATTTATTTAGATATAGCAGATTTGTATGTTTAAAATCACCAATACTGTTTTTGTGAAGAAGACGTTCTAGTGAACTCGTATAACCGTCAATTTAGCAACATCATGGGCGGTGTAGGTCCGTTGGTCGAGTGGCAAGAGACCCTAGCTACAAAACCATAGTCGCAGGTTCACATCCCGCTAGGGGCAAATGTTTGTGTGACGAACATCGGTATTTGTATTCGAGTCATGGATTTTATAAAAGTATTTATATCAGTTCCCTACCTTCCATAGTAGCTCAGAGCTTATTTTGTGGCTAGGCAATTGGTGTGTTAGTTCAAATTGAATTTATTTCACGGCAATTATTATAATGACTCAATTGGCCTTAGTACAGCTCTTCACATAATTGCACATATGTTATTAAATAAACACAGCCTGGCAAGTAAAACGTCAAGTTATCCTTCCCTACACATATGAAGATGTAAAACTACAACTGTACATATGAAAACCCCAAAATAGTTTCGGTAAAGTAGGCATTCGCTGGAGCGTTGTCGAGTCGCGGCCGGCCGGCGTTGCTAATCTGTCTTTTGATGTGGTCGCACTAGTCCGGGCTGTACTAAGATGTGGCTACTGTATGCTCTCTCTCTCTCTCTCTCTGCAAGCATTGCTAGTGGTTAGAAATGTTTAAAATTCATAAATATTTTAATATTATTATATTCTTCCCTTACTAATGTCACTATAACGTGACAGCCACTTAATTAAAATCACTCAATTCGAATGACGCGTGTAATATTTTATTATACACATAAAAACGAAATATGTATTTCATAAACAAATTACTTTAAACACACACATTATTTTGTACGTGTAATTTTAGAAAGATTAGGTATTCCTAATCTTTCTTATTAAATTAGCAGCCGTGAACAAAGATAACCCTTTGATTGAAATTCTTTAGAATGTGCTAATACGGTTGTTGACTGAAGTCAGTCGTGTACCCAATTTGTCAAAGCAAATAGTGAAAGTATAAACATTACCTGTGCAAGTAGCGATACCCGGCACCTCTCGGCACAAAGGCGGGTACCGGCGGGGCATTTCATTAATTAGCGCTAATTTGCCCTTCAAGGACCCGGCCCGGGACTGCGGCTAACTATGTTATTAATAGACAGGCCGCTCGACTGAACCAGCTTTGAAAACTTTCTAAGACATCCTGCGTTAAAGGCGGGTAACGCATCGGCCAACCAAAGTCGTTTAGGCTATGTCTTGAATAGCTCGTTAACTTGATTGTGACTGATACACACAGGCTTAACTTAGCACAACAGTTATGTATTGCATTTCAGTGTAGTCCTCTGTAAAGTGGAGGTATTTCACAAATCACAAAAAGAAACACTTTGGTAGCATTATCGAGAGTTTTATAGGATGTAGATACGGTTAAAAATTTACTTCATTTTCATTTATTTCATTGATTTGATAATTATAATTATAATAAATAATTTTTTTTTTCAATTATTCAATGATTTGATTGACATAATAAGTCCTTTGGCACGTGAAACATTCTTTAGCCTCCCAATAAATAATTGTATTTTATTCCGTGGTGATTCTTTTCCTTAATTCTTACATTGAGTGGCATGATTTGATTCCGTCGCAACATGTGATTAGTAACCACCCCGCGCATGTAAGAAGGGCCGAGTGGTCTTCATTAAACTCGTCTGATTAAGCCGGAGTGCGGGTTCTCATCGCGGGCTGGGTACGTGACTAATTACCGAGAACCTTTTTTGTGAACAATCTTAGTGCTTTGTTTAGACAATCCCTTTTTGCGGGTCGTGAAGCAAAAAGGGATTGTTCAGATGATTCAGGGGGCCTGTCATGGTGTGAATTAATGCTAGAGGTTTAAGCAGAGGATTATGTTAGGATTTTGTATAATTTAAAGTATGGCTTGTGCATTTCAGTTGACTTAGTTAAATGGTTTTTAGTCTTTTTTGTATTACTATTAGTCATGATTTAACTTCGTATGGAATTTTATCTATATCTATACTAATCTATAAAGCTGAAGAATTTGTATGTATGTTTGTTTGTTTGAACGCGCTAATCTCAGGAACGACTGGTTCGATTTGAAAAAAACCGGCCAAGAGCGTGTCGGACACGCCCATGAAAGGGTTCCGTAGCTAAAAGACGGCCCGACCGCTTAAGACACCATTTAGTAAGGGCAATTGCACGTCATAAGTTGGTCGAGTTGTATAAATATAACTATGTATGATACAGAGTTCGCTATAGTTTTCGTTGAAAGTACTTAATTGGAGGTATACAGGACATTTTTTTCAGAATTATTGTAATAGTATTTCAAAAGTTAAGGGGGGGGGACGCTCTAATTTTAACTTGGTATTAATATATCTCGAGACTGGGCTGTTTGATCCACATGGTTTTAAGGCAAGTTTTATTGTATTTAAAAATACCTTTTTAACGATACCCCACACGATGGGGTAAGTCGATTTTTATTTTTCGAATTTACTTTTCGCTGTATGGGAAGGGGGGGTAAAAATAATTATTTTTCGATTATTTTAAAAATCAATTCTTGAATTATCACTATACATCTCTCCACCAATTTTCGTGGCAATTGGTTCAGAAACGGCGGAGAACGAGCCAGGACAGACAGACAGACAGACATGACGAAACTATAAGGGTTCCGTTTTTTGCCATTTGGCTACGGAACCCTAAAAATATTTTTGTGTTAGATAGTCCTTTTGACGAGGAAGGCTTATTGAAGACTTATTGAAGACTAGGTTAGGCTATTGGAAATCGAAATCAACGCGGACGGTGTCGCGGGCGGCCGCTAGTTCCTTATAAGAGTGAAGATTGCTTCACCGTAAAGACCAACGTTCTTCAATTTTCTATTAGTTGACATTCATGTTTGTAATGAGTCACTTTGGTAAATTTTGCAGTAATTAGGGCATAGAAGATTTTTATAAACAAATGTATTAGCTTGTTTATACGATGATATTCCGCACTTGTACATATTACAAACCCGGGGTAACAACTTAATTAGTTCGAATTAGAAGCTTTACTATGAACTACTGCCAAAAACATATTATAACCCAAATTTACAAGCACAGGTGTACTGTTGTTGTTAATTAGCTCGTCTCCACAGGATTAAAAAATTACGACTTTTAATAAGCCCATAAAATAGTAGCTTCATTTACAAAAGACTTGTAGTAGTAATTTTAATAACACAAAGCGGTTTAAACACAAAGTCAAACATTTGTTAGCCTTGTCCAGTCCACTTGTCAGGTGGCTCTCGTTGTAATCAACTTTGCAAAATTTCTGAAACGTTTATTCAAAGTCGTCCCTGACAAACATATTTGCTAGAGTTTCAGCATTAATAAATACATAATTAAATTAATTTCAGACACTATTTTATTTACCAAAATTTCTGATTGAGAAGAGAAATGCATGAAAGAAAATATCTCAGAAGAGTAAGTGTATCTCCATAATTACTTCCATTCGTTCTTACAATTACAATTAGTAATGGAAATACATAGTTTCAACGCTTGCAAATATCTTGAACTTGAAATGTGTACAGCCATTCTTGCGTTCTTCAGCGTATTTCAGGGGCGCCGGTAAGAGGCTTTGCCGGATCCGCGCGACGCCGCATTCCTCACCTTATTTTACGATTATCCCTATTACGAAGCAAGGCTTCTTAGCAAATCTACTTACGTTTGTGAGATTTTTTATAGCGAGGCTTAAGGATGTACGGAGTCATCTCTTCCCGTTTGAGCAAGAAGAAATAAACTTGACGTCTGTGTTCTTTTTCAGAACTGGTTAAGACGAAATAAATTATTTCTGATTATTGCAGTTGTTACGTTTATCTCAATAAGCTACGACAGTGAAGGAATAACAAATCCTGCAAAGCTGGCTGATCGCATAAGATCGGCCTTCATGAAATCTTATTATGAGAATCTCTGGAGTCTAAAGCGCTTTTGCTCCGACGCTAAATTAATTTAATAATTACAAAAGATCACACTGATTTTTGTACATCAGTCTACACGTACGATAATTTGGCCAGTCTATGCAGCTTTGGATTTACAATGAATAAAAATCTCCCTCGTGCATTCATCTCAGTTGATCGGCTATCGTACCTACTTCGCTTTACTCTGAATCAATACTAATCTGTACTCTGTGTGGCATTTCCCTATGATAAAGACCGGTCGAGACCCGCCGCCATTCACTTAACGCGGAGGTCTTTATGAAGGCTGACAGTGTAGCAGCGTGCCAGTGAACTTGGTTATGATAATACTCATATGGAAGTTAATTTAGAGAGAAGTTCATTGAGACCTTGAATTCAGGTTTAGGTCATGAATACATTTTAATAACATTGCATTGAGAAGTCACTTCAAGGAATTATTCAAAGTTTTATTTTTTGAAGTATGCACGTTTCTTGATATTTTTATTTTCTTTTGAACTAACTAAAACTACCCTCAAAAAAATATTTTTCTAAACAGATCGCGACTTAGTTCATTTCACAAGCAGAAACCCTTTTTTTTCTTCTTATTTTCTTGTCTATGATAATTACAAAAAATAACTAAAGCTGCCGGTACCAATATTTTTTGGCACTAATTTGTAACATCTTGTGCTACATAACATCTTCTGTATTACTGTTGTTTACTGTTTGGGGTCAACAGGCCGGCGGCAGACGAGGCATAATTAACGCGGGTAATTCCATCGCTCCGGGCGTTTTTTCACCGCGCAACTAACAGACTGAACTTAACAAGCGCCGCTTAAGTCTAGTGTTTCACTTAACGACCTGCTTACCGACGCCATTTCAACTAGTTACCGGAAAATTAAATTAATTTATACAACAGCTTCGATGGCGGTACCGTTTATACTTTCCGCAGTTAATGCAAAGTGAAAATATTGAAAAATGTCGTAGTTGGTTTACCTACTACAGTTTGTGGTAATGCATTACGCCAAGGGTAAGAGCAAAGTTTATGAAATATCAATAATATTACAAATGTTTTTTAACTAAGCTTTAATGTGACTACAAATCCATATTTGTCCAGAAAGATGATAAAGATTATACTCACTTACCTTCGTTACAAAATAGTTACATATTTAACATAGGTAAGAGAGTATTATTAATTCGATAATGATGTAATCACGACCGATTTCGGCCCCGACTGTGTTCGACTGTCTTCAGACAGCGTTATATCATTATAGCGTAAAAGTTACATTGTTCATAATTATGTCTACAAGACTGCTTGATGTAGGTAATTCCGTGTATGAACGGTGTGCCGGAGCGTCGAGTGAGTCTTCAAGCGACTCTCTCAATCACTCGCTTGCTGCAGCATGTAATATGGCGCCTCTTCATCAACAAGGAGGTTTCATTCCTCTATCATTATAAATGCTTCGCTCCGGTGCGTGCAATTCACACAATTACGCCCTTGATGAGCGCAATATATTACTATTGAGCACACATTTCGTAAGTTAATAACGGTATTCAGTGTGTACTTTTCGAATGAATGCATTTGGTCTTCAATTTAAGCATGTTAACTGTTTGATCCTAAAGTATAACATTTGCTTAATTTAATTGGGGTTATGTAAATTTTAGGAAACTAATTGGGTTGGAAATGGTTACACATGAATACTTAATTTTCTTTTGTGCTTCGAAATAATGCCTTGTTCTTTTGTAAATGAGTGCTTGGAACATTTCAACACCTCATAAAACCTTTCTTTAAAATTCATAGTTGATCTTCAATCAAGTTTGGTCATTTATGCCACAGCTATGGCAATACTTTGTCTTTCTCCCGCGATAAAACTCAACCACAATGTATTCCTTAGATTTGATGTGTCATCACCTAAATGGCCACACGGTGAGTGGAGTGTTATTAAAACTGATTCGGGCTCACGGCGCGCGTAAAACGTACGTATTAATAAAGTTGCTCTCAACGTGACTCGTCATCGTCTTGGCGCACTGACATCACAGTCACAGTGAAGATGTCATTATTTTTTATCACGTCATTCAGTTATGAGTAACTGGATAAACATATGGCGTTACACAACAAGAAGAGTAATGTGTAGACGCCACAAATCAAACTTTTACATTTCGTCCTAGCACCCTAGACTTGAATCGAATTATAACCCGATAGATGTTTAGATCAGTGCCTAGTTCATATAATAGAAGTGGCTCTTCGGTTAAACCAAACACAAAGACTTATAATCTTATTAAGAGCCTAGCCATAAAATGTTCTTTGTAACACCGTGCTAACGAGTTCACGTCTCGGAGAAGACGTTTCACTGCGCGCGCTACATTGTGCGCGAGGCACGTCGCAAGATGCGCCTTATCCACCTTAACGGCCTTATAAAGTTTTACGAGAGTAGCACGTGCGCGGGACTTGGCGCGCGCACTACCGGGCGCCTTTGTTGTACATTGTAGCGGCGCCGGCTGGCGGGGCAGCGCCGGAGAATTTTATATTACTTTGGGTTTTACGAAGTTTAGCATTGTGATTTTGCGCTTTTTATATTTACGTTACTTTATGTCCTTTATGAGTTTGTTTTTTCACGCTCATCAAGTTTATTTCTTTACTATTAAAACAGATTTCAGAATCACGATAGAAATTTTCATTATATATTAATTTACTATGTATTAGACATCAATCAAATACCCTGGAATCTGTTTATTAATCACGAGTAGACATCAAACAAACACACTAGAAGCAGTTTAATTCCAACTATTGGTAATTAGTCGTTGCTAAGGCCAAGTTGTAATTGCTTCTTTGATTTCTCCCACAAGTTTAATAGCAAGATAATATTGACATCGACATGACGACAACTATGTAATTCATAACTCGAACCAGACTTGTTACAAACTGAGGCAATTCGCTGAGATAGCGACAAGTCGCAACTAGACGCAACTAGTTACCTGGAGGTGGCCGGACTAGTTAACTAGTTGCTCCCTGTCCCGAGTTGTAACTAATAAACGTATCGCTCGCGTGCCTCGGGCCTGTCGTCATTCACAGGAGAACTTGCGGCGGATGTAACTATCACTGAAGCACTGCACATAGTGTATAGGGAAAGTTCGACGAAGTATGTAATATCTTCTGTCGTCTGTATGAATCTGTGCTGCGTTTCTCTGAGAAAGCGTGGCTCTGATCCTTATAAACTGGCAGAAATTTGTATACGTCTTTGTGTCTCATGGCATAAATCATGTTTCGACCTATTTATGCCTATCTTTATTTAAGCTACTAGATATAATTTTTCCTTTAACTTAAGTCTATTATTGGCTTGAAAAGTTACAATTTTGGTACTCGTTTCTACTCGTGATTCAACAAATTGCGTTTACAAATTCTGCTGATATGAGTGATATTATTCCTTAATATCTCATCATTGGGAACGTCAGTCTTAATATCCTTCTTCCTCACGATATACTGCAGACCGCAGAGTAATCTTGCTTCACGAGTAATACACCGCCGGGAACTGAATCAAATTAGTTTGGCGCGTGACTCGCACACCGAGCTGCCGCTAATCGCTGGCCCCAAAACTCTGATGTCAAATCAATATTTGGCCACGACTGTGGGCGGTGTAGCTTAGCTTTGCAACATATAACTTTATATGAACGACGCTGGTGGAATAGGAAATTGGCAAATACTATAAGGTTGATATTTCGATCCGGCCAATCCAGGGTATAAATGGTACTTTTGCTTTCATGTAACTTTACACAAATGTGTGCTAAATCCAATCAATACCTATAATTGTGACAATAACAGTGACCTTCGCGTTGCAGTAGGGCAATAATTGACCCCGCCGCTGTGTTATATCCGTGCATCTCTTAACAAATACCAAGCATATAATTTTTCTAGCACAGACGAATTTTCAGCAAGAACATATTCACGCAGCAGGTAATTTTGTGAAATTATACCATCACTAAGTTTTTCAACATCATAATATTATATGAGTTAATAGTTACATGCCAATAATTTGAAATAACCGTTCAATGTATTCACTGAATATAATCCTTTGTGTAAGTGTTTGACATGCGCATTGGTGTCAAACGCAGCAGAACACACGGTGAATAATATCCACCTCACAAACAAACCCGCTCCGAGCTCCCCCTGCCTTTGACATCGAGCAATTAATCCCCGATAAAAGTTTAATTGGAATTTCGTGTAACAATCTAGTTTTCCGTTTTAATATCGAGTTGGACCTACAGTAATTACAGGCGATTGTTGAAACAGTCAAGTCAAATACTCGCTAACAATATAAAGTGATGTTATAATTGAAATCCATCGATGATTGAGAAAGGATTAAACTTTTGAGGTCAATAATTATGACTTGCTCCATTAGTAAGGATGTGGTTAATTTAAACAAAGTATACCTACAGCATATTACCCGTATAAGTATATGTATTTTGGCTACCGATCAACTCCGACCGATTTGTTTACATTTTATTCAAGAAACGTTTGGACTACTAAATCGAAAAAAAAAGCAAAATTTAAATAAAATGTCTTAAAATAACGATGTCGTAAAGCAAAAATAAATTTTTTTGTACCCACCTGCTCTTATATTTTGCTTAAATAGGGCGAGGCGTCGCGCTTGCACAACGCAAGATTGATCATTATTTGGTAACAATAAATTTGTACATAAACTCCTCGTACGGGGGAGAACGTAAATAAATCAATCATGATTTAGACACCTGTTGTCCGCCGAGCCGCGCCGAGGTCTCCGCTGACAGTTTAAAAATACCTGTTATTTATATTTGATTAATGACGGGGCGCTTCATTACACTTGCTCGGTCCGTCATGAAACCCTCGAAAATCCTTAATTTATCCTATTCAGAAACAACAATAATTAAATATTTTTTTTGTAAGCAAATGAGCTGGAGTTTTACCTGGTGATAAGTGATGCCTGCCTGACAAGCTGGGGCATACACAGTACACACCCCACATAATCCAGTGGCAAAAACACAGCAGTGTACATTCCGTTCGCCACCCATATTGCCCATTAATTAAAATGTGCCTACGAGGGCATAAATAATTAAAATCACATATTGAAAATGTTCGCCCGTGCTCGGTCATCATTGTAGCGTATTGAAAAACAGCTGTGCTGAATAATATAAAACGAGTATATTTAATAATTAGAATGGCTTTTTCGTGCCTTGCTTTCTATTACTTAACACTTCCTAAATTGAAAAAGCCTTCATAATAATTTTGACTACATCAGTTTTTCTGTCCATATTCGAACTATTGAACTACCCGATCGTACGTATTATCTTTGAGTAAATAAGCAAGATCTATATTATTTTTCCTTTGTCGTATACAATCACAGATAAAAACTAATTCACTCGGAACGTAACTAAATCAATTTAGGACGAACCTCTGAGAATCAAACTCTGAATTGAAACATGTCCGCGGCGTGAGCGCTTTTCCTCCAATTTTCCGCAGGTGAATGCTAGATCTGCTAGGAAATAGGGCTGCGGCTGCGTGAAACTATGATCTAGGAACTGACGGATTATTGATTTATAAGATGGAGGTAAATAAGTAAATATTCACTTTTTTAACATTAGGCTTTCACTACAGTATAATTTTTTTTGTTTGGCCATAATTTGGATAATACTATTGGTTAGAGAGTTTATCTGGTTTTGGGATGTGTAGAAGTAACCTAAAGTTTTGCATTATCTTTTATAAGTAGGTAAGCCTGCTAATGGTTACGTCCTGCTAGCATATATTAGAAACTTACGGTTTTACATCATCAACTACTCGAATAGTAAGCCAAACGTCTCGCTATTCACAAATAGCTTATTTGGCCGCAGCCCTAACAGCTAGTTCCATGTCCCGAGGTCGTGTCGCGCGATTGCTTCATTCAAATTTTTGATTCCGCTCGCGCTCCGCGCACGGGGCGGCGCCGCTCCGGTCGTTTCCAACAAAAGCCGTCGCTTCCGCCGGATTGCCCCCACACGCGCCGTCACGTCCCGTTACTTAATCTTTACGCTGGGAATTTCAAACTGTTCAGTTCAATTCGATTCATCAGTCCATTCGGAATAGAATGGTGATTTTATAAAGAGTGTCAAACTTAAGCGAGTGGAAAAACTTAAAATGCACTTCGCTGGTCGCTAGCGCTTGAAGTGGCTATTGCATCAAACACGATTCTGAATTATATATTTTTTTAAACAATCGTTGCTTAAGCTGCAACATAGTTCTATTAACAATATTCTCACCAGTCGCATATTCCATATTTACAAACATAATCGATTTTAATCGTAACATATTTGTTACGATTAAATTATAACAATTTAGGTAATTACCTAAATTGTAATAATAATCACCATCAAAATCTACCACACGTATAGTAAATCTCAATCTCTAAAGCAATCGTTTTCTTGCTTCTTATGATATTGAATTTAGGTAAATTCGAGAGGTGAAAATAACACTCTTTAAAACTTATTGTCAAACTTTATACACGTGCAACCTTTGGAGTAACTACACCAAAAAGGCCTACAGTGCTCTGCGCGTCCAGTATAATAACGCCTTCAGGGGGTTGTTGGGGCTGCCCTGGCGCTGCAGCGCCTCGGGAATGTTTGCTGAGGCGAACACCGACGGTTTCCAAGCCGTTATTCGCAAGCGAGTAGCTTCTTTGTGGGAGCGAGTGCGGGGCAGCACCAACACACTCCTGAGGGTGATTGCCGAGAGGATGGACGGTCCTATCCTCGCGCACTGGTCGTCCGTACACGTGCGGTCTAATCCTAACTTTAGGTTCTATTAGTGGATCTTGAGGTTGGGATTACACTGAACTACGTAGTTTATTTTTTACATTTTTCTTGTTTTTTTTTAATAATTTATGTACCTAAAGATAATATGGAAACTATGTAACTAACTGTTTCTGAAATAAACAATTTCAATTTCAATTTCAAAATAAAAGTGTAGGTAATGTGTAGGTATATTAGTCAATCCACATCATGACACCTGCAAGTATCTCTAATTTAAAAAAATATTAATCAGAGACAAATTCTGAAACGTGAACGTACGCTAGGTTGTTGAATTTCGATATTAAAATTAGATTCACTTCCCATCAGTGGCCGATATAAATTGCATTCGTTCAATTGTCATCAAATATTATTTATATTTTCAACCTCAGTCCAGTTCGGCAGTTGTGAATACTAATAAACTTAGTTGGCGTCATCAAGAATGTTCAGCTCCGAGGACTGATACAGTTGTTATTAAATTCCCGCCGCACGATGAAGGTCCCTCGTCAAATGAAATTTCACTTCTCGGAAACAATATTCTACCAAAGTAACTTAGTACCGGATTATTTACGGTACAAATAAACTGATCAATTTAATTGGACAACTTTCAATGAATCGTAACAAATGCTCTGAAGCGTAGAATATTAACAACGAAATTTATAACAAATTCCCCGAGAGAGCCTTTGTGAATATGTTAGGCACTTGTACATTTGCGATTCTCTTAAGGTCGCTTTGAAATATCGTATGTGACCTTTGAAACCAAGCCTTTGTGATTTTAAATAAGACCAGGTAAAATCTGAACCTGTGTTTATTCAAACTACCAGCAAGTTTGTCTAAGCGAGCGCTCCCTTTGCAGTACAAACATGGGAGGTAATTGGTGAACTAGTGCCGCCGCGGGCTTTCGGCGCCGCTATTATTAAACGCTAAATTCACAGACAATAAAGGTCGTTATAACACGCCCGCGGGCGCGTGCCATCCCTGTACACTCGCGTTGGGTTCTCAATTCAAATAACGCGCGCTCATTGGCGCCTCGTAATGAACTTCCGCCAATGGTGGTTATTTACAATTAAAACGCCCAGGGCTGTCGCACCCCATTGTTGAATATGTATCGTTAATAATTTAAAATTACAACCGCGTACTAATGACATCCGTGGTCCCTAACAAAGGTGGCTCAAATTTCAATAAAAATGCGTCGCAGGAAACATCCTGAAAAAAATCTTCCTCGGCTTGCTCGGAATTGCTAAAACTGCTATAAATTAAAAAGTAATGAGACAGGCTCTGGAATCATAAAAGGCACCCGAATGTTCCGAGATAAAAAATATCTTTTCAAATATAAGAAATATTGGAACTTTGTAACGGAGCCGGGGATCAGATTTGAGAAGAAAAAGGTTTTCTAAACAAAGCCATCAGTTCGCCTGATGAGTCCATTTCTACGGTAAATATGGTTTTCCAAGAAAAATACGATACGATACGGCCGAACGTTGTCGATTGTCAGAGAACAAAGAGGGCGGTGTCGATAGATAGCCGGCGCGACGGACCGGCGACGTCGCCGCGACGTGCGACACGCGACAGCGGCGGCTGCGACAGCGCCGGACGCGACGTCGCGCGCGGAAGGGCATTGTCGCCACTATCGCAACTGTTGAAGAGGGCGCATCAATTTCGACACCCATCGGATCGCACCCGCGCGCTTCCTCGGCCCCCTCTCGTCCTATGACTTCAACGCAATGAGACAGAGGTCGCCACTTCAATTTGTTTCGGGCGATTCCGCACAGTATTCAAAGTAAATCAGATAAAAATTGTCAAAGAGAGTATTGGAAGCAGGATGACGTAACTATGCGTTGGAAAGCTAGTAATACATAAATGTTAGTATTATAATGATTTATTTTGTCTATGCTTTGAGTGACTTGTATTGTACTTTTTTCTGGTAGTTATTAATACGCAAAGGTACGCGCAAGTTATTTACTTAATAATTGTATAATATGTTTTTTTAACTACAAAATCTTTGTAAATTTTAATTTAATCTTTAAATTTTAATTTTGTCTTCCAATTTTTGATTTAACTTTTAATGTTTTAAATCTGCATGATTCCTCACACATGGCAGCAAATGGCATCTATGACAGCAACTGTTTTTCGATACGTAATAGAACTGTGACTGACTCGTCTTTCTCGCTCGAGTATTGTTGAGTATTGTGATTTGTGTTGAGGAGCTCGATGGCGCAGTGGTTAGCGCACTCGGCCTGCGGTTGCTAAAGTTAAGCAACGTTCGCAGATGCCAGTCATCGGATGGGTGACCGAAAAATTTCATATCGAGCTCCTCCGTGCTTCGGAAGGCACGTTAAGCCGTTGGTCCTGCGCCTGATCTCTCTACGGTCGTGTCAGATTGCTGTCCCACCGAATTATGAGAGTGAAGGGATAGGGAGTGCACCTGTGCTTGCGCACTCACTTGTGCACTATAATATATCCTGCGTACCTGGCTGATCGTAAGATCGGCCGCCATGGCCGAATACGGCCGGAGGGTATTATTATTGTTGTGTGTATTAAGACAAATACCCTCATTTAAATTGAGAAAAATGGAAATACTAACATAAATTCAGATCTACTAATAAATGATTTACTTAGTTACTACTAGTGCTTGTGTTAAACGTACAGAATAATTACTAATTGTTATCCAGTGTTTCTCAGTGAAAGTGAATAACATGTATTCTGTAATTGAGAAATAAATGTCTTAAACCGTAAACCGAAATTTTGCACCTTTACATCTAATTAGACTTAAAATAAAGAATTGCTCAAAGAGAAAAGGACATTATAAGATACAAGATTTTTTAAATAACGTCGACAATAATTTGTGAATTTATCAAATTCTTGTCGCTGTGCACATGAATAAGAATGAGAACCATTTCATTCTTATTATTCTAGATTTTTAATTATTTAACTGACGTAGGTATCTGAAAACCAATGGCGATACAAAAAATCTTTAAAAAAAGATTTATTTGTATTTTCCATTTCCTGAGAACGGCGAGGCCCGTTTAAGTGCTAGTAGGTTTAAAAAAAGACGTGTTAAATCGTTGTTAATCAACTTTTAAGAATTAATGAACATTAATTAATTTGCAATGTGCTATATTTACAATGATTGCATAAAAATAATTACGGCCTGGTTAATTTTAATGTGTTTTGAAATAAGGCCCCATCTGCATCGCCACAATATAGAGTTCCGTTACTACACCAACACAGTGTGGTTAGGAGCTCGGTACCCGAGCTGGATCGACTGCTTGGCAGAACTATTTCTTACTTTTAGGGAATGGGTAGTACTCCTAAATTTCTTAATTCTACAAAATTATTATACTAGTTTAAAAAACGTAGGTAAACATATTTGTGAAATACAAAATTTTTGATTTTAAAATACAGTGTAATTTTTTGCAGTTGCATGTACCGCAATTCGGTGAAATTAACGTCTCCCTTACCTATAATATCATTTACTATGAGTTGCATGATTCCCACACACACAGACACACTACTGATTCCCGTCAACCAAATCAAAATCGAAATATACTATATTTATGTAGATCTCGGTGTGGCACTTTTAAATCGTCAATAATAATAGCACAATACTGAAAAATTCTACTACCGACTTTAGGAAGCAGTAATCTATAGGCAAGAAAGTTGAAAGTTGCTTTATGAAACACCATTTTTTTGAACGGGTTTAATTTATCTTGCCTCGTTGTATCATTATTTTTCAATACATTTTCTTTCGTACTCTCACTATGTCATACAGTTACTCTTGGACAGTTTAAATATTAAAATATTTTATGTATAGATTGTCACGTTTCAAAGGAGCAAAACAAAAACTTCTAAATAGTAAATCTCTTATCTAGTAACAGTAATACACAAAATAAATTATTTACACATTATATTGCCGCAACATCCAATTTATTCGTCCATTTATTGTACACAGTAAAATACTGATTATGAAAAATAAGTTTTAATAGTTTAGGCTGGAATTGTAAACTTTCAATTTCAAATTGCTACTAAGTCTTCCAACAAGCGACTATTTGAAAGCATCGTTCTTTCTTGCATATACTGTTCTCGGCCGATCCGTCATTCACGTCAATCCTTATAATAATTTTACGAAATATTTTTTCGAGCCGGGAGAGTACTGAATCATAGTCTTCTCGTCTCAACGGAGAGGTTGCGACTAACCGATGAAACAAAACATGCCTGTGAGCACGCGCCAGGTGCGACAGACGATAGCTTACTGCGCGGAATATGAACGTAGTAAGCGCCAAACTAGTTTTCTTTGAATTACTCGTAAAATATGATATTTTTTCAAAATGTTCTGTGATAAATATTTAGATAATATAATTTGATATTATATGCCAAAATATTGGTTCACCAAAATGCATCGTCTCGGAAATAAATGTAACCAAAAATCAAGTCAGACGCAACTTCAAGATTTTTTTTATCAATGAAAATTGCAATTTTTTCAATATTTTCTGTGATAACTATTTAGAAACGATGCTTGAATATCTACGATTTTTTTTTCGGGTCATTTGAAGTTCATTTTCAAGGTTTAAAATGTGTTTGAAAATACACAATATTTTTTACACCCCCTCTTAACACACTGACGCGCCTTGTTCGCGCCGTCTCGCTTCAGAACTGGAACTGGAACATGTCTCTGTTTAAAACCTGTTGGTTGTTGGAATGTTTGAACTATTTGTTGCATTTTGTTGTTACTTAGGCACTTGAAGTTTGTACTATTTACCGTCATATTTTAGCGTGACTCAATAATGGTAGGCAGGCTTTGCTAAATTTACTGATTGCTTTGCTATGTAATGTTTTTTGTGAGTGTGACTAAGATTGAATTTAATGAAATCCAATCTTTTCGCTGTCTTCTTGGTCTTTTACACGCATTTAGTGACTTATCTGTACCTTCCTATTCCATATCTCAATCAAACAGATTTACATTCGACGTATTGGTAAACTTTCACACTACAGTCTCTGTAGTGTTGCCTGTTACGAGCCGAACTATCAATTTGGACTACAGTTCGCCAAATCAAGTATCAAGTTACCTTGTATGGTTCTGTCTAATTGCTCTGTTACTCGTGTTCGTTGGTTTTAACTATTCCGTACGAGAGGTCTGTGAGATGCGATGGTTCGGTCGGAGGGATGCAATTTGCACCGCATCCTCGCCCGGGGACGAGCTCACGGCGCATTAATCTAATATCCAGCGCTTTGTTCGTCCCATCCGGCCACTTTGCGTTAGTCGTGGAAACGCAAACCGCTGTCATTCAAGAAGATATTGAGGATTGATCCCTTTTGTGATGAGTTCTTGTTGGTGCAGTCACTTACTTTGACAATGAAAACAACTTAAATACTTAAGTTTAATATTGATTCTATATTCTATGTCTAAGTTACGAAGTGGAATGTTTTTCTTCGTAAACTTCCTCTAAATCTCATCGCAACCATACTGTTGGTGATGTCACACTAAATACCTATGTTATGTACCGACCCGACCGCCTATCAATACGTCGAGATTCATAATAATTAACGTCGTCAGCCAGTGTTCGGCCGATAACGTCCACCGCAGTTAGTCCCGCCGAATTATCACGTCATTACGTGAACGTTATGACCTGAGCCACACTTACGTTACACACAGCTTGTGTACGCACTTTGGTTTATTTATCACGCGTCTATTGTTATTGGGCAGCGGTTATGTACTGACGTGTGATTGTGCAAGCATTGTTTGTTATTGATGCAATCAAGGCTGAGTGAATATAAACAGCATACAGTATCTCGTGTAGGAAGGTAAACTGTATGTAGGTACAGGTACAGAATACTGTCAAAATATGTGGCAGGCACTTTGTTGAACTATTCCAGTATTGGCAATGGTTGATTCTGCTGTGGCTAAAAATATTGATCAAATACTTTTAAAGAATCATACGTTTGTTTATTTATTTGTGATATTAACACGTGCACGTGCAAGCATAGAGAATACTAAATACCTATGTTATGTACCGACCCGACCGCCTATCAATACGTCGAGATTCATAATAATTAACGTCGTCAGCCAGTGTTCGGCCGATAACGTCCACCGCAGTTAGTCATAAATAATAATAATAATAATGAAATAATACTTAATCGGAAAGTTTTACACTTGTTTCGCTTAAATATTTTATATCTTTTATATCAGACTATAAGTTTTCAGAAAAGTAGATTAATCATTGGAAGGCAGTAAAGTTTTACAAGCAGAAACCTCAGAATACAGAATAAACCAGAAACCGTCAACGCGCTCATGTCTGAAGATGTTCGCAGTACACCTAATAGGTGTGGTCGACTAAATTGTCAGTTAGTCAATGGCCGACGCCCGCACTGTTGACATCTGATTGCAGCTGTTAGTTTTTTAATAATTATGCCGTCCTCTGTCGTTCCCACTTGCAAAAGTGCTACCGGGTTTACGAAAAAAAATGTTGGGATTACGGTTCATCTGTAATTACCACATTTGCAGTCCATTCTATTAAAATATAGAATTTTATTTTTCGTAATTTAACTGTCATGAAAATTATGTGTACCTTTTGTTCGTGTTGCCACAAATTACCCAAATTTTTACAGGACTTATTTCAATAAATTTTCTTGAATTAAGTATATTTGCCTAAAAAACACATACCATTTGTAAGTGTTGTCACAATATCATATGTGGAAAAAAAAGGTTTTAGATTTGGTTTTTCTGTCACATTTTATTTTTAAATAATTCTGAACATGTGCTTTTTATTTATCCACTTTCGTCTGATGTATAGCATATTTTATGTATGTAGGCGTATCATATTATATTGTTGCTAAATATATTCAAACGAAATATACTTTAAAAACTTTCTCATTTTTTTTCCAATATACTTTTACTTCATTTGCGTGGATTTTGGTTTATCCTATGGGAGCATTTTTAATCGGGATAAAAAGTAGCTTATCACCCAAGTCACCCCATACCCCACCTGCACACAATTTCAATTTCATTAAAATCCGTCCAGTAGTTTCAGCGTAATTGACAGACAAACATCCAAACAAACAAAGTTTCAAAATAAATTTAATAATTAGATGCATTTATACAAACTGGATGGTCAAGCCTAGTTACTATTGAAATAATTGTTTGAAAAAACATTATTGTTCAAACGTTTTTCTCAAATTACTGTAGCAGCACCGAGGTACATGAACTTAATATTTTTCTTAAAAACTGTAACTTCATCGAGCGCTGGTATCACTACGCGGGTGGGTGATGCAAGGGGGGAAAGACGTTTTGGACACAACGCGCTCCATAGAAATTTGATTGAAAGCTCTTTCTGGTTTATTCTGTATTCTGAGGCAGAAACTTAACAAAAGCAACAAACAATTAGGAAAGTGAGTCTTAGAATTTCCGTTAGACGTCGTGGCTTTGTGTTCGACGGAGTTAGGGACAAGGCGGCGAGGCTTATTGTTATATCTGAATGTGTTGAGTTAGTCGGCTGTTCCGCGCAGTGAGGGGAAGGGGGGGAGGGGCTTGCAACAAGTGGTGACACACGACCGACAGGCTGCCACCTCAAGGTTGCCCTCGACAGCTGTCAAACAGCTATGAACAAGATTTCAAATAACTATTTTTCAACTCTCGAAATTAGCATGGTGTTAAAAGAGTTAGCTTTTGGTTCCAAGAGCCAAGAACATTTGATTTTTTGACAATGTAGTGATGTTCAAGTCATTTAAACTATAATATTTCAATTTTATTAGTGCGATTGTAAATAACTAAAAAAGTGTCTCCATCACACACGGAGGTGATTTTATTTTTGTTTCTTCGATTTTCACTAAAAGATTTAAAACGCTTGTTCCCATCGATAAAAAAATCTGCGGACGTCATCATTCACTCAAGTATTTTTTCCAGTGGCGTACGATAACAGCCCTACAGTGCGTCTCGTATTGACAAAGTTACTGCGACAAAAACAGCTCCTTGATGGATCACGCCATAATCTGCCACGACTTGAGCTTGAGCCTACCTACGAAGATATCTATATAGTAATGCTTAATCGACTACCAACATACCTATATCTATACAGCCTTAGGCGTCGACACATCGCAAATAAATCCCAAACCGGTAGGAGAATAAAGAGAACTCTCCCTGCGGCATTTGAACAAAGTAAACGTGGATTTATTGGTGTTGCTTTGATGTACCATTGGTAGGTACTCAATACTTCAGTAAACTGTATTGGGTGTTGACAGCAGAATATATGTACATCTAAATTGTAAGTCTTTCAATGTATCTTTTTCTTTTATTTTAGAAAGTGAAATGTTAAATGTTTCTTATTTTACTTAGTAATGCGTAAAACAGGGAAATAACACATTCAAGAAGTCAAATATAGGAACTATACAGTAATATATTTTGTTTTAACTCACAACAATTAACTGAACTTATTAAAGTGAGTTAAAATTAATGTGTACCTAGGTATATACTCGTTAATACGTAGTATGTTCGGTGAAACCGTGCCCTTATCGCGCGTCATAATTTTAAAAGGATATGTATGATATCCGATTACGATACCCTCAGAAGTTTATTCGTAAACTTGATTTCATAGTCAGTGAATCCTCGTAACGTAAGCTGAATCAGCCGAGCCGGTCTAGCCCTTGTAAACAATCTAGGCTTTCCCTTTGTCGTTCCCGTCTGTCCTGTCTGTATGTGTGCCACTATCGCCGAGGCTTTTAGTTTAATCACAAATGGAATCTCTGTTGTGTCCGTGCTAACAGCTGCGATGTTATCTGTAGATTTCCGGGCGATGGCGCTTCCCGCCCGAGGCAGGAGGAAGCCGCCTTTCATTTACGAATGATATTACCAATAGAGAGATAAATGGTGTTTATTTTGTTGTTTAAACGTCTCTTTGTACGTCTTGTATTTCATATTTAATAATACATAAGTAACTGACGGAAAAGCTCAGGGAATAAAGTCTATTAAATACACATAAAACGTAGGTAAATTATACATAGAATGGCTATGTCGTTATAATTTAAGTTATTTTTTACTTGTATTACTTGCTGTTGGTTTCCCAAATAAAAATAAATAAATAAATAGGTAGGTTCTTAGCTTGGTTTACAAGAATTTTCGTTCTCTAATGAGCTTTATGCGATAAAGCTTTGTGTGAAATCGGGTACTAGGTTCTGTGTTTCCCAAATCAATGCATTCTAACCTAACTTAAACTGAACTGTTTTTTACGAGTTTCTTGTTGTTTCAGAACGAGGCCGAACCACCCCGGCGCAGTAGTCGAGATCAGCGATAACCCTCTGGACGCCAGCAAGGTACGGAGGTTTAATTTAGTTTCAATCATACTTACTACATAGTTCGTTTAGACATAGAATAGATTCCTTGAAAGGAAGTGCTTTGAGAGAGTAAAACCTTAAAAAGTCCATGTAATAAGGCTAAAAACTTTTTTTAGTGAGTCCCAAATTAAATAATTTTATTTGTCATCAAGAGTTGGTGGAATCGCACAACTGGGCTGAATGTCCGTTTTCCGGAACACTTACCGGTTATTTGGCCAACTTCCAAATCCAAATCTGCCGTCGCGATTAAAGCCTCCTCGGGGATTTCGATTTATGGTCCCCATAAATTTCCGCCTTCTTTGAATCCGTAGTTCCCAGGATTGAAAGGACAAAATGTATGCTGCGTAACATTGATTAGTGTCGTGAACCACAGGTATACCGCAAGTACCAATTTCAGTTTTGTTATTTAATAAAGTTGGGATTATTGATCTAATGATTTGATTTGTAGATAGAAAATAGTAAAAGTATAAAGTTAATTTGTAGATAATGAAAAAAAACCTGTGAAGTCTTTTTGCCGATTCTTCTGCTTTCCGAAACGGTGATAGAATAACCATTTTTTCGACGATTCTGTGGAGCCTAATTGTATAAAGGCTATTTTAGTTTGAGTTTTCATTATCTCTGTGCGGTGAATAGTTCCTTTTGCATTATAAATGTGTTATTAAAAATTAGGGTGGATATTGTTTACCAAATAAATGACGACCATCTTGGTGTTATGGTGAAGAAGTTGAAGTTGATTAGGTAGACCACCTTTGATTCTGATATCTGTAGAACAAGTTCTTAAGCTACTTAACACGTAGTCAGATCAATGTACCTATGTGTTGTTGTGAATAACTTACAACTTGGTACGATTGGTGTGCTGTTCCAGCTGCTGATCGCGTTCGAGTCTGGCCTGGTGGTGGTGTGGGACCTGCGCGCGCGCGCGGCGGAGTGGCGCGGCTGCCTGGGCACGGGCGCGCCGGGCGAGGGCGTGCGCGCCGCCGCCTGGCAGCACGACGGCAAGCTCATGACCGCGCACTGCGACGGCGCGCTCGCCACCTGGACCACGCGCACGCCGCGCCCCACCTCCGTCTCCTACCCGCACGGTGAGTGACGCACACACGTAGCTCAGGCATCGCCCGCCGCTGGCAGAGGCGTGCAGGAAGATCGCCACGCACGCATTGCCTGACGGCAAGCATGGCAGCACGACGGCAAGCTCATGACCGCGCACTGACTGCGCGCTCCACCTCCGTCTCCTGCCCGCACGGTGAGTGACGCACACACGTAGCTCGGGCATCGCCCGCCGCTGGCACAGGCGTGGAGGAAGATCGCACGCACGCATTGCCTTAGCGATGTCACGACGGCAAGCATGGCAGCACGACGGCAAGCTTATGACCGCGCACTGACTGCGCGCTCCACCTCCGTCTCCTGCCCGCACGGTGAGTGACGCACAACGTCGGCTAAAGTGTCAATCCTCGTAACTCCATCAGATCAAATATTATAGGACACACAAAACACTTAACCACGTAAAATTAATTAAGTGTCACAAAAGTATAATAATTACATTTGAAAAAATATGGAGTTACGAGGTCTGACCTCAATAGTATAATTCAATTACGTTTCATTTCACCGGCCTTATAGACTACATTAAGAACATTAAGAGTACACGCAGTGCCGTAAATAGGGCGGTGCCAGCGGTGCCCAGGCACAGGGCGCAGACCCTGGAGGGGCGCAGAAATGACCGACTTTCAAGTAAAAAAAAAAAAAAAAGGTCGCAGTTTTGCGAGCTCGCAAGGGGCGCAGTTTTGTGAGCTCGCACCGGGCGCATATAAGGCTATTTACGGCTCTGAGTACACGGATAGTACCTAAGTTGTTATTTTAAGAGTTAAGATAAAATTAGCTTTTCATAGCGAATACCTTTAGATGAAACGGAACCTTTGTGTACCTGCATTATAAGAATCGTTTAAAGATGGATGATAATAACTTTGAAAGGTATCTCGGTATTTTCCCAAACAATTTTCAGAAGCATTAAATTCTCGTACTTTGCTAGCAATTTGTGTGAAAATTTTGTATCAATGGCGAAATTGTGATTTCTCTGAAGTTTGTTTAGAATGTTTGTTGATTAGGAATGCCTTTTCCGTTTCAGCGAAGGCGAACAAGGACGGAAAGCTGGAGCCGTGCAAACCCATACTCAGACTCGAGTGGAAAACGCCTAGGACAGGGTGAGTGGTATTTTGATTTCTACTTACAATTATACATCATTGAAACTAAATAGGTAAATGTGAATGGCGGATATGATATTGATTGTTATCCTTTATTTTTTATTTTTATTTTTATTATTTTAAGTAAACAGCGACGTAGGCAGATTACTACCAATATAAAGCAAAATATATAAAAAGCGTAATCATACAACCGCACGATTTTCTCCAGAATGGAATTTGCATGCTCGATTTTCCAGCCGAAATCCTTAGGGCATGTAGGTACAGTCGACGAAAAAGTCTTGAGTATTTGAAATTTCATAGTGCCTTATTGCTGTGGAAACAAAGGCTTATGATAGCTACAGTGTGCCGGCTGCTACTTACCGTCGTTGTATATAGGCGGTCTGTGTCGCTGGCATTCGCGCAAATGGCTAATTTAGCCAAACGAGGCGATGGCTTCCGAGGAACAGATGTAATCGCTGCCAGCCGGGTCCCAGCGGGATGCTTTGAAGCAGTTTTTTTTAGGATGGGCCTATTAATACGTCTAGTCCTGCTGATACTTTCTAAACTATTTGCTAGCCTGAAGATGGTTCAATTCATGTTTTATCATTAGGGTCAGTCAATAATATTTTAATAACTTTAATACATTCCTATGAAAAGGTACATTTGACAAACGTGATTATAATGCTTAAACGAGTTTCAATCTCAACACAATGAAACCGAACCAAAAGTAACAAACTTCATAGTTGTAAAAGCGGTCGTTCGCTTATTACTTCGGGTGGTAAGCAATTTTATTGGCTAAACGAAATTACTTTTATAAAATCACTCAAAAGAAATCGGCGAAAAGAGTATAATAACTTTGTTCAAAACTCAACTTTGAGGTATAAAGGCTCTCGAGCTATTTGTGTCGGCGTCCCTGTAGGAGAGGACCGACAAGGGGGCCCCTCCCCCCTCCACTGGGCCTAAGCGGCCGTTTAGCACGAGCGCTTCATTACAAACACCCCCGCCTATTACTTTGATATTTAATACTAATGTTTACCTCGCCATCTAAATATGCCTCTGAAGAGATTACAGGCCTAATATTCCAAGAAAAGCTATGCATTTCCCTTAAAGAGGGATGCCGGAATATGGCCAAGAAGTGCACACGATGTCCCATTTTATAAAAATTGCTAAAATATTCGTTCTTAATTATTCGCGCTATTTGTATGTCGCTAAAAGTTGGGGTTAATATAACAAAAATTAAAAGAAATTAAACTATTTATTAACCCCACCGGAATTGCGTCCTTTTGACAGATATGTGTAAACAAATCTATCTACGCCCTACCAGCATTGAAGTAAAGCTCAAATTCGTGTGTATCGAGCCGACCCGCGGCGGGCTCGTGTGTGTTAAGAGTTGCCACTACAGAAATATAATTTCAGATAATCGATTATAAGAGAATATCGAATATTATTACGTTGGTGGATCTTAGCAAAAATAGACATAAAAATACCACTTACAATTTATCTACAGAAATGAGGTGAATAATTGGTTGCAATTTTTAAGATACCCGTACGATCCCGTACGATCGTGACATGAGGGGTAGCATGCCTAAAATAAATAAAAAAATATATTTCAGTGTCATTATCCTATTTATCTTTTAAATATTTTATAATCTTAGTGAAATATTTTCATGAATCAATCAAACGTATATTTTAGGCTGCATTATTTTATTAAACTATATTAGAATCGAATAGATCTAAAATCGAATATCGATATTTTTTTACGCAATGGAAACACTAAATTAACTGCCAATTCAACTGTCAAAGTTCAAAATATCAAAAAGTAATTGTGTTTTTCTTGCATCAACAAAGTGATCGGTTTTATTTCGTGCGATTAACTAAACAACTTCATCATGAATACTGATAGTCCAGTAATTTTAGCAATTTTGATCCACGATCTGCGGAATAATTCCTAGTGAGCTGAATTTTTGTATACACCTTTATTATGATATTGTAATGAAGATGTGAAAAATCGACATTGATATCGTGCCGGCAAAAAAAGTTATAGGGGTCCAAACGTCACGAAAATCAGTTTTTCGCAAATATCTCGCGATCTATTGCTCAGAGGTCAATAATGGTTTCATAAAAGTTGTTCATCGTAAAATTGTCTACAAAAAAGGTCTCTTGCATTTTTTTGTAGAATTAAACGTTTTTGAAATAGAGACTAGAATGTACTCACGTATAGTATTGTATACCGTACGGCGCATATCAAGGCATAAACCCTATTGTTTGTTTTTTTCCCTTTTTTGTTTGTATGTTTTTTGTTAGTATAATCTATATCTATAAAACTCAAAGGTGACTGACTGATTGACTGACTGACTGATTACATAGTGATCTATCAACGCACAGCCCAAACCACTGGACGGATCGGGCTGAAATTTTGTATGCAGGTAGATGTTATAACGTAGGCATCCGCTAAGAAAGGATTTTGATTAATTCAACCCCCAAGGGGGTAAAATAGGGGATGATCGGTAGTATGAAACTTCGTCAATTTTAAACCTATCGGGCTGATATTTTGCATACATAAAGCTACTATGACGTAAGCATAGTCTATGCAAACATATTGATAAATTCTAACCCCCCAGGGGGTAAAATAGGGGATGAACGTTAGTATGAAACTTTGTCATTTTTTAACCGATCGGCTTGAGACTTTGCGTTCATAAAGCTACTATGACGTAGGCATCGCCTAATTAATGAGATTGATAAATTCCAACCACCAAGGGGGTAAAATAGGGGATGAACGGTAGTATGAAACTTAGTAAATTTTAAACCTATCGGGCTGATATTTTGCATACATAAAGCTACTATGACGTAGGGACCGCCTAATTAATGAGATTGATAAATTCTAACCCCCAAGGGGGTAAAATAGGGGATGAACGGTAGTATGAAACTTTGTCATTTTTTTACCGATCGGTTTGGGACTTTGCATTCATAAAGCTACTATGACGTAGGCATCGCCTAATTAATGAGATTAATAAATTCCAACCCCCAAGGGGGTAAAATAGGGGATGAACGGTAGTATGAAACTTTGTCATTTTTTAAACGATCGGTTTGGGACTTTGCATTCATAAAGATAATATGACGTAGGACTCCCCTTTCAAAGATTATTTCAAAAATCCACTCCTAACGGGAAAAAAAGTTGATATACCTAGAAACCAAAATCCACGCGGACGAAGTCGCGGGCGCCCGCTAGTGATCTACATATAGAAATATAAAGGACTTGTAATACTAGCACAGTCAGGAAAATAGGAATATCAACTATAAAAAACTAAGTGGCAATTTTTTTTGTCACTTTATAACTCAAGAACGGGCTCACCGATCCAAACCAAATTTTCAGGGTTTGTACAAACTATTTAGTTGATGTTTTATGTGAAGTTTGAACAAAATCGGTCGTTCACTTTATACGGAGCGAAGCACGTACCGGGCCGCTAGTAATGACATAGATATGCTATGTCCAGTGACGTTTGGACCCCTATAACTTTTTTAGCCGGCACGATATCAATGTCGATTTTTCACATCTTCATCACAATATCATAATAAAGGCGTATACAAAAATTCAGCCCACTAGGATTTTTTTCGCAGATCGTAGATCAAAATTGCTAAAATTCACATTGCATCTATATCATTACTAGCGGCCCGGTACGTGCTTCGCTACGTATAAAGTGAAGCGACCGACTTTGTTCAAACTTCACATAAAACATATACTAAATAGTCTGTACAAACCCTGAAAATTTGGTTTGGATCGGGGAGCCCGTTCTTGAGTTATTAAGTGACAAAAAAAATGGCCACTTAGTTTTTTATAGTTGATATTCGTATTTTCCTGACTGTGCTAGTATTACAAGTCCTTTATATTTCTATATGTAGATCATTATACTAACAAAAAACACACAAACAAAAAAGGGTAAAAAACAAACAATAGGGTTTATGCCTTGGTATGCGCCGCACGGTATTCAATACCATATGTGAGTGCGTTCTAGTCTCTATTTCAAAAACGGTTAATTCTACAGAAAAATGCAAGAGACCTTTTTTGTAGACAATTTTACGACGAACAACTTTTATGAAACCATTATTGACCTCTGAGCAATAGATCGCGAGATATTTGCGAAAAACTGATTTTCGTGACGTTTGGACCCCTACAACTTTTTTAGCCGGCACGATATCAATGTCGATTTTTCACATCATCATTACAATATCATAATAAAGGTGTATACAAAAATTCAGCTCACTAGGAATTATTCCGCAGATAAAATCTAAAATTCCTGGACTATGACTCCGACGATCCGGGTTCAGCCGTAGCAGGTAAACAAATACTTTTTACAACATTCAACAGCTAATATGGTGGAAATCGTAGATTGTATTACTGATGGAAAATAATTATGCATTTACCCAAAAACACTGACTTTTTTTAAACCCTTCCTTTCGCCAGTCAACTAATGACTATTTACTCTACATTTCCATGGTACTTTCATATGTGTGCACTGTTGGCCTAAACTTCTATGGCCAGCCGGCGTCCCCCTTTGTGTCTAATTAAAATTTTAATAAGGATATGCCGATATGACGAGGAATAAAATAAGAAAAAAGGCGCAGTAAATATAAGTTACATAATACGCACACGTCATCATCATCGTATATCACTACATAGTATAAAACAAAGTCGCTTTTTCTGTCATGTTGTCCCTATGAACGCTTAAATCTTTAAAACTACGCAACGGATTTTGATGCGGTTTTTTTTAATAGATAGAGTAACTCATGAGAAAGGTTTTTATGTATAAATAGTGGACAAGTACCACGGGCGAAGCCGGGGCGGGCCGCTAGTCATACATATAACGAAACATCTAACATGAATGTACCTAATGGACACACAAAAACAAGAACTGAACTACAAAAGTCAATTTTCCCAAATAACACGAAGTATGTAAACTTCTTTCAAACTTATTAATCGGAATTGATACAGATCGCCTCCTGTGTGCGAATTCACTTCGACCTGGTAAGCTCTTTCTAACCCACCGGTATACAAGCTAAGATTTTGCCCTAGACAGGAACGCCCGCCATATTGTTAAACTACATGTAGGAAATGTATCAACTTCTGATTCTGGGTCACGTATGAGTAGAACAGTACATAATGATTTTTAGGATCACCCTTGTATTGTCCTAGCAGTTCCGTTCATACTAATTTATGTTTTAGGAATCCGAGACATATATCCTTGCATCATTTGCTAGTGAATACTTTACTCCCTATGAGAACAGTACTTAGATTTAAAAAAATATAGTTTTGGAAGGCGTTTGTTAGTGTGGGTTTTTGTGTTTGAAAATACGCTAGATGGATATACTTAGGCCTTAAGTCTAACTGCTATATGATTGGTAAGAGTTGTCTATGTCATGTCAAAAATCACCAATCATGCAGCAGTCTGAGCACACGCTTCCGTGTTGCATCTACCGCATGTTTTCAAACGCAAAAACCCTCATTTGCTTTCTTTTAAATTGACTGCTTTTATATTAAAATCCTTTTAATAATGCATTTCCAGTGAAAGCCTGGTGATATTCTCCGGCGGGCTGCCGACGGACAAGGCGGGGCGCACGCACAGCATCACGGTGCTCAACGGGAAGAGCACCACCGTGCTGGAGATGGAGCACAGCGTCGTCGACTTCGTCACGCTCTGCGAGACCCCGCACACAGCCGGTATGTAGGCAACACCACGTCACACGGAGCTTTGGTCTTTAAACCGCCCTTATTTCACGTTCACTTCATACGCGCTACTACTGATGTTCAAGTTAACGTTGACGCGCGGCTGACGCAATAAAGAGCGACGGATAATACCCACTTAATTCGGGCAACCACTGTGTATAATTCTCTGTAAAAGAAAAAGAGATCACAAAATACTACATACTCTCATTGCAATTAATGTGTCCCGAGATGTAAAAAGTATGACATTGTGCGATACATACATTAGGTGTCAAAAACAGAAGTATAACTATTATAAATTCCATAATAATAATTTAATCTAATTTAATTTACTTTTTGTTAAAAATTACAAGCCCTTAAAACTATCTGTCGAATATTCCAGACTACCAGGAGCCTTACGCGATAGTGGTGCTACTGCAGAACGACCTGGTGGTGATCGACCTGCAGTCGCCCGGCTACCCCTGCTTCGAGAACCCTTACCCCATGGACATTCACGAATCGCCGGTCACGTGTTGCTCATACTTCGCCGACTGTCCATCCGATTTGGTAAGAGATCCTTCTTACAACGGTTTTTTGCTCCACCGATCATATAGGTCAATAAATAAATGAGAAGTGTTTCTGATATGTCCGCCAGGTGGCTGAACGTAATCGTAAGGTTGAAGTTATGCTGCCATTGGACCTCTCCATGGAATAAAATCACAGTTGGATCCTATGTTTACTCCAACTCTGTCGGAAATATAATTAAGAAACACCCACATTTAACGCGTTTATAAAATACTAGCCTGCCGCCCGCGACTTCGTCCGCGTCCCGTCCCGTCCCGTCGTCCCGTCCCATTGAAATTGCCTAAAAACCATGCCTGGACATAAAAGAACAATTTAAAAAAATAATTGACCAAATTATTGGTCCAGGCGTTTTTGAGTTATGCGCTTACCAACACATTTTGCTATCCATTTTTATATATAAGATAATCGAGCTTTATATATTATAGATAAGAATCTATTTAACCTTTTGAACGCCAGTGCTCAAACGCATCGGCGCCCTTCCCACGCCAAGCCATAAATTCAGAGCAAATACCTACAAATAAAATAGGAATGCCAACGATGTTATCGATAAGTTGTCAATAACCGATTTAATCTCTGCTATTCGTCACATATTTTTGAAATAAAATATATTTTTTTGATTTCGTACTATTAAACAGCAGTTACAAAGTTCTATACAAATTAAAAGTAGACATTAGAACTACAAACGAATAAATCAGGTAATAATAAGATACATCACTAATCTCGTTCGTGTAGGCATTCGCTGTCGGGAAGACCCGACTCTGGCGTGGTTGGCACGACCTTTGACAGCTTTCTTGCGTGCGAGGTAATGATGTGACTTTCAAGTAAACTAATAATTATTATTATAAATTATAAACAACAAGGTAAAGAAAGGGTTGTCTATTAGAGTACTAATTAATTACTTAGCTTTAGTTGATTTTCTCCGTTTTTACTTAAAGAGGCCTGTTACATCTCGATCATGATTTTTGCGTAAAATGCCCCTTTTCACATTTTATAGTAATTTTCCAGTTGTATTTATCGTTTTTATGGAAATAGGATAATAAATTCATGCTTAGTATAACAAATTTTCACTCTGCGAGAAAAAGCTGAGTTCGGATGGCAAGCACATATTTTGTAGTAATTTTGCAGTTGTATTTATAGTTTTTATCGAAATAAGATAATAAATTCATTATAAAATATTATGAAGTAACAATTATTCTGGTATAAATTTTGTTCAATAATATTATCTTATAGGTGAGATTCACAGCGATCTTAAAGCGATTTTCGACGTTTTTTGGTTTAGAATAATTTCTAAGTAAAATCAATGACATCTAAAAAATCAGAGGCCGCTACGAACTATACGACTATTTAAGAGATAACATTCAATTTTTTTCAATTTCATTGGTTTAGAACAGTAGTTCAATCTAGGAGCTCAAAAGTGCCTTCATTCATCATCCTCTTCTACACTTCCTAACACACGAAGGAGTTCTTCGGTAGTCATTTGACTGCTATCCATTTTTATTCATATTACACTCCCCGTTATAAATTATAATAGGATAGGACATCACTAGCAGTCTCCCGTAGCGCTAATGACGTCACCGCTTGACGTGTCTTCCCGACTGTGGCGTACAGGTAACTGTCTATGCGCTGTTCCGTAGGGATGCGCGAGAGTGAACAGTTAACTATCGATCGATAGATATAAATAGTAATCATTTTTCAATAATTTCATAAATATTACGCATTAAGAATATTCAGATACAAATAGTTGCTATTAAAAAATAATTATCGATGTAGTAGTAAGCTGCTTTCAATAAAATATTTCATAAATTCAAAATTTAATTTACCTAACTTACCCATCACTAGCTGTCGTGTCTTGCCGACTGTGGCGTGAGGAGAACACCATTTCGGTTAGCAATATTTAGTGATAATTTTTGCTAGTGAAATGTAACTGATGGATATATCTTCGTGCCATTTTACAATACATCATTAAAGTACTTTTAAATAATAGGAAAAAGAAACACAGAAAAGTTGATTTAGTATGTTTATTTTGTGTTTTAAAAATGGCGTTTTCTCGTCGGCCATACACGACGGTGGCGTGTTGGGCACTTTTTCATTTGTCGTCCAGTGCCGACCGTGGCGTGCAAAAGGTTAAAGAGGCTAACTTAGCACATAGAATTCTGGTGTCCTTAGTTTGTTATCATAAACTTAGAGAACATATTGTTTTCTTCAGATCCCGGCGTTCTACTCAGTAGGGCGGCAAGGCAACAAGAAATCCGCAGGCTTCAGTGAAAAGCTGTGGCCAATCAACGGTGGCGAGTGGGCGCCAGCCTCCTGCTCCTACAGTGAAATTATTCTTACAGGGTGAGTTGCAGGTTTGATGTATTCAAGGCTCTCTAGCCTTGTTCTCCGAGGTGACAATTTATTCCGACTGTCCCCTTTGATGGCTGACGAGGACAGACGGCCAGAGGGGGCGACAAATGTGTTTTACTATTTTCGTCCATTACGTACTGTTTAAGATTTATGTACCTTACCATGTATTGTTTTTGCGAACCAAATAATTACCAACATTTAGATTGTGTTTACCTGAAAAAAAGCATGTACAGAATTTGAATATGAATTTTGTTATTTTGTTTTCATTGCAGGCATGCTGATGGTAGTGTAAAATTTTGGGATGCAAGCGCTGGGACTTTACAAATTTTGTATAAATTAAAATGTTCAAAAGGTTCGTATTCATTTTGATGTTTAATTTTGAAATTGTATCATTTCACAGCATGTGCTGTACTGTATCTTAACTAAAAAAACGGCTAAGGGCTATTTTGGGGGTTGATAAAGGGCAGCAACTTACCGCTGTGTTTTATGGTTCATGATCTGCCTATTTGGGAGAGGCCGACGTCCAGCAATAATATGCATCAGACTGATGATGATAATAATAATTAAATATTTCACAACATCACATACATTGATCTGACCCCGTGTTAGGTAGCTTAAGCACTTGTGTTACAGACATCAGAATCAACAGTGGTAATACAAACATACTTAAATAGATACATATAACACCCAGGCCAGGACAAACAGACATGATCATGCACACAAATGTTTGTCCTGCGCGGAAATCGAACCCGCGACCTCTTGTATAATAAGCAACACCTTGATCATTACACCAAGCGGGTCGTCAAAATGATGATGATGATGTTGCTTCTAGTATTCGAGAGGCGCGCGAGCGGGTCGAGCACGTGCTTCGAGGAGGAGACGCCGCTGGCCATCCAGCAGGTGGCGCTGTGCGCGGAGTCGCGCCGGCTCGCCGTGGCGCTGCCGCACGGACACGTCGTGCTCTTCAAGTTTCGCAAGGCGGAGACGCTCGGCGAGACACACGTACGTCTACGATGCGTTCACAGTTATTTTACCTCCGATAGATCACTTCTTACGGTCGATATAGGCACCGTGCAGAAACTATAGAGGGCGCTAAAATCCCGATTTTTTTTCTGTGGTTTGACAGTAAAATTTGACATTTACCTTGGTCAGTTCGAATTCGAGTCACTAGATGGCAGAATAAGGCACGGTGCTTTCCGTGATTTGACAGTAGAATTACCGACATTGAGATTGACATTTAGCTTGGTCAGTTCGAATATGAGTCACAAGATGGCAGAGTCATCGCTACGCACGGTGCCTATTGGGTCATTTATAGCATGATGCACGTTACATGATTAAGAAAACAAAAAAAAATAAGATCTTCGCTAGACATTCGATTTCGATTCGATTCGCTATTTATAGGAATTGAAACTAAAAGAAAATCTAAAACTACACAGTAGTCGTGGGTAAAATATCTGTGAATGCATGTTATCAAATCACGTGTTTATTCACCTAGTTTATACCTACTTCTAAGGTAACGCTGAAAACGGTGATGGTAAACTTCACATCCTCAAAACCCTAATCAACTCCAGTAAGCTCGAGTAGCTAATTTAATTGGGTAGTTCCCTGTACTCTAACTTTTATACATAATATAGTGTTGTTGATTTTTTGGAAAATAGGTAGGTTGAGAGTACGATTGTAAGAAACACCATTATAATTTGGCTCGAAGGACCAAAAAAATTGCCGAATGAACTTAGATAATGACAGTGATTTTTGATAACTTTTCAGGTATTAGAAATTCCAATGATATCAGAAACGTTAGAAGAAGAAACGTCACCTGAAATAGAGAGCGCTCGCTCCATGTCGTTTAGCAGAGGAGGCGACGCCTCGGAAGCGGAGAGCCGGAGAGTGAGTTCACCTCGTGTTTTTTATTATCAATACTTTATAAATAAGATAATATTTCGGAGTTCTACTTTCCATCGAGTGCCGTGTGATGCCGGTCTACATTGGAACTACCCTACTTCGTGACGGAGAAGAAGAAGAAAGAAGCGACTAAAGGAAGGAGCGGCGGTTCTCTGTGTTTTTTTTTATCTTATAAAATCATATGTAACACTCGGTCGCAAGCATCTGTGTAATGTCACCTGTGTGTGTGCGCAGTCGGGCGTGTGGGCGGGCGGCGGGGCGGGGTGCGGCGCGGGGCTGCGCGTGCGCGGCGCGGGCGGCGCGGGCGGCGTGCGGCGCGCCGCGGGGTTCCAGCCCGCGCTCGTGGCGCTGCAGCAGGGCGCGCCGCACCCCATCGCCACGCTCACGCTCAACTCCTCCTACGGCCTGTGAGTACCTCGCTCGGCGTCGGCCTTCCGGTCGAGGACGCGATTATATTTTACCCTTTTACTATTTTTCCAGTACCATTGTACCTTTTCGTACCTTTTTTTCTATTTTTTTATTGTGCAAAATTGTTTTTGTAAGAATCTCTCGGAGACGCTCGTTTGCGTCTCCCGCGACCGTCTCTAAAAAGTGAAGTCGACGGCGCTTCGGAGTCGGTCGATCCAGCGCTTAAAGGGCGGAGTGGTGACCTTGCAGCATGGCGTGGGGCGGCGAGCGGGGCATCGTGGTGGTGGACATCTGGCGGCGCTCGCTGGTGGCCGCGCTGCCGGCGCAGGCGCTGTACCACGCCGCGCCGCGCCGCGCGCCCGACCACGACCGCCAGCGGTCGCCCTCGCTCGACCAGGTACGCCCGCCGCGCCCCGAGTGCGTCCCGCCCGAGCGACGGGGCGGCGCGCCCGGCCCGCCGGTCGGCTCGCCCGGACCGGTCGGCCGGCCGGTGATGCACCCTAGTTTCCGTTTCTAAATCCTCCGACGTGCGATAATTTTCGCGAACTCCTCCATTGGCTTCTTCTCCGCGACGACTCGACCGGCCGTCCGGCTCGGTCCGGGCGACCGGTCGGCGGCCGAGCGCTCGCCTCGGGCGGGCCGCCGCCGGGGCGCGTCGCCCGCTCGCTCGCTCACTTTACGTTTCTGTTGCCTTTTAGTTGTTTACTTTGAGTTGCTCGGCCGCGACGCGACCCGGGCGTCGCCCCGGTCGCCTCGCGACCGCCCCCACCTCCCGGTCGCTCCGTCCGTCGACGCGACTCGTGCGAGTATTAGCGCTAGCGCCGAACCCGGCTAGTCCCTAGATCTGGCATGGCATAGACATCGTTCGCTCCTCGCCTCTCCGGTCACTTCCGCCCGGCCCGGCGTCCCGCGGCCCCGGACGGTCGCCCGCACGCGCACGTAGCGAGCACGGCACCCCCGGTCGGTTTCAGCGGTCGCGCCCCCCTCACAATGTTTTTTCCCCCGTTCCCCGAAGCTGGACGAGGGGCGCTCCCCCGCAGTCAGCCCCGCCGACCCGCCGCCCGAGGAGGAGCCGCCGCCCGTCCGCCCCGAGATGCGCCGGAAATCCACCTCCTGGAAGACGTTCAATCTGAAGCGGCAGCTGTCGAAGGTCGATCTCAAGTTCAAAGCGGCGTTCGCGGCGGCGCCGGAGGCCGAGGCCGAGGCCGAGGACGCGGAGAGGCCCGCCGCGCCGGCCCCCGGCGACGCGGAGAGGGCCGAGTCGGCCGCCGAGGCGCCGGAGTCGCCCGACAGCGACGAGAGCAAGCCCGAGTCGGAGGAGCGGTCGCGCGGCGCGTCCCCGCAGCGCGCGCCCGGCGACATGTTCGAGCGCATGCACCGCGAGCTGCAGGAGCGCGCCTCGCCCGACGCCTACGACCGCATGCACCGCGAGCTGCAGGAGCGCTGGCGGGAGCGCGAGGAGGGCGCGGCGGCGCGGCCCGACTCGCTGCCGCTGGACGCGCCCGCGCCGCCGCCGCGCACGCGCCGCGCCCGCGACCAAGACGCGCGCGACCCGCGCGACCAGCGCCTGCTCTCCGTGCCCAACATTAAGTACAGTAAGCAGGAGCCGCGCGAGCGCCGCCGGCGCGACCCGCCGCCGGCCAGCGCGTCGTTCGCGGGCAGCCTCATGCGCCGCTTCAGTAAGTACCCGCGCACTTCACCTCACCCATCATCACTACCGCCGGGTCCCACGGTAGCACTAGTCGGTCGCTGTAACGTAGTCCGTAGCTCGGTCGAGATCGGTTGGAATGGTACTGGTTTGGCGTTTTTTATCCTTAGGTAGTTCCCCTTTTTAATACTAACATAGCCGTTTCTAGCTCTAGCGGTGATGGTAGCTAGTTTTTTTCTGACGTCTCTCGATCCGCGTCCCGAGGAGTACCGCGGTCCCGACCGGCGCCCGCGGCAGTAGTCCCGCGGCGGCCGGGACGCCGCCGCGGCCGCTTTCGCTTCTTGTGATATTTGGCTTGTTTATTTTAATTTATATGTATATTTATTATTTACCGTATAAGTTTATTTTTCCGTATTTATAAGATAATGCCGTCTACTAAACTATACCGACCTAAATAATGATATGTATAATATGACCACATGTATAAACGCACGCAGCGCGACGCGCGACCTCCGCGCCTCGCTCCTAGACCACTCACGTGTCTGTTTTTTTATTCCGAAGGACAAGGACACATCCGACGAAGACTCTAACTGCCTAAAATATCTATTCGCCGACTTCCTCGGTAATCGAAGCGGCGCGACCGCATCCTCTAGGTGATCTCTGTGTTGTGGCCGTCCGAGTGGTAGTGGACGCTAGTGCGCTAGTCGGCGGGCGTAGTGCACTGCTTGTAGCGGGCGCGCCCGACCGCCGCCTGACCCCTCCCTGCTTCCCAGGACGGTGCGCCGCGCGGCTGTGTGCGGCCGCGGCTCCCGGCCCCGCGCCCGAGGCCCCAGGTACGACGCCGCTGCGACACCGGCCCGACTCACCCACACCCGGGGGCGGGGGCCGGCGCCGCTATGTAGCATTTTACATCCGAGCTCGTTACACAAATATCACCGCCGAAATCTAACTCAACGACACCAACATTAAAATACTACATAACGGGAAGGCGTCGCCGCTCCCGAGTTTAACCCGTACTAACTATGGGCACAGAGATCACGCGTGCAACAGCGGTAGTGCAGTACATACTAACAGCGGTGTGTCGGTGTCGGTGCGTCCGCGTCCTCCGGGCCGGCGCGGTGGCGGCGGTGGCGGCGGTGGCGGGCTCGGCGGGTGGCACGTGTGTGTGTTGTAGATGAACGGGCCGGGCGGCGGGGGCGGCACGGGCGCGACGGCGGCGGCGGCGGGCGCGGCGGGCGGCGCGGCGGCTGCGGGGGGCGCGGCCGGCGGCGGGGGCGGGGGCGGGCGCGCGGTGCGGCGGTCGCGGTCGCAAGGTACCCGCAAACTGCACAAATGCCTCTCCACCGCGTCGGACGTGTACGCCGCGCCCCCCGCCCCGCAACACTCGTTGCTGACGACGCGCCAGTATTGCAGTTTTGGTAGTACAGTCACCTTGTCGACGACGTCACTCGGCCTCGTCTCCTTTTGAAACAGTCGCAGTTTCCTCGCTTTTGTTTTGTTTCTCTTTCGTTCTTCGTCTCGTCCGCCGATGCTGCCCGGCCCTCCCGCCGCTCGGCGCTGTCTCCGCGCCTCCGGCGGCCGGCGCCCTCGCCTCACCTCGCCTCCTCTTCTGGAGTTTCATCGTTCTAACCTTTCACTGTGAGAAATGCACCGTACCTAATGCGTGTCAGCATATAAAACCGTACAATCTAAAATGGTGTTTTCTAAAACATATACCTGTGCCATTTGTGCTTAATTTTTACTCAAGATGTCAGCTTCGCTTGATTAATATCAGAGAACGAGAACTATTTTCACACCGTCTATCCAATAAAGTACGAGTGTTTTTTTATATTTTCCCTATTGCAAATACTTAATATGTATACTTTCCAATCGGCACACCTGTCCTAATTATATATAAGAAGACTTCTGTAACTCAAAAACTCATCATGACACGCAACAGGAATAATGGCAGTTTCATCGGGCGGACCTGTACTTACTCAGTTATTTCTCTTTATTTCTTTCGATTCTCTTTGGTTTCTCTTTCTGTTCTCCATACTACACTCACTGTTTACTTCCTTCATTATTCACTACATGGTACTTCTTAATTATGAATTTGAAGATTTGCATACCACTATTAAATAAAAGTAAAGTAAATATTTTTTGAAAGATTGTTAACATTTGGCCTATATCTTCAAATTCACAAAATTACTAAATATTAGAATTTGGTCACTGACATCCAAAATTGATCATAAATTAGATGGTAAATGAGGAAGTAAAGTCAAAATTGGCAATGTAACTAGAACGTCTCGCTCACCATCAGCCCGAGCCGCGCCGACGGAGCTCGGTGCGCGCCGGCAGACGCTCATCGCCCCTATGATTTGCCGCAGAGCATGTTAGCTCATCGTTACTATTATTTATTTAAACAATTTCCAATTTCAGATCGGAATCATTTAATAGGTAATCATTGGAATATACCACACCACTTGGTTATATTTTATTTTCTAGCTGTTCAATCCGAGTAGTGTTTTTCCTTTGTTGTTTCATAACCGACTACTGGAATGAAATCCTCATCTTTTAAATGGTGTATCATGAATGTCCATGTCGTCTTACGATCGACCTCGCTGTACGATGCGCGGAGCGGCGGATGCGCCGCCCAGCGGCCGGACTCGCCGCACGCACCCGCGGCCGCCGCGGTCACTGCGGTCGCCGCGGTCGCCGCGGTCACCCGCGCCACGCGCACCGGTCGCACGCGGCGCTGGGCGGCCGCATCCGCGCGCACCGCCGCCGCCCGACTAGACCTGCTCTGAGAACATGCTTGTAACATTTGTGGTTTTATTTGTCGGTACAGAACCAACTATTCCGCAGTCTCTCGCATCTATGGAGTACTTACACATAATGCAACCCAATGGTATCCAAACATTGCATCGAATACTTACTTTTTATTACATTATTATAACATATTGATTTATTTGAAATTCTTCGGTTATGCTTGTCACGGGCTCGCCCTGTACTACACGTAGTGTTCCGTATTCGTTAGTCGAGATTGTGGCTGTGACTGTTTTCTCATGTTCCTTCTCACACGACACTTCGATTGCACTGTCTTACAGTTCCAGTGGCATGTCTAATAGATTACGTAAAAGGTGACTTACTACTCAAAACTATGTATTTTATTTATAATCTATCACTTACTCAGTGTTGCGATAACGGACCCGACTGTATGTTTCTTGTGCTACTACATATAAGCGAGGCTTTCCGTATTGTATCAGACACATGATCTATATTTATCATTTACTTATATTGTTTGTGTATTTTGTTGAGACCGATGTTTAATCACGAGCGATCACATTATGTTTATTTGCCTTGTCTGCGACGTCGCCTCGCGCTCGGCCCTCCGCCGAGCCCGGCCCGCGGCCGCGAAGACGTTACTCTATACTTACTAATGTTGAAGCTGTTGAGTACATGATGTTATGTTTCTTTTCTAGCTCGTCCACAATGCAAAAAGTTTATATGGCTCGTTTTTGGCTGCCTCTATATTCGGCTGTCCTTATGTCTATGTATGCTTACGGTATTCTCCTTACTAAGAACGCACTAGTGCATGCGCCTCGTCCGCCGGACTGCACCGCCGTAGCGGGTAGCCGCTGCCGTCCGCTCGCGCGGGGCCGCTAGTGAGCGCTTCTAGCGGCATGCCTAGCGTAGCGCCGCGTCGGCTGCCGGGGCTCGCCCTGCGACCTGGTCTCACCTCATCCTCACCTCCATCTCTTGTGTTGCGCTGAACCGTCATCTACTCGCATTAACGATACGTCGCTTCTCATCGCCGTCTCCATACCGTAGAGCTGTTTATCGATGTGCTCCTAAATTTAAGTCTAAATGGGATAAATTAAAACCGGTGACGGGTGTTTTGGCGCTAAACTAGTCGAGGGCTCGGTACCCGCGGGCATCTATCACTAATATTAATGCTACCTCATCAGTCAAAGCACCTTATCATCAAACATAAAACAGTAAACGGAGATAACCTAGTTTAAATTAGACATATACAGAGACATACACGAAATCCGTTGTGTAATAAGCTGAGATTGGGCATGCAACCTTTCACTCACACGATCTTTTAGCATGATGACTTCTTCTCGACTTGTCCCACGCACATACGGTATATGATATGCTGCACTGAGTGGATGATTTCAGCTAATTTCACAACTGCACCGAAACACATGACTTGAGAGCTACCGCTGTTTAGTTTGCAACTACTCGTACCTATACGTAGCTTAGACAAAAACACTGTTGGTGATGGATCTAACATCGAGTAACGTGCTAATTTTGGACTCGTCCCATTGTTTACTGAACATTTAATTTGTAAAGGTTTTCTGATCGTGAAACCAAGTAAATTATTTGTAATGTACAGTGTTCAGTAGGCGATGAGACGGCGTGAATGTTCCATTTTGGAGTCACCAATGGTGTCGGTAAAGTCCCCCGCGACACGGAGCTCGCGGCGCTGGGGACTTTGGCCGCTGCTGGTGTGTCGGAGGGAATAATCTGTTGCGTTCTGTCCCACCGGCCGGGTAGACAAGCTGGACAGCTCGTTCTCAAGGTCGCGGTCGAGCAGCATGTCCAGCCTCGAGAACATCTCGCAGGAGGGCATCCAGTGCCTCGCCTTCGCGGATAGTTACACGAAAAAATCAGGTAAGAGACGCTTCACATTCTGAGTAATAAACCCAACTCAATATGAGCAAACCTTTGCAAGGAAAGGCCATAGTTTATATTATGCAACTTGGCAGACTTACGAGTGTTAGTTGTGCAGAATTATTTGTGACTGGATGAATGTGCTTACGTTCACAGACCCGACGGCGCTGCTGCCGACGCTGTGGATAGGCACGACGCTGGGCTCGGTGCTCACGATGATGATCAGCCTGCCCGAGGCGGACCTCAGGCACACGCAGCCCGTCGTCGTCTCCACCAGCGGTCAGTACTATAATAACTCCATTACACTGTCGATAGTCAACCGTCGACAATTGCTCGAGCAAAAACCACGTTGGCACATCAATTTGCGGCACGAACACAAAGACAACACTTAAATACTATAAATTAGGTACTATTGTGCCATATACACTAGGTATATTAAATACAATACTTGAAGTTAAATCATTTAATTCCAAACAACTACGATCTCAGTTTAGAACATTTTATCATCATGTTTTTAATTCTTGCACATTTATGCTTTCCAGGTGGACCTCTATTTAGGTTAAAAGGTTCAATTCTGACGATGTCGTTTTTGGACTGCAACGGTGCTCTCATACCCTACTCATACGAAAGTTGGAGGGACGACAGTAAAGACGTGAGTATATTTGTTAATTTTGAATTAATAATTTGTAATTTTTAACTACTAGCGATATCAATTTGAGGACAGATGATCGTCACAAACGACTGCGCAGTTTGTTAATTATTGAGACGAAATAAATAGATACATAATGTAACAGTCAAAACAGGACAAACAGACATTTATGCAGGCAAATTTTTGTCCAATGCGGGATAAAGCCCGCACCTCTTGATCCATTACTAAACTTTTTGACCATATCACGGGGCAGGTCGTGAAATTAGATATGGTCGTACCTTCCAGGTCCGGGAACGGCGCGAGCGCACGCCGACGAAGCAGGGCTCGTCGAGCAGCGGCAGCCGCATGAGCCCCACGCCGGGCGCGTGCGCGGGCGCCGAGCCGGCCGGCGACCGCCAGTTCGTCGTCGTGGCCTCCGAGAAGCAGGCGCGCGTCGTCGCGCTGCCCAGCCAGAACTGCGTCTACCGACAGCAGATAGTCGACACCGACTTCGTCGTCAAGACGGAGATAGTTAGCCTTAAAGGTGATTATGAAAATTCATCTCATCACATTATTGCTGAAATAAAGTCGATACTGTGTGATTGCTATGATCGAGACGTAAACAATAAAAAGCCACCCTTTATAAATTATGACGCGACGTCACAACTGCTACATGCAAATGACGTTACCAAATCAGCAGTATTGTTTTGCCTTCCGTCGTCAACGTATACCACGTGTTGATTGTTGTGCACCACGCTAGTGACCGACTGTAAATTCTTCTCGCTCCTTCTTCCAGATAGTGTCTGTCTCGTCAATTACCTGTCGACCGGCCACCTGGTCGCCTACAGTCTGCCCTCCTTGCGGCCGCTCGTAGACGTTGACTTCCTCCCTCTATCAGAGCTTAGGTGAGTCCGTCGCTGCGTCCGTCCGTCGCCCGGCGTCGCGCCCGGCCGCCGCGGCCGCGCGTCGCGTGATGTCGCGCGGCGCACGCGCCGGCCGGGCGCGACGCGCAGCCGCCGCGTGGGTGTTGCTCTGTCGCGTGTGACGCTCACGATAGTTGTCCCGTGACACACGATCACTATTAGAGGATTCTATGCACCAAACGAAGGCACTAAATGATAAACGGCTTCTTTTATTAGACATTTTTATCCATTTCTAAGCTTTGCAATTTTTTCGTATCTGAGTGAATGTTGCGGTTGAAGCTGACGCGTCGCGGGCTCATTCATCCGACCATCCGACCACCGAGACATCATGGTTTACTTTATTACGTCATTCGCTATTTTATCATTTGGGAGCCTGAAGACAGACTTCCTGTACCTTACGATCGATGTTAGAAAAGTACACTTGTTTGGTGCAAGACGAGACCTTTAGTGATTCACAACGCATCTCATTTCTGTACTTTTTATATTCCTACCTCGATAGCGCGCTAGCGAGAGGAGGTTTTGTACCAAACAAGCAACGGTGTCATCTTCTACTTCAAGTGTGGAGCACTCCGCTAGAGGCTACCGGCTACTTCCGATCACAAAGTAGACAAAATTTTGCAATTCTTCCAAGCACCACCTGTGCTTACGATATTTGGCACTCTTTATCTATTTTTCAGTTGGAAAATCTAATCGGACAGTCCCGACACCACGAACACACGCGTCACACGGCGTCGCTTGCCCCCTAGCATCTAGCATAGCTCGTCGAGAATACACCGTTCCATTTTCTAACGTTCCTACTTTGGTGCTAGAAGAATAAAATTTCTTTGTATATACACTTTTAACTTCCTTTAGACACCGAAACGAACTAACCCGATCAACCTAACCGAGCAAGTCGAATGCTAACCCGACGTTAGTTCCCCACCGTGCGATGCCGACGTCTAGCGTAGGATAGCGATCCCGCATCTACCATCTCGATAACATCTGTTCTGACCATAGCCCGTAGCGAGGACGAGAGGTGTCGCGCGGCCGCGCGGTGCCCGCCGCCCCCGCCGCCCGCCCCCCGCCCGGGTCGGGGGCACGGGGCGCGGGGCGCGGGGCCTGGGGGCGGGGGCGGCCGGCACCGCGCGGCCGCGGCGAGCGCATACTGACCGGAATCTGTGTTCCTGGTAGCTTCCAGACACAGTCCAAACAGAGGGGTATCGTAGACCCAATGCTCTCCATATGGGGCCAACAACTCATTGTTAACGAGGACACGGACCAGTAAGTCACCGTCCATTCAAGATGACATGCGTTAGCCATGTACCGTCACCTGTAATGTGGAGTCGCTCACTCCGGCCTCTGTTGCGTTCCTTAGACTGGTTAATGTTCATGTACCGTCCCGGCTTCCGTCCCTCCCCTGTGGACCGTCCCGCCGCGGGGTCGCGCCCGGCCGGCGACCCCCCGCGCGGCCCGGCCGGGCGCGGCCCCCGGCGCGCTTGCACCGCTTCACTAGCCCTGTACCTGTGCGCGTCTGCGACCCCGCCACACCCATACAGCCACACTCACCACACACGCACACCTACTGTCCTACATACACTGTCTACTCTCTCCACCCTACAGCTTCACTTTACTTGCTCAGTCTTTACCGTAGTTAGTTACGATACCGAATCTTGGCTTACGGCATGCGCGCTTATTTCTGACTCGTCTTTAGTATTGGATGTTCTTTATCAGTTTCCTATCATTGTTTAGATGACTGAATCGTGACTTCAGTACATATACGTCCATAGTAAATGTTAGTGCTTACATGTTAGATATTAATTTTGTCCAATAGTATTCATTGAAGGAACCGAAGGATGTTCTAAGGTGAGATGTTTCAAATAAGATGATTATCTATTAGATTTCTAAAGGTTTCCTATTTCTTAATTTTCCGTTCTTCGTCTCTGAACTATACCTTGATGACTTGGATCTTGATCTTCCTTACGAGACTTGAATACGCTGCCTCAAAGAGCAGAGCCGGTGTAGCGTAGTGCGGCGCCGGCGACTGCTGCTCTGGCGCCGAGTAGCGCCGGCGCCGCGTGACTCGCGTGTGCTTGCAGGACGGCGCGGACGTTCTGCTTCAGTAACCGGGGCCACGGCCTCTTCCTGGCGTCGCCCAGCGAAATACAAAAGTTCACTATCGACGCGGAGTTCTGGTGAGTGTCCTTAATTTATATTTTATGACTTTTAAAAAAAAAATTAACCGACTTCAAAAAAATCTGGAACACAATAAATCCTCCAAATTATTGTGTTCTTCATAGGAAATGTGAGGCTACTCTTCTCCTCAACATTAATAGTCATTAAGTTGTTGGTAGATTCGTCTTCAGCCAGAGTATTTTTAAAGACATAGCCAATCTACACCAGTACAATCTAGCCATTTACACATTTTGTTTGTGCCTGCAGCCAGCAGCTGAACGAGATGCTGGGCGAGCTGTTCCTGCCGCGAGATATGCCGGAGCCGCCCAAGGAGAGCTTCTTCCGAGGCCTCTTCGGCGGCGGCTCCCGCCCTCTCGATCGAGAGGAGCTCTGTAAGTCCCGTTTGTAAGGATACTGGAAGCAGTACAATTTTAATGCCTCGTGACAATTGACATTTCATAATAGCTCCCTTTCCCCCGTTTCTTATCGTACGCCATGCTGTGGTCATAGACCCGCCTGCCCGGTGCGGTGCCAACGGCAATAACGTCGCAAATAGAAGAGGCCTACGTCTAACAATTACCTAGATAATGACGCTTAAAATAACTGACGACGCAAACTGAAAGCCAAAGATAATAAATCAAAGCCTTTATCATAATTTTCAAGCAGAAAAGCAAGAATCGACTTATTTATATCATGTGTCCTACGTATGCTTGCAGTCGGCGAGCAGAGCGGCAAGCCGAACCGCGCGGTGGCGAAGCACATCCCGGGGCCGAACGAGAACCTGCAGCAGCTGGGCACGCGCGCGTCCACCGCCGCGTCCGAGGTGTCGCGCGCGCACCAGCTCGTGCTCGAGCGCGGCGACAAGCTCTCGCAGCTGGAGGACCGCACCGAGCGCATGCACTCGCAGGCGCACGAGTTCTCCTCCTCCGCGCACCAGCTCATGCTCAAGTACAAGGTGTGTCCGCGGCGGACCCTCCCGCCCGCTCGTCTCGCTAGCTTGCAGCTCCGGCGCGGGCGACCGTCTCGACCTCGCCGGCATATTACTCGGAGAGACGGCGCCTGGAGGCTTAGATCGAGGATCGGCGAGTCGGAGGGTTAATGTGATAAGGACTCGCAGGACGTGCGATAATTTCACTTGTGGTTTATTCCTCGAGTCATTGCAGCGAGCTACGCTGTCGTAATCTGAGAAGGCCCAAGGGGATCATTTGAATAATGCGAATCGCCATATAACGCATATACGTTTCTCGTTTCAGGATAAAAAGTGGTACCAGCTGTGAGCGGCCGGCGCCGAAGCACGCACAAACCGTCTCGCCGGCCGCCGCCGCCGCCGCAGCCGCCGCCGCGCCCGCTGTACATAGGCGACGGGCCGCCTACCCTGTACATACCGAGGGACCGCTCTGTACATTGATCGCGCGAGGACGGCGACGAACTCTTACCGTAGTGACGTAGTCGAGCGTCGACCTGTATAAAGTATTAAGTGCGTAACGATATAAACGATACTAATAAAGATTGGAAATTTAAGCATCGGATGACAATAATTTTGTTACTACTCGCCGGTGGTTTCTTTTACGCTTCCGAGCGCGGGCTCGGCCGCCTCGCCCCTCCGCGCGGCCCCGACCCGCGACCTTCGGCCCTTCGAAGCGTACCCGCTCCTCGAAAATCCGTTGATCCCCTTGTAAGTAATCCCCTTTGTCGTTCGGCACGAAGAGCGTCGCGATTTAAAACGGAAATTTTGGGAATGTATGATCTGACCGATCTTCGCTACATAGGTCTTTTATGTACAAATATATATAAATAGAATAAAATAAAATTGTAAAACCAATGTTATGTAATTGAAGCAATATGAATGCGAAAAAGAAGTGATGATAGTGAAACCGAGTCCGTAGGAAGCGATCGGTGGAGACGGCCGCGGGAAAACGCGGGGGCCCGCGGCCGTCCGGCGCGCGAGCGACCGCGCGTCTATACGATAGCAATACTGTGCGGGTCGCCAGCCTAAGTAGACCAGACCAATCGGTGTCGTTTCGGTGTTGCTAGCTAAGTAATAATAGTAATACTACTCTTTGTAAACTACGACTAAAAGCTCTCGTGTATTATATGCTGGCTTATATTATAGGACAGCGCGCGGCGGTCGCGCCGGCACGGAGACCCGACCGGAACACGCCCGATATTACAGTGACAACTATCTGACAGGAGTCACTCTCATAGTGATGAAACCGTATCCTTGGATTCAAGTCTTATATTTCCGTTTTTTTCAATGACGCAGAATACTGTATTGGTCATCTTGTTTGAACTCTGGGGCAGGTCGCGGGCGCCGCGCGCTGCAGTGTACGTGTATGCAAGGCAATAATCGCTCCGAGGAGGCCGCGTCGTCGCTTGTTGGTTATTGTTGTCTGGTACTTCCTCGCCTCGCCTTACTTAGCTTCGATTTTATACTCTACTATAGAGATGCTAGTTCTGTTTAATTGTACGTATACTTAGTTAGCGTATCGGATAACTTCTGCTGTATATTATATCGGATGCCAAAGGTTTGTACTATTTTGACGCCGTCTTATAAATACCTTCGTAGACTTGTTACGAGATTTGTAATCATATTTTAATTTAGAGGTTTAACATACGTATCTTTTAGTTCTGTTATCCTGTTTGCAGTTTTATCGAGAGTCTATACCTAATAGGTAAATTGTTCAGGCCCACACCCGCGCGGGGTCCGCCCGGTGTTCGCGGGCACTGTTTTAACCAGATTATTTTGTTATACATGACACTAAAGTAGATATTTTGGTATCGAGTTTACCGGTTTTATCGGTCTCCACCGCCGCGTATATCTGGTCGCATATCACTTATATATCAACTACTGTGTACCTACATAAGTACCTACTACGAGGAGGGCTCTATCATTAGCTCATATAGTTTTGAGACGCAGCTTACTGCGTTTTCTATCTAATCACGGTAAGATAAAGTAGATTTTTCATTTCGAAGTCACCGTACGTTAAGACCCCATCGATTGTTCGTTTCATTGGCATCGTCGCATCCTCCATCTGTGTAGGTGATTGCTAGCATTCAACGTTTTATTAATATTTATATTTTTAAAAGATTTTACGCAGAAAGTATTGTTGTTTGTAATAATAAACATAGTTTATCAAATATTTATTTAGACGATCTGTAAGTCCCGTGCCGCACCCTGCGGGGACGAGTTAAGTTTGTCGATTCTATACGTTGTTGTTAGATGTGCTCGTACGTGCCGTGACGCCGTCGCATTAGCTGCACGTGTTCTGTTCCGCGACTATGACGCGACAAGCAACGGTTCCATTTCAAACGCTGACGATTCATTTGGAAATTATGGGACTAAATTAATAATAAGAATTGTAAATAAATAATAAAACTTGTGGCAAATTATTACTTGTTAATCTGTAATAATCGTAGTTCATTTCAACATTATTTTGTATGGATTAGACGACTGTCTCTTTTTTAATCGTTCGAAAATGAGGAAATTATTAAAACTATTACTATACATATTGTATATAAAGGATGCTGTTGAATTATATTGATTATTTAGTTTAGTAGATGATTATAGTCATTATATATAAATAAATTATGAAGATATGAAAATAAAATTATATCAAAATATTACAAGTGAAGTTTTTATTTAATCTTCCTTTCTTTATTTTTTAACCTTCTAAGTAGGGTTGTAATCGAACTTCGCCTCCGACTCCGTTATACTGCGGAAGCTCCGCAAGAAATCGAACCTCCGCATACGCCTCCGCCTCCGTAGTTATATGCGGAGTTATAACGGAGGTGCATTTACTTTAATCGGTACAAAAACACGCGAGTAGCGACCCTCAACGACCGCCGTCCGGCCATCCGGTCCAGTTTCATCCGGTTTAATTTATGATCCCAACGGAAATCGTCTAGTGACAATCCGCCAAACTCATATTTGTCAAATATAATTTGCCTCTTCTTCTTAATTTTAAATCCTAGTTGATTAAATAAGTAATTAAAGCGACTATCAAAGTATGTAATTTAATTGAAATACAGACATATTTATTTCATATTAAATTAATATTTCCTATATGTAGGTACTTTCACCTCCGCCTCCGTTAACCTCCGCATCCGCCTCCGCCTCCGCTAAAAAGGCGTCCGTTACAACCCTACTTGTAAGCTTCACCAAATTAAGAGTTTACAATGGAAAATCCAATTTATCAAAATATACTTTAGTATGAAATTATCAAAGATATTTCTCCAATATCTTGGGGAATCATAACGCAAATAAACAATAAGGAATTTAAAATATATATATATATACATATAATATATGTATACCTAAAGGTATATATTATATACCGTTAGGGTGGAATTTTGAAATGGGTTTTGCAGGTGGATTAACCGTACAGTTACAAGATAACGTTGTTAGACAGGTATCCATAACTTATTGAGACATTTTGATCTGCATTTACGGATTGACAGAAAAAATGCTGAAGAAGCAAAATTACATTTTTCGTGCCAATCGATACTATTTCATTTAAAGATCAAATGACCCTATGGACCATTTTAGGTTTGAGTACTAGAAATGTCAGAAATTGCAAAAATCTTTTCCCATAGGTAAGTACATTTTGTGCTGAAAATTCCAATTTTTTTTCATGCCATGTGATCCTAGTGGACCTTCATCGAGATGCTTATTGGATGAAACATATTATTGTCAACACAATTTGACATGTCAATAATTACATAATATAATTGCATATGGGTTGCCTAGTAAATTTCAGTCCAGGATAAAAAAAATAATTAATTAAGTTAAATGAAAATAAAGATAATTTTTAATGAACACGGTGGCATAGGGTTTGCCTGCGAAAAATCAGTCCTGAACTATTGCCCCGATGAATAAGAGTTTGATAGAGCAAAAGAGAAGGATAACGATAGACTTGGATAATTCGATTGTATGACGGTTCGCCGACAGTCATTTCGCCTTTGCACTGTTCACCGACAGGACGTTTCATTTTTGTTAGATTCACCGACAGCACGATTTACCTTCGGCCGTTTCGTCGACAGGACGGTTCGCATTTTTCTGTTTCGCCGACAGGACGTTTCGCCTTTAGACGTTTCGACGACAGGACGGTTCGACGACACTTTTCAACTATGGAATAATAACGGAAAGATCGGTCTGTTACAGTGGTTATTTAACTAGGTAGGTATCTTGAGAGCGATCTTGAGATGCTGTTTTATATGGAAGTAGCGTCTCAAGTTCGCAAAGGACTGCTTTAATATGCTTTACATAATTTTGTCCTTTAAAACGTTTTTCACTTTGAAATTTTATTAATTATTGAGAAGTCGAAATATAAATAGAAAGAATGGAAACGCTATTAGAATTTTATTTATTGTATATTTCTTTCAAACATTTCCACAGAGTTTTGGCAATAGACTTTTACTAATTACCACTGTCTGTAGTCACTGCAAACATACATTTTGAGTTTTTCTTGGTATTAAAATATAAAACTGACTTACTTACTGTTTATAATAAAAACTTCTAAAGTTGAATCTTTAATTGCAGAACAAAATAAATAATAATGATTTTTGAGTTAAACTTTCTCATTCTAGAAAAATAAATAAACATACAAAGGACACTAATTTAACTGACTTAGCTTAGACAATAGGGGGTCGGACAACAATAAAGAAAAAAGAAGTAACAATTAACACAATCAAGAATATTACTATAATAATTAATTAATTCTTATAATAATGACAATGGAAGATAAAATTATGTTGATTTAATTTGATTTGAGTTTTTGTTTTTCATGAAAGTTAATTTTATTTCATTATGTTTTCTCTATAATCGTAATTAATAATTGTAGAGTCATCAAACGCATTCGAAGCCTGCAAAGCCGCTATCAGTCAAGCCACTCTATTAGCCCACCCGTCGCACAACGCAACGTACGCCCTATTCTGCGACGCCTCAGACAAAGCCGCCGGAGCAGTATTACAACAATACGTCGACGAAAAGTGGCAAGCACTCGGCTACTATTCGAAAAAGTTCTCAGATACACAAACAAAATATTCAACGTATGACCGCGAGTTACAAGCTATCTACATGGCCGTCAAGCATTTTAGAAAACTATTTGAAGGACGCCCACTTATCATCTTCACTGACCACAAGCCGCTTACCTTCGCTATGAACAAGATCACCGTCAGAACGTCAACCACCGAGACACCGCGACGCACAAGACAACTACTGTTCATCAGCGAATTTACTACGGATATTCGACATGTCAGCGGGAAAGATAACATCGTGGCCGACGCACTCAGTCGCATAGAAACCGTAACCTGTCCAACTACAATTAATTACGAAGAAATAGCTGAATCACAGAAACAAGACCCTTCATTGCCGCTACTACTACAACAAAACAATCTGCAATTCAAGAAAACATCAATCCCGAACACCAACTGCACTATATCTACTGCGAAACATCGACGGACAACATTCGGCCGTACATTCCAAAAGAACATCGATACGACGTCTTCCAAAGCGTACATAATATCAGTCACCCTGGTACTCGTACGACTAGGAAACTCACACCACAAAAATTCTTTTGGCCATCAATGAACGCGGATATCTGCGAATGGACGAAGACCTGCCTAGAATGCCAGAAAAGCAAAGTACAACGGCACACCTACTCCGCGACATCAAGCTTCCCGCCCGCCGACCGATTTCAACACGTACCTACATGTCGATATCGTCGGACCGCTGCTGCCCACAACGAAAGAGGGACACCGCTACTTAGTAACAATGATCGACCGAGAAACAAAATGGCCCGAAGCAATACCTACAAGCGACATAACAGCTGACACAGTCGCAGATGTCGTCTACAAGCACTGGATCAGTCGATTTGGATGCCCTGCAACACTAACCAGCGATCAAGGACGTCAGTTCGATACGGTTACAATATACGCCTGCCGAGAGATTTCTTCGCCGCACCTACAACTACGCTTCCCACATCATTAGATTATACTTACGTAGACAAATTACTTAACATAATCAATGATAGCAAGCCAACGCAGTCTACGGTACATCACAACAGCAAGCCACGCATCTTCATTCATAACGATCTTCATTCATGCACACACGTATTTGTTCGAGTCGACGCCGTGAAGAAACCGCTACAACAACCCTACGAAGGACCCTACAAAGTCATACAGCGCACAGAAAAAAGTATTCACTTTGCAACTACCAGAGAGACAAGTGAACATTTCCATCGACCGACTCAAGCCTGCATACCTACTAGAAGAGCAACATCAAGATAACACCGAACCTCTACCTACAAACACGCGCCACACAGAGCGCGACTACTACTACGTCACCAGTGACGTCACAAACAGATGACGCAACGCAGTGGCCGCACTGTCAAGCTGCCGGTACGTTTCACTTGAGGGGGAGTACTGTGGCTACAATACCTATTACGAAGTAAAATGCGACGCAAATAAATAAAAGAAACATCATAATATGTACCACGTACTCGAAAATTCGAGAACCCCGACTACCTATCAGACGCCGCGCCGCGCCGCCCCCGCGAGCGCGACGCCGCGGCGCGGCGGTATCGGATAAAGGACTCGGCGACACCTTGTCGCGAATTAACAAAAGGAATTACTAGAAAACTTCACCGTTTGACGCCGCCGACAAACGAACTTTCTGGAAGCCACAGCGAGCGATATAAAAGAGCTCGACCGCCAGTACATTCATCATTCCGCAAGATACTCCGCAAGTCTACAGCACAACAAGTCTACCTACTGTTCCTGCTCACTCTGCTCGTTCATCGCTCTACAATAGTCCTCATCGTACGAATACCTACTGCTCACCGTCACTCTGCCCGTTCACCGTTCACCGCTCCGCATCTATCTACATACTGCTCACTCACCGTTCCGATCTCCGTGCCTGCATCTACGTCATCTACCTACGTCATCATCTCCGTGCCTCATCGCTTCGCATTCAAACCTCAACGTGGTCTACATCTATCTATCTACATTTACAACCTTCAATAAATTGGTGACCATTCACCAAAGTGGGCTCGCGGCGGCGGTGGCGCGCGGCGTCTGATAGGTAGTCGGGGTTCTCGAATTTTCGAGTACGTGGTACATATCATATTATGATGTTTCTTTTATTTATTTGCGTCGCATTTTACTTCGTAATAGGTATTGTAGCCACACATTCAAATCATTTTCACTTTTGAAGTTAAGGGTACCTACAATGAAACTAATTCCAAAAATTCATGCAAATCGGTTCACAGTAAAAAAAATTGGAGGTAAGACCATATTTTTCGCTTCAATGACTGCACTATGGCGGAATCTGCTAATCGCAAAAATCTTTCCCATACATTCGGTAGGTTACTGAAATATCTGAAAATGCTAATTAGTTTTACATGACCAACGATTCTACTACAGGTTCGAATCAAAATACGCTAGAGGACCATTTAAGGTTTGAGTACTACCCCCCGTAAGAACAAGGATCCGAGGATTTTCAGTACAAAATGTATACGGAAAGATTTTTTGCGATTTTCAGATTCGCCCATTATTAGAAACTTAGAAAGAAATTATATATTTAATAACGTACGTATAAACCCCTATCAAAACGGACATAAGATTCTGTCGAAGCTGGGTTTTTTTTTAGCCATCTCCTTCCGTAAATTAAATACGCTACCTAGATGGGTAGTCCTCCCACAAAACAACAAAATTAATTGATTATCACGGAATATATTTCATTCTCCGCTATTAATAGAAGCACAAAGTATGTACCTACATTAAATACATACAACTATTAAAAATGCACCTTGAAATATTATAATGTAAGAAATCATATTTTTTTGGTACTTAACTACTACTAGAAAATTATGACTTACCTATCGGATCATCAATGTAACACATGTATCTGCTAAATTATTTAAAATCTCTCTAGACACAAACAATTCAACACTTATAATTTATTTTTACTTTTTAATCCAAATTCTCAAATACGTACGATGTAAAATTACACAGCACAGCACAAACTGCCCGACGCCGTTCGGTAATGGCCAGTAATGGCGGTAAAAAATCGCCGGCCAAAGACGGAAGTCTCACGACTTTTGGTTAAAAAAAAATCATCAAGGCAAAGACTCAATAAAATATACTGTTGAAACTTGGTAAGTAGATCTAATTATGAGAACCGATTTTCACACGAAAATATTAAAAATATATATTTTTCATTGAATGTTCAATGAACGTGTGTTTGTTACGTGTGTTTTATCTATGGATAGGTGTTTAAAAATGATATTGAGGTTTCTAATATTTTTTTTTATCAAGTGAATACTTCGCGTGAGACCCTTCCAAAATGGTAAAATGTGTGTCCACCCTCTGTTACTTCTAAAATAAGAGAATGATAAAATTAAAAAATATATTATGTACTTACCATACAAACTACCAACGAAAATTAGTTTGATTTTTAAATCAACACTAATATTATTGGCGATGCAAAGATTCTAACTAACGCCCCTAGTGGCAAAATTGTGAAGCTGTCTAATAACAACACTTAGACAGTTTTCCTTACAGTTTTCACAGGGAAACATTTATATTTTAAAATTCCAGTATTTTTATAGGTATTTTTGGAATGATTTAGGTAGATTGCTACGTATCACTTCAATATCAGGCCAAGGAATAGCAACTTTGAGTAATTAAGTACTACTCTACTCAGCATGGGGCACATATTAATAAAATAATTAGAATATGTGTGCCTGTTTATACCAAACTGAACAACAACGTCGGACTCGCCCGACTCGCACTTAGCCGATTTTTTTAAATAAGGTCTTCAGTTCAAATTACTAACCAATGTTCTGGCATAAATTGAAACAACATCTTATTGAGCAACTTTTTTAATAAAAACTTTTTAACTATGATATAAATTATATACATTACGAGCATTTATTATGTCTCGGGCGAGTCGGGGGCGGCAGTTACACGGAGGAGTGCGGAGCGGGGGCGGGAGCGGCGGGAGGGGAAGCGGGCGGGGCGGGACAGCCGCGCCCTCTAGCGCCCGGAAGGCACAGTTCTCGTTTGACGGCGCGCGCTTCGCCGACCTCTCGCTACGTAGATTATCTACTTCTCTCGATATAATTTCATTGTTAAACAACAGTTCCACGTCCCTAACGTGGGATTTAGAGCAAAGATGACCGATTTAACTCGTAACTCTGAAATTATATCGAAAGGTTTTACATTTATTTACATGAAAACACAGCGAAAGCGTGGGGACAACAAGCGCGTGGTCATGGCTTAGTCCAACTTCGTAATGAGTTTATTTAATCTTTACAATTTCATACAATGTGCTAGAAATTAATAAAAATGAAGGTCAGCTTAGACACAAAATAAAAGTGATTAATGATTATACATGATTAATAATGGAAAAATAAAAATAATACATAGCTTTACAGGTAGGATTCAGTTTAAACGTCGGTACGCAAAAAGTATGTTTACCAATGTTTCGATTTATTTTAAAGCTTTACCCAGAACAGACACTCTAAAAACCTATAAGTATAAACACATATTGCGACCTTTACAATTTCCCATGAGTTATTAGTTTGTCGTTGCAGTATTCTGGTCCACATTAATAATTATGACAGAACAATGAAACAAAACAATCGAGAAATAATATCACTGACAACACAATACCGTACTCTACAAAATGAACAAGCTAGAGTTTGAGGGTATGGAATTACCAAACCCTACCCCACAATAGACGTAGTTTAAATCGTTACAAAATATTGACTTTAAACCCAATTAATTGATCAAAATAGACAAGAAATTTCATTTGGAAGAATGTACAATTTAAAATAATGAAATGGCCCAAAGTAGTGTTAGGCTACATAAGTGTTGGTTATGTTGATATTTCAATTATAAGGGTATAAGACTCACCAAAGCGAATATGTTTGAAGCGGCGTTATGCCGTTAGTACCCTATGGGATTAAAATGCTAAGTTGGTCGTGTGTTGAGGCCAAAATCCTATTGGCTGCTTACTACACATCTTCGCTCGGCTCCGCACATATTTGCTTTGGTGTAGTGTCACCTTAAAAAAATCTCAGTGTAACATTGTCCACAAGGATTGGTAATATGTATATCGATTCGATTGAATTTGCTTATTTTGAATGAAGTGAATATCGTAAATCAGTGAAAATATCAAAGTGAACAAGTTTTTTTACAATGATATAAAAGACCTACATTATCTATGGTGAGAAACTAAAAGTTGGTCTTAAACAGTTCATCACACGTCGTCAGGGGTACGAATAAAGGGGGTGTTTGCCCTTTAGTAAAATTATTGCAACTGCGGAATTCTGGGGATATAAATGAAGTTTAAACCTAGACACAATTATATTGATAATACAAAATTCATACAGTGAAACGTATTTAAAAGAACTCTTGACAGGTTTAAGAAATTTTTTCACTATTCCAAAGAACAACGTCAAACAAGCATCCAAAAGTACCCTGACAACCTAAGTGGAAAATTTTACAACAAATAGCAATCTATGAACACTTATAGAAAAGCAATAACATCAGGACGGTCGCAGTTAGCCGAAGGTCAAGTTGATACAATATAAGTATGTACGTATGTATATCACAAATCATCCTGTACAAATCGTTGGAGAAGCAACACGAGCGTAAAAGGATCACAAGTCTATCACACGACCGGTACAAACGCTAGTATATTTCGCTACTTCAATAGTAAATCGAAGAAGTTCGCAAGCGCCGCGCCGGGCCGCGGGCCGGGACGCATTTTACAAATCGATAAAAAAATAACTTTCCTCAAAGACAACATGAAAGACCTCAACATTACGAGTCCCTACAAGCTTTAAAATTAAACATCACAGTTAGATTTTTGGAGGTATTTCACAAATTCATACAAATATTAATATATTAACGATTCAGTAGGAAAGATAACCAGGCCCGCGGCCCTGCGCGGCGGGGCCCGCGGCGCTGCGCAGCCCGGCGGGGCCCTTACTGACATCACGCAAGGCTCCTACTAACAGCATTCACTACATGCACTCAAATATTACAATCTCACATATCATTCAATATCATTCGTCACTATCTACAGATTACGTATTACAATACTTTTTGTTCGATACATATTTTCTTTGTAGGTCGATGAGTCCGCAGCAGGAGGTATGTGGGTAATATCATTAAAATATAGAGGTATTTCATTGGGTTCGTCCTACTTTACATCAAAAGGTAAATACGCGGTCGGGTTTTTATAATGTTGATACACAAGAATATATTATATGTGATGTCAATAATTGCACCAACCGCTTCAAACGCAGGGCCCCTCGGTCCGGCGCAACAAACATTGATAACAAATTACTAATTTATATAAAAATTTGGTACCGGAAATTGTATATAGATAGTTTCAAGCATGTTTATATGTCATAATATTTACAATACAACGTATTAATTCACATCGAGCGCGTCGCGCGGGCGCCCGGGCCCCGCGCGTCGCACTCGCACATCACTTACAATAATATAAAATTTGACAACAACACCCGATGACAACTATTTGCACTATATAATGTAAGTTTCACAGGTTTAATTGTTCTAACAACTATAATACTAGGAGTTCCGCGGCCGGCGCGGACGGCGCTCGCGCGGCAAACGCTCCCGACGCTGCCGCTCCGTGCGGTCTGGCGGGGGAGCGGGCGGCGCGAGCGACGTCCCCGCCGCGGCGCTCGCCCGCGCGCTCGACGCTAGCGACCGGTGCGCCTGCAGTCAAGCGAGGACGCGGGCGACGCGGGCGCCGACGCGTCTCACATAGCACCTTCGAGCCGGCCGGCGCGGCCCTCTCGACTCGCGCATCGCATCACACTCGCTCCTATGTAAATACATCCCACTGGGAACCCGATCGGAGGAAGGGTCCCGATTGAATGTCTAGATTAGCATGAGATTATTATTATGTCGGTTGTATTAAAACGACGTTCCGCCGAGGAGCGACGTCGCGGGTGAAAAAATGGTATCGTCTCCGCTCCCGCCCGGGTCGGTGCAAAAACTAAGTTCACGTCCGCGAAACGTTTGTACACATTTACAAAATTAAACATTACGATATGAATTTACAATATGTTTAGGGAACGTTGAAATGTGACGACTTCGCCGTCGGCGATCGATTTCCGAATCAGTACACGGATCACACGCTCGTGGGGGGACTGCGGGCTTGCACTCGGCTGTCTCCGAACTCGAGTGTGGCCCGAAGAGGAAACGAGCGACACCTGACCCAGTCCCCAGCCTAGGAAACTAATTGACCCTTTGTGGCATATAACGTCGTGTCTAGTTATTTCCACCGATGACAGCACGACTTCCTTTTTGGCTGATATAAAAGCCACCTCATCCTCACTCATACGTTTGTAACGCAACGAATCATATTCATTACCATTACAACGAACCACGTGCAGCTTATTATATCATTAAAACAAATAACACCTTTTGTTATTACCGCATGCAAAATTGTTAAGAAATTACATAATGGTTTGGCACTCTATAGTAAAAGACCGTAATCGGAATTCAGAATTATCATAAGGAAAGAAGCCACTTTCCGTCAAACCACATTGCATAAACACACGCTATTCTGTACGAAATGGAATCTTTCATTACAGATATTGAGACATCAGGAAATTACAAAGTTTTCATTAGAAGACTTATTTATTTATTTTAGGACTTTGTAACTTCGCTAATGCGAATGCAAATACACAGAGCGCACATAAGAATGGCTCTTTCTTTCCTCTTGAGAAGAAACCTCATAATGTGTACGCTCAACTTTCTGTAAACACCAGTTGGTCGGTGTTTTACGGTCGGCAGCTCTTATGGGATGCTAGCCTACTGAGGTTATTCAGATATGTCAAAACTTAGACCTAATGCATATTGTGAAACAAAGAGATCTGTGTATAGGATATGCATGGGTCACTATCAACTAAGCGCGCGCTGAATACAAGTTATGATGCGAGAGAAACGAAAGATAATCCACGAATAAGAAAGTGAACAAAATGATGTTACGAGTCATACTCAATACGTACTCTTCAGGTGCTGACTTAGAGATAGCGATATGAGTAGTTTATTTGTTTTCGTTTTAGAACAACTACCTGGGGCACACTGCGTAATGTGCAAGGCGTGATACAATGCACATAAAGGTGTGTAATTTTTTTATAAATGTAAAAGAAATCGATTAAGCTAAAATAATTAATTTTCTTAGGAAATATTGATATCGACAGCTTTCAAATCGTGTTATAAATTATAACAGGCACATCGCAGCGGTCGCCGCCGCGGCCTGCCGGGGAACATCTTTGGTGTAACAACATCCCCACATACTCCTCACTGATACTAATACTAGTGAAAATACAACAACACAGCTTTTGAAATTAGTCATATTTTATCATAATTGATATTTTGATCACCGGGCCGCGCCGTCGCCGCGGGCGCGGATATGTGGACTGCTGCGTGCGACGCGGCGCGGCAGGGGGCGCGGCCGCGGCATTGGATATCTACGTTTAAAATTAACCTTCTGTCAAGCTATAAAACGACTGTAATACTAGTATACTGCCAGCCTGCGAGGGGCGCGACCCGCCTCCCTCGCAGACAAAACTCCAACTTCTACTCAGTCAACGTACCTTTGCACCTGCACTTAAACCCCGCCTCGTTCCGATACTGTACCGGAAAGTAAGAGAGACGGAGCTAAAATACGGGTGCCGGTTGCACGAGTAGTCGCTCCGATTGACCTAAGTACGTTTACGTTACACTACAACACACCGTCTAAATATAGTTTCAACAGATAAGGCCGGTCGCGCGGGTCACCGCCTCGCTATAATACATCCGCATCTGAAGCGCGAACCTCCTCCGAGGACAACGCCGTTAAATTGAAATTGAATTGAACACGTTCCAAATCGTAGTAGTAAAATTGCACGACTTCTAGTAGAGTGCGCCTCTCGTGTTCGGCGTCTGCGAGTCGCTCTACCGATAAAAATGAAAGTTTTACGTTTCGTGTAAATTTGAACACATTTCATATTTTGTACTGTAAAGTAATACATAGTAGCTTCGAGTGAGTACCTCGTCGCGCGAGAATCCGCCCGGGGACGCCCGGCGAGTCCCCGCGACGGCGGTCGTCGATCGGAACGAGTAAAACATACTCGATCGATTAGTTCATTTCACCGATAATAAAATGTAAACAGATATACAAACATCAAGTTAAACTTTAAATTGGAAATAAGACACTAAAGTTTATCACACCAACGTTATCCGCAACGGTCACCGCGAGCGTCGCTCGCACATCACAGCTCCGCGTCGGTCCCGGCCGACGCCACGTCCCTAACGCTAACGAACAATATTGCACTATACAATTTAAAAGGAAAAGGAATGAACCGACCGCGTCGTCCTATAAAATACATTTCATCGGCCTCACCTAACGAATAATACGATTATACTTTTTTTACCCGAAATAAAGCTCAATACCCGGCCGACGTCCGCGAACGTCATCCGGAAGGTCCAAGCTCGATTAATCGCCCGAAGTTTTCCTACAGTCTAGCGGCCCCGAGGAGGACCGAAATGCTGCGCATCCCGCCGACGCGCCCGGAGCCTCGACGACGAGCGCCGACGTCGCCTCCACATCGCGGGGAGCCCGGCCCGCATCGGCCGACGCCATAACCCATCGGAGGCGACCGAGAAACACAAAAATGACAAGCGACAATCCGACGCAAACGAAAAATCATACATCTAATTTCGCCGCTTCGCGCTCAAATGCAAACCTACGAGATCAATAGTGCGGGGGGGTGCGAGTGGGACCAAAAACTAACAAAAGGGGGAACTCCCGGGGGAGGATAAAAGGGGAGGGCGACGTCGACTCGCAAACAAAAGTAGGAGAACGACAAGGACTGATCTGGCGCTCCAGGCGATCCAGGCGCACGGGCGCCACCTCGGGCGCGGGGTGGGGACGTCGCCGCGGGGAGCGGTCTCCTCGTCGCCTCGGGGCTCGTTGGCGCGGCGGCGGCGGGCGTGGTGTTCAGCGCACGCGCAGCGATCACCTGTGCGCGGGCGCGGCCTGCTCCTGCACTGCCGGCGCCGTTCCCACAGTCTGCCGATCGCAACGCGTCGGGTTAGGAGAGAAAAAACTAATTATGGATGGATGGATCGATTCCCTCACAAAGGATAATATGTTCGACTCACCTGATCGACCGAGTCTTCGGGCACGGCCGGCGGTGCTTCCGGCGTCGCTTCCGGCGTCGCGTCCGGCGGGGCGGGCGGCGCGTCCGGCGCGCCGGGGGGCGGAGCGACCGCGGGCGGAGCGCCGGCGGGCGCGTCGGGCGAGGCCGGCCGGGCGGGCTCCGGCGCCGGCGCGTCGGGCGCCACGGGCGGCATGCCGGCGACGAGGTCGGCGACCGCCTCGGGCGCCATGCCGCTCATGGCCGTCAGCAGCTTGTTGGCCAGCTCCACGCTCGACGCGTCGTCCATCTTGCGCATCGGGCCGTCGAGGCTCAGGCCGCGGATGCTCGCCTCCATCTCCCGCTGCGCCGCCTCGTCTGCCGGGGGAGAGATTAGAGTTCGGGACTGTCCGGGTCGAGGGATTCGTTTAATTCAATTCATTTATTTATTTCGGACAACTTTAGATCCAGTGTTAGTAACATAGTTCTTACATCTAATATTAGTAAAAAAGATGTCCCAGAAATGTATGAAGCCTCGGCCTGGTCCATGTACGCTATACCTAAATATAGGCGAAAAAGTTTACTACAGTTTTAATCACTCCAGTTCTTATGGTAAACCGTAGTTTTTTGGCTGAAAGAATAAATTATACCACAATATTGCAACTCAGTACAATATGGCGGAGGAGGCATCCATAGAGTAAAGTAAGTAAATCATAGACAGTAGATACACTGTCTATCGTCGGGACCGTGTGTGTGTGAGCTCTGGAGGCTCCAAAATGGATGGGGGCGGTGTTCTTCTAGCTGTATCTCAGGATATTTTGTCAACTCGTTTGCCCAACTTAGAATGCGACGATATTGAGAGTATTTGGGTCAGTCTACAGATTCAAACGGAAAATACTGTGAAAAATATGATTGTGTGTGTTGTGTATCTACCTCCACCAGTAAAATTGGAGCCTCTAAAGCAGTTTCTGGATAGTGTGGAACTTGCAATGTACCGTTCACAAAATGAAATTGTAATAGTTGGAGATTTCAACCTTGGTAATATCCTCTGGGCACCGAGCGATAATTGTAATATTATGGTCCCCTGTAACTATAACTTTAAATTGGGATATACCTTCATAGACTTTTTGTCCTGTAATAACTTGCATCAACTTAATAATATTACCAATAGTGATGATCGCTTCTTGGACTTAGTTCTAAGTAATGTACATAATGCTTTCGTTTCAACTCCCCCTGACGCTATTAGTAAGTGCTATGGGATTCATCCTAGCCTCTTGTTAAACATACCACTTACAATGACTGCCTTACTCCGCTCCAATTATAATGTATCTTTTAATTATTTTAAAGCCGACTATTGTAACATTGAGGCAGAGTTACTTAATGTGGACTGGCAGGACTTATTTTCGGCTTGTGGGGATGTTGACGAGATGGTAACTGAATTTTATGCCGTCATTTGTAAGCTCAGAGACAAATTTGTGCCAAAGCGTAAATTCAAAAGTTCTAGATATCCGAAATGGTTTAGTAAGTCACTCATCAAACTCCTAGTGCAGAAAGAAAAGTTGCGAAAAAGATTCCTTAAATATTGCAACCCTAGAGACGAAATTGAATTTAGCTTACTTCGTAGCAGGTGTCATAAACTCTATAACAAGTGTTATAGGGAATACATTCAAGGTATCGAGGCTGATATTCTCAGTAGGCCTAAAGCATTCTGGAGTTACATCAAGGACAAACGTGGTGGCCTCTCTCCTATACCGGCTAAAATGCAGCTGAATGACAGTGTTGCTGAGTCTGGTCCAGATATCGCAAACTTGTTCGCTCGTCATTTCTCTTCGGTTTACTCCGCTGAGGCGCCGGGTGCTGGAGCGTCGGAGGTGGTCCTTGGAAGCGACTCTTTGTCAGGGTTGGTGTTTACAGAAACGCAGGTCGCTCGTCAGATTAAGAAGCTTGACATCACGGGTGGCGCTGGTCCCGACTCTATTCCTCCAGTTTTTGTCAGGCGATGTTTGTTGGGTATTTCTCTGCCATTAACTATAGTGTTCAACAGATCACTCAAGGATGGCACTTTCCCTCTGGAGTGGAAGAAAGCACGTATTGTCCCGGTCTTTAAAAAAGGCGACATCACGTGCGTTCAAAACTACCGCCCTATATCAATTCTCCCATGTTTTGCTAAGCTCTTTGAGGCCCTAATATGTCCGATATTGTCAAATTTCACTAGGAATCTCATAACGGATTCCCATTTTATGAATCCATATAAAGGGTCGATCAGTTTTGACCAATTTGGTACCTTTTGTCTCGGAGCTGAGCGCTTATGTCGATAGGGGACTAGAGATTGATGCTATTTACACTGACTTTAGCAGTGCCTTTGACAAAGTGAATCATACAATTCTTGTAGGCAAGCTTAGAGCAGTTGGCTTGGGAGGGTCTTTGCTTAACTGGGTCGAATCATACCTCAACGGGAGACAGCAGGCAGTTGTCCTGAACGGCTACCAGTCCGACTGGTATCGCGCTGAGACAGGCGTCCCTCAGGGATCACATTTGGGTCCCCAACTTTTCCTGTTGCTCATCAACGACATTACTTTTCATATAAAAAGTTGTAAGTACTCCTTGTTTGCTGATGACCTAAAAATTTACAGACCTGTTGCATCCTATGAAGATAGTCAGCTTATCCAGGATGATCTTGGCAGGATAGTTGACTGGTGTGGGGTTAATGGTATGTCTCTCAACGCTCGCAAATGTTTCCATATAAAATATTCCCGGAAAAAAAAACCACTTGTTACGGGGTACCAGATTGGCGGCGTAGAGCTTGAGAAAGTTAATGTTGTTCGGGATCTTGGTGTCCACATTGATAACAGGCTAAAGTTTGACACCCATGTGGATACAATCGTTGCAAAAGCCGCTAAAATGCTCGGTTTTATCAAACGCAACACCAAAGACTTCAAAAATGTGAACACCAAGCTTCTGCTCTACAGTGCATTGGTGCGCAGCCATCTGGAATTTGCTTCCTGTGTCTGGAGTCCTTTTTATAGCGTGGGCTCTCAGAGAATTGAAGGCATTCAGCGTGCGTTTACGAGACACTTGGCATTTTTGAGTAGTGGTTTCTCTCACCGTCAACCTTACGAGGAGCGTCTTGTTAAGTTTAAGTTGACCAGTTTACGTGATAGGAGGAAGATTGCGGATATTTGTTTCCTATACAAAGTCCTGAATGGCCATCTGTACTCTGAGGAACTATTGTCGCGTATATCTCTGTCTGTTCCGCATAGATATCCTAGGCATCGAATTGCTAAACTTTTCGCTGTGCCTTTTGCCCGTACTAATCTTGGTCTTCAATCTCCTTTGGCGCGAATTTTAACTGAGTACAATACGGCAAGTGGTGAGATTCCTGACTTGGATATTTTTTGCAATCGGTTTTTGAAATTCAAGTCATTAATCTCGGAGTATCTTTCGGGCAAGTTGTGCCCTGATGGGTATAGTTGTGCCCATCAGCCTATTTGTTTCGTTGTGGTGTTTAATAGTTTTTACCCTAATTATTTACGAGTGCTATGTTCGCCGTTGTTTTGATGCATATCAGAACTGTTTCTATTTGTACCTTTTTACTGCTTTTTATTAATATGTATCATGTGGCTGTACTTAATAAATAAATAAATAAATAAATAAATATACCAAGACGCATCTTTGAAACTTGAATGACGTTTATCCGTCAGTTTATTTTTGTTTTGACAGTATGCAGTTTATTTCCCAAAGTATTTATATTTTTAGGTTACAAACGACCTAAAAAAACCAGACCTGGGGCCCAAAGCTGTAAATCCGGGCAGTTACCCGCTAACCTACCATTCTAACCCACTGGTGGGTGGAGGGGTAACTCGAAAATTTTAGTAGTTCCCACCCACCCACCGCGTCAAGGCTGGAATTCTTTATCGATGTATTTTGTCGATAATGAAAAACAATATGTTCGATTAAATGAATTGTTTATTGAATTTAATTTTAATATTATAAACAGGAAAACAACGTGGACGAACAAAAGGGAATCTTAACATATAAACTTTTCACATAATATTAAAGCTGAAGAGTTTGTTTGTTTGTTTTTTTGTCTTATGGCGCTTATATTAAGAACTACTGGTTTCAATTGAAAAAATATTTTGTGTTGGATAGTCCATCCGTCGAGGAAGGCTTTAAGCTATAGTATAACACTATGTGTACGTCAATCGAAATACACGCGGACGATTTCTTAATAGTTCATTCTGATTTCGAATTCCCTGTAACTAATGCCCTCCAACGCAAACATGGCAGTATGTTGCAGTTTACCTCATTTAACGAATACGATTTTAGAGGGCTGGAATTATAACGTACTGCAGTCAAACTGTTCGAACAGTTTTGCGGAACACTGTCTTGCACTGAGATTTCTGTATTTGTTTAATAAATAAATAAAAAAAAAACCATGATCAAACATGTATTGAGACGCTAAAGTTAAAAACGTTTATTACTTTAAATATCTCACGGATTGCACGGATCGGCTTTTTCTGCAATAAAAGTTTCTATAACAGAAAATACATAATTTTTATTGAAAATTGAAAATTATGTGGCTTTTGCAAAATTATCTTATTTTTTGACCAAATAAGAAATCATCTGATAGACGAGATGAAATAAATCATGCATTGGTATTTTTATTTGACAGAGTACGTTCGAATATATATACGAACATACTTTGTCAAAAAAATAATACTAGTTTTTCTAAAAATAGGGCAATGTTTATCTCATTCGCTAAAAGTTGCATTTGTGCATTTCTGATCTGACGATCTCTTAGCTGATATATTTCCTCTCGTCTATCAGTTAGTTTCTGATTTGGGCCAAGTATTTTCGGTAATAATTTTGGTAGCGTAAAATAATTTTTATTAATTTTCTTATTTATACCAGCATTCCAATTTTCACACAAATTAAATTCAATAAACAATTCATTTAATCGAACATATTGTTTTTCATTATCGACAAAATACATCGATAAAGAATTCCAGCCTTGACGCGGTGGGTGGGTGGGAACTACTAGAATTTTCGAGTTACCCCTCCACCCACCAGTGGGTTAGAATGGTGGGTTAGCGGGTAACTGCCCGTAAATCCCATTAAAGAAAAAAATTACAGTTGCCATCTTTACGAAGTAAAGTGAACAATTATGAATTTGATTTTATTTTTAAGCCACTAAACTACGGACCAAAAATATTTTACCGATTTTTTGGTACCACGTACATGGTGCGGGCCTGGGATGGGACATCTTATTTACAATTTGATTTAAATTTATTAAATAATAACATTAAATACACAAATTACTAACATTTAAGTACATATGCGAAAAGAAAAAAAATATATATTTTCTTCTTATACTACCGGGCGGCCGCCCCCACTCGGGGGGCGGGCGAGAGGCGCGGAATAGATTTACGGAGGAGGTCACGTCAACCGCTGAGATATAAATCACCGTACCTGAGACGTCGTCGGCGTCGTAGGCCCAGAAGGTGGCGAACTGGTCGGCGGCGTCGGCGGCGGCGGGGCGCGCGGGCGCGAAGGGTTCGGCGCCGGACGCGGCGGGCGACGCGGCGTGCGACGCGGCGGGCGAGGCGGCGGGCGCGGGCGCGTCGAACGCGTCGAACTGCGCCCAGCCCGCCGCGCCGCCCGCCTCCGCCTGCGCCTGCGCCGCCGCGCTCTCCCACGCTGCGATCACAAAGCTCATTTACTACTCGCTCGCGCTCCCATCCCGCTCGGGCCCCGCGTTTGTCGAATGCGAGTAGGTTCGGGGGATCCGGGGTTTGAAGCCCGAACCTCGAGATAGACCGATGAAGGCCCGATCAGAAATACGTATATATAAATAAAACACGAGTTTGTTTAGTGTGCGTGTGTGTGTGTGTGTGTGTGTCTTCTCGTGTATGTGCACTCACGCGAGGGCTGGTCGAGCAGCTCGCGCACGCGGCTGAGCGGCGCGGGCTCGTCGGCGTCGTCGGCGTCGTCCGCGTCGTCGGCGTCGTCGTCGCCGTCCGCCTCGGGCGAGTCCTCCCACATGCCCGCCCCCATACCCAGCATGTCGTTTATGCTGGTGCACAGAAATATAACAATCACACATATAGAATTTACACCTATAAAGAAATTTTAAACAATATAATATACATCTGATGAAGTCGTATACTATTTTTTTTCTGCAAATATATATTTCATATCAGCAATAGACTCAGTTATAACTAGAGATGCGCCGAATATTCGGTTGGTATTCGGTATTAGGCATATTCGGCACTTTTTCCACTAGTCGTTTTCGGCCGAATTATTCGGTTCTAGTGCCGAATATATTCGGTTTAAGTACATCTATTTTCATGGCTACATGACATAAATTAGAGAGGCACTGGAACTGTGAGACACGCTTCTTATTTGAGATTTATGTTTTTTTTATAATTTATATAAAACTTGAGCAGAACATATTAGTAAGAGACGAACTTCTTAGCTATCCATGGATTCTCCGTGCGGGTGCCGGGTCCATCGCGTGGAACAGAGAGGAATGTCAGTCGGCGCCTGGGACTTGCGACCCAGCGTGTAGGTTTAAGGGGCCCCTTTATAGTATACTAACGATCACCTCCACCGATGACATTCCTCTCCCTTCCCAACCATATTTGGTATGAGCCGAGTAAAGCGGCTTTAGTTGCTCTTTCCAGTAACGAGCTAATATTAGATCTTGGTAATCCTAAGTAATGATTGAACTTTTGTTTTGTCATCCCCCATTTCGTTTGAAACGTCCCAAGCACGTGATCTTTTACGCCCACTTGTATTAAAAGCACAGCCATTTTAATATTGGGCATGTTAAGTTGTTTCTAATAACCAGGCATGTCAATTCAGGATCATAGTCGCAGCGTACCCTGGGCTCCAAGGCAATGGCCGAGGATGCAACCGGGAGAGGCGCTAGGATGATGATGATGTTAAGTTGTTTGTCCTGTGCTTGATCTCTCTACGGTCATGTCAGATTGCCGTCCTACCGCAATTGCGCGCTCACTTGGGCCGTACATATATCCTGCGTACCTGGTTGATTGTAAGATCGTCCGCCATGCGCAGAAAACGGCCGGAAGGTATAACATAATGTTAATATTACAAGTAATTAAAGCAAAGTGACACCGCGGTGTTTAAGCGGGTTGCGGGCGGTGTGCATGTTTGAACCTGTTTACGCAGGAATGCATTGAAATGGTGAACCGAATAATTCGGCCGAATATCCGGTTCGGTAAAGATTGAACCGAATAATATTCGGTATTCGGTTATTCGGTGAAACCACTATTCGGCGCATCTCTCGTTATAACTTAGGGACACTTGAAGAGAACGAACTGGTGAATTTGAACTATAATAATATTATTAAAGACAACTTACTCGTCCTCGAAACGTTGATTCGCCATTTCTAAGAAACTATTCCTTGACCCGTCCAGCTGAAATCACGAAAACACATTACTTATTTGTCATCGATAACAAAGCTCGATTTATTATAATTACATTGTTCAACGACATGAGGATTGATGTATTTTTAGGTGAAATAATAAATAATTGTTGATATACAACAATTTATGTGCGTAATTACCTTTTCACCGTCTTCGAGATCCAATTCGTTGGCCATGAAGTCTGCCGAGTCCGATGCCCCGCACATCTGAACAAGTTTATAAAATATTTATTTATATCATCACATACATACATTGATCTGACTCCGTTTTAAGTAGCTTAAGCACTTGTATTACGGACATCAGAATCAACAATGGTATTACAAATATACTAAAATAGATACATATAACACCCAGACCAGGACTAACAGACATGTTCAATCACACAAATGTTTGCCCTGTGCGGGAATCGAACCCGCGACCTCTTGCGTAATAGTTAACATCTTGTCCATTACACGAAGCGAGTCGTCACAAACATAGATCGAACGAAATTGTGAACAATGAGAATATTCGCATTTGAGTGGTCCAATAGATGGCGTAGGGTCTAACTGCTATGTCACATTATCACATAGTAGTTAGATGCACGTCAAAATTCGTTTTAGAGGGCTATGGGAGACGTTTTGTGATCGTTTCAGCTCATAATATCAACTTCTTAAAATGTCAACTTCGCAAAACGACAACTTCACGAAATGTCCACTTCTCACAATGTCCACTTCAATGTCAACTCGACATTATGATAAGTTGACCAAATTTGTCCGGTTGACATTATGAGAAGTTGACATTATGAGCTGAAACGGTTGTGATGTGATGAGTGTTGAACTCACCTCGTTGTACGCGTCGGCGTTGATGTCGTTGGGCATGTCGTCGAGCCCGCCCGTCGCCGACGCGTCGTAGATCTCGTAGATGTCCTTCGTCGGGTGGTACCCGCCCTGGAATACATAAAAATATGTTAGCAATAGTTAGCATGTAAATTTAGGAATAGGGATTATTTCTAATAGTTTTACTACTCGTACTCGAAAATCAGAGATAATTATTTTTTGCGAAGGAGCTGGGGAAATTTTGGCGGATTTCCTTTGAGGCTTTGACTTACATTAATTACTTGGTATTTAATTAAATAATGATGGCCTTCTACAGAATGTTAACGTTCAGACCGTTTGTGTTAAACTTAGCGAGTAAATAAATGAGCGAATTAAAAATGAGTTAGTGTGCGGCAATGAAGTGAGATAGTAGATATAAGCGGGGCTGTTTAAATTAATACCGAGTGCGGAGGTGAGGTGGAGGAGGTGATAAATGGGCCGATGAATGTGCAAACTAGATGGTGTCGAAGGGTGAAGTGAGAGGGTGAGCGAGCGAGTGAATTATGAAGGATATTCGGCCCATTGGTCTAGTGGTCAGAGACCCTGGCTACAAAACCTAAGTTCACGGGTTTGAATCCCGCTAGGGCAAATGTTTGTGTGATGAAAATCGTCATTTGCACTCGAGTCATGGATGTTTATAATAGTACTAGCGGGCGCCCGCGACTTCGTCCGCGTGGATTTTGGTTTCTAAATCAACTTTTTTTCCCGTTAGGGGTGGATTTTTAAAATAATCTTTGAAAGGGGATGCCTACGTCATATTATCTTTATGAATGCAAAGTCTCAGCCCGATCGGTTAAAAATTACAAAGTTTCATACTAAACTTCATCGCCTATTTTACCCCCTTGGGGGTTGGAATTTATTAATCTCATTAATTAGGCGATGCCTACGTCATAGTAGCTTTATGAATGCAAAGTCTCAAACCGATCGGTTAAAGAATGACAAAGATTCATACTACCGTTCATCCCCTATTTTACCCCCTTTGGGGTTAGAATTTATCAATCTCATTAATTAGGCGATGCCTACGTCATAGAAGCTTTATGTATGCAATATATCAGCCCGATAGGTTTAAAAATGACAAAGTTTCATACTACCGTTCATCCCCTATTTTACCCCCTTGGGGGTTGGAATTTATCAATCTCATTAATTAGGCGATGCCTACGTCATAGTAGCTTTATGAACGCAAAGTCTCAAGCCGATCGGTTAAAAAATGACAAAGTTTCATACTAACATTCATCCCCTATTTTACCCCTTGGGGGTTAGAATTTATCAATATGTTTGCGTAGACGATGCTTACGTCATAGTAGCTTTCTGTATGCAAAATATCAGCCCGATAGGTTTAAAATTGACAAAGTTTCATACTACCGATCATCCCCTATTTTACCCCCTTGGGGTTGAATTAATCAAAATCCTTTCTTAGCGGATGCCTACGTCATAACATCTACCTGCATACAAAATTTCAGCCCGATCCGTCCAGTGGTTTGGGCTGTGCGTTGATAGATCACTATGTAATCAGTCAGTCAATCAGTCAGTCACCTTTGAGTTTTATAGATATAGATTTAAGTATTTCTACCAGTTCCCTAGCATCGGTAGGACAAGCTTCGAGCTTAGTCGATACCGAGTGCGGAGGGGGGTGGAGGAGGAGGAGGTGATAAATAAGCCGATGAATGTGCAATCTGCAACCCGCTTGGTGTAATGGTCAAGATGTTGCCTATTACGCAAGAGGTCGCGGGTTCGATCCCCGCACAGGACAAACATTTGTGTGCATGAACATGTGTGTTTGTCCTGGTCCGGGTGTTATATGTATCTATTTAAGTATATTTGTATAATACCGCTGCTGATTCTGATGTCTGTAACACAAGTGCTTAAGCTACTTAACACGGGGTAAGATCAATGTATGTGATGTTGTGAAATATATTTTTATTTATTTATCTGCGCGAGGTGATGGGAGAGAGCGAGTGAGTGATGGTGAGGACAGACTCACCAGCGGCGTGTCGAGCCGCTGCAGCAGCGGGTCGAGGCGCTCGTCGCAGAAGGCGCGCCAGCGGTCGGCGAGCGGCGGCGGCGGCGGCTCGTCGGCCGCGCGCACGCGCCGCAGCGTCGCCACCACGTGCCCCATGTACCCGCTGCGCGCCGCGCCGCTCCTAAGCACCACACCACGCCCACGGTCAACCAACATCACGCTACAGTCAGTTCAGAGGTGCAATTCACTAAGCGCAAATGTCATGATCTCAACGCTGTGCCATCGACGACAGTCGTAATTTAGTACAAATTTTGAACTGTCGCCGATGACAGCGTTGAGATTATGGCATTTGCGCTTAGTAAATTTTACCTGAGTTCTGAAACCTACCGCGACTGATCTTCACCTTAACTCACTTATGTACGTATAAGATATTTTTATGATACTGACTAAATCGTCTAAAACAGACGCAAAGGCAGGTGATGATGCTGATGTTTTTATGCAGAAAACACTATGCATACGAGGTAAGCTCCCGATAACTGTCTATCTGACCAAATGCTTGGATATTAACAACGAAACTGTATAATAAAAGTAATAAATAATATTACGAACTTACTTTTTATTTTCATTCTCCTCAAACGCGTCCATTAATCTCGTTAAAAGATCGCATTCGACTAGTAGCTGCAAACGAAACATTAGGTTTTATAAATTAATCTAATTTTTTTGATTTCAGATTTGACGCCAGTATTTCGTCACATTAAGTAAAAAAAAAGGAATAAATAAATTTTGTGCAATATTTTGTTACAAACAGTATTTTAATAAATTTTATTTATTTTATTTAAAGGTCTGCCAACATTGTTACATCACACATGCTTAATAATAAAATGGTTTATAATAAAGTTACAATGCAACAACAATTACAGGCAAACACAACCTGCGTATAAAATAGCGCACAGTGCCGAACTGTAAACAAAATTAAAGAAAATTTACATACAAAAAAAAAAAAAAAAAATACAGTTCGAACTTACTAATTACTTAAACTAAGTAGAAATATTAAAATTTAAAAATACAACAACACAAACTTCTAATTTAGACCATCACATTTATATGCAAACAATTTCCGCCTATAGTGCATCAAGGTGCAGTGTAGGTAATCGGACTCAGCGGTGCCAGCAGCTTTGAAAAACTTATTGTACTCGACGCAGATTCTCGTGAGAACATTATGTGCTCCCAAATTGGTCCTATGACTTTTAATATACATGGGTACATAGTTAGCCATTCTGGCACCAACTCGAGGCAGCTTGAAACCAACTTCACTAAGGAGTTGGGGACAGTCAATGCAACCCGTCAGAATCCTGTATAACAAAACTTGATCAGAGACCCAACGACGATCATCGAGGGAAGCAAGTTTAAAAAAATCTAAACGACTTTGGTACGTGAGAAGCTCATTCGTCTTCCCCTGATGCAAAGTCAAGAAATATAAAAACCTTTTTTGAATTTTCTCCAAGCGATCTTTATGAACTTGATATTGGGGATTCCAAATGCTTGAACAGTACTCCAAATAAATAGATAGAGAAAATAAATAGAGTGGTGTGTGTGTATGTATTGAGTACGTACATGTCTGGCGTACTGCGTGCGGTAGACGCGGTTGGAGAGCGCGTGCGCGACCAGCGCCGCCGCCTGCGCGTGCAGGAAGTTGTTGCTCGGGTGCGCGAACATCATGTCCACCACCACGCCCGGCGTGCCTGCGCACAGCACACACCTCAATGACAACACTCAACCTTAATCATGATGATGACTCAATTACTTTACGGGAAAAATATAATATAACTAATTTTGAGTTTTTAAATCAATTTATAGAATTTACAGAACTCAGATCTTTATACTACCCCAAAATCAGTAGTTAAATAAATATTTAAGAAGCGACATGTTTACCACTAATTTATAATAGAGGGGTGATTAACTCATAAAGGAACATTGAAGCAACGTGCGGGATTTGCGGGACGTGTAGACTAACCGAGCGTGAGCATGGTGGTGGCCACCTCCTCCACCTCGGACAGCGCCAGCTGCGCCAGCAGGGCCGCCACCTGCACGCGCGCGCGACCCACGCGCCCGCCGCCCGCCGCCGCCTCGCCCGCCGCCGCGCCCGCCGCCGCGCCCGCCGCCGCGCCCGCGTCCGGCGCCGCCAGCAGCGCCTGGTGCAGCAGCGGCAGGTGCGGCGCCACCGCCAGCTCCACGGCCGACCGCTCCGACTCGCCCTCGCCGCCCCTGCGCAGCGCACACGTCACGACCCGCCCGCAAAGGTACGTCACCAAACGAACGGTCCTCTTTGCCGCACTCACAGGATGGGGTCCTGGTCGAGCAGCGCGCGCAGCAGCTGGGCGCCGTGCACGAGCGCGTGCGGGCGCGCGTGCGGCGGCGCCGTGAACATGCCCTGCAGCAGCGCGCGCACGCCGCCGCCGCCCGCCAGCCGCGCCAGCAGCGCCGCCGCCGTGCGCGCGCGCGCGCCGCCCGCCTCGCCGCCGCCGCCCAGCACCAGCTCGCACAGCAGCGCCGCCGCGTTGCCCGACGCCGCGCGCGCCAGCCGCAGCGCGCGCGCCCGCGCCGCGTCGCCGTCGCCGCCGCCGCCGCCGCCTCCGCCGCCGCCGGTCTCGCGGGCCGCGGCCGGCGCCGCCGCCGGGGCTTCGCTCGCCTCGGCCGCCGTGCTTTCGGATCCTGGCAAAAATTGTCCATCTAGTGGGCATGTTGCAATGGGTCGAGAGCCCCGATCGATCGTAAAATTATTAATGAAATGAGTCACCATCCCTGTGTCGCATTGAATATATTGTGAATAAAAGCGCTTCGGATGCAGTGAAATTATGTTCGTTCAAAGTAGCTAAAACGAGTAAAACTATCGGCGGACCTCTATCGGGGTCGTCGGCGGTGTCGTGGTCCCGGTCGGCCTTCTCGCTGGCCTCGTGCTGGCCCTTCTCCGGGCGGTCGGGCGAGCGGTCCGCGTCCTTGGCCGCGTCCGCCGCCGCCGCGCCCAGCGGCTCCGGCACGTACGTGCCGCAGATGATCTGGATCAGGCACTCCAGCAGCTGGTGCTCCTCGAACCACTGCGAGTCGCAGACGAAAATATGTCAGTCATCAGCATTCACCTGCCCCATTCCCACACTAGGTGGGGCCAGCGCAACATGTCAGCAGTCACTCTGCAATACAACTATGTATGTCAGTATTGTTTTTTACTAACTGAAAATATTAATATGGCAATGCTAATTTGGCTAATTGGCTTAGATTCCAATGGGTAATTTTAACTAAAATAAAAATAATCTTGAAATCTCGAAAAATTAAAATATTTCACTTCCGAACTAACACAAAGGCATCGCGGATTGCAGATGGTGATTAGCTTATTTCAAAAAGATTATTTACGGGTTATACTCTTACACTAGAACAATACAGATTGCGTAGCGATAGCCAATCATAAAACAAAACAGTGATGCAATATCATGACAAAAAGTTAGTGTTCCTATGAAAATACAAATTATCATGAAATAAACAATGTATCTTGAACAATCCTCATATTCAGAATGACCCTTGAGAATGTGTTACGCGTTCGTCGTTCGATTACCCTAGTTCAGGATTGGTAACAGTGACTCAACACAATGTTTGTATATGTAAACAATAGAGTATGGATTCTTGGTGACTCCATTGCTGAGTAACTGTTTAAAAATTCATTACAACCGTATTATAAAATGGGGTCAAACGGCTTGCAATTCTACAATAGATATACTAGGTAATATGACAATTGTAATCAATACCCGTTTGATTACTCATTATGAATTCATTTATCATTTACATTAAATTAGTGTAAGCGTGAATCATTATGTACATAACACATGTGTTGATTGAGGTCAAATTAAATATTATACAGAATTGGCGTATTTGCATCAGTGGCACCTCAAAATATTGAAATGTTGAATAACTAATGAAATAGGAGAATAAGTATGAATAAGGAGTAGAATCGTATTTTTAGAATTTCATTATCTTCTTTTTAATTGCTATTACATATATAACATTTATGTAGTCATTGTTTTGCAATGATAACATATTTTCATTAATAGAGACCTTTGCCCTGCAGTGCAGACATTGATAGACTGACACAGTAATATACATTTGAACAATGCCCCAAAAACCCCGAGGTTGTGGTCTCAATTGGCTCTAGGAATTTATTAATACTATAAATAGTAATATGTTACATAGAATATGTCAATGAAAACAAAACTGTAATCTCCTCTTTTTTGTATTACTAGCGGCCGCCCGCGCCTCCGTCCGCGTGACATTCGGTTTCCGCGCACATAGTGTTATAATATAGCTTCAAGCCTTCCTTGACTAATGGACTATGCAACTTAAAAATAGAGCTTTTCAGCCTAAACTCTTTAGTTTAATTACAGTTTAGTTGGTATATTTTAATTACAAATATTGATTTATAATAGAAGTGTAAGCATATTTGAGACTTTTGGAACAAAAATTTATTGCACAAAATATAATGATACTGCTCACCTCCATAATGATTTTGTTGAATAAATCATCAAGTCTTATAAAATACTTGAAGGTATCGGCTATCGCCGAAGTGGATATGTGGCGTAGCAGGTTCGGCAGGAAGTCCCGGCGAGATTTGAAGAAATCGAGCACTCGCAGGCATACTACGTGGTATAGGTACCAGTCCTGGGCAAAACAGAGGGTCCTTAGTACTTTAGGGAGCATCAACACTGGCATTTTAGAGAGGTCGCTGCCCTTCCGGGAGCCGGCGCCCTGCGGCAAGAGACGCAACGTCACAGTGGCTCGCACCCGCGCTACGCGGCGCAAACGCAAATTAACAGAAAGCAAAACAGCAAATCATACACAGAAAGCAGCACTTAACTTGCAAAACAGTATTAATGTAGAATTGGGTTCTTACTCCCAAATGAAATAAGCATGAAATAACAAACATTGACTATTACAACTTAATATATGAAGTTTGCAGCTTTGTGTATTCAAAAGTTTAAGCATTTCACAAGCACTGCATGATATAATGAATAATGTTGTTGTTGCAATCTGTTATGTATAGCAGCATCAGACACATTGGTTAAATGATCAAGCCCCCACCTTCAGCACCTGATAGTTATACATCTTAAATAGAGAAGACAAAATGGTTATCCAATAATCATTACTCCCACTGCCATTGGAATAAATGCATAAAGAAGTTAGACAATAGGGAAATCCTAATTAACCCTTTACTAAAAAAAAATGAACAAAAAACGAATGGTCCCTATTTAGTCCAATGACAGTGAAAACCAATTTATAGATACATATTTTAAAAACACACCTGCTTGTGAGTCCTTTCAAGTAACATTTCAACAGTTTTACTAAAGTATGAGGCCAGGAGTGGATTGAGGGGTGGTTCCTTGTTGATGAAGTCACAGAGCCGGTTCATCTGCACCACGTCCATGGACAGCCGGTCGCTGATAATGGACATGCGGCTTGTGAGCACCTCGCATGCGATGCTCGCATGCCGGTACTGTAATGCCAGCTCAACATTTTTGGGAGGCTCCTCAGTTATTAATGTGATAAGCTCTGCCAATACCTTTGGCTTTGTGAGACTGAAATGGAAAAAAACACAAATTACATTACATTATAATGGAAACAGACTGAATTATGTTATGATGTAGTTGGATATCTATAAAAGATGTCAATAAACATTCCAGACCACTGGTCCTATGTTATTCATCTTATTCACCAAATCAGAAATATTTTTGATTCATGAGATGACATCACTCTTTCAGATTTAAATATAACCGTTTTTCCCCCAAAGGGTAAAAAACGGATATTTAGGTTTCAGCCGAAGCTTGAACCACCTATGAGATAACACCTTCATATTCGTTGTCAACTACCCACTTTTGGTTCACAATTCTATACTCCATACCGGTTCCTGCCGACACTTGCCATCTCTTTCCAATTCATCGAAGCAGCGCGCGGCTGTTGGTTCCTCAGTACCTTAAAGCCGGCAAGGCATAAAGTGGTGGTTCAAGCTTCGGCTGAAACCTAAATATCCGTTTTTTACCCTTTGGGGGAAAAACGGTTATATTTAGGTGTTCGAGCCTTCGCTTGAACCACCTATGAGACGTGTTTACCTTCTGCCGGCGCTGCTGTAATTTAGCGTACTGTGATATAGGGATAGGTAAAAATTAAACCTCAATAGGTAAGGAACAAAAATAAATATTTATTCTTCACCATTTTATAAACTTAAACGTAACAGCTCTGTTATTTTAATCTTGATTGCAAAGTATTCTAATCAGATCGGATTGAAAGAATGAACTAATTCGTTACTGACAATGCCTGATCTCTTTGGTATTTCTCTAAAATAATGATTAAGAAAAGTATTTTTACTGCGCCAGTTTCCTCTTGCCAGTACCTCATCAATATCAAAGCGGTTACTGGTCCAAATATCAGAGGCAACTGCGGCTCTAAAGCTGCCTGCAGAGGCATCTATTCGAGCCTCCTTGAAAAGGGACCGAATCCAGCCAGCTATAATGGAACGAGAGGCGCCCTTAACAACTCCCCTCGTGGTAATAAACAAATTGTAAATGTTTCTGGAGCCCCGGCGATGTGACGAAACGTCTATTAATTTCTTTATCCAGAATACCAAATCCAAACGCTTTTGCTGACCACTTACACTCTTGAGGGACCAGCCCGACTGTCTGTAAGAAGATGTGTCTGTTTTCGATCCAAAATTGGGCCAAAATATGATTTCATCACCTCTGTTTTCGAACGAATCTTCTTTAATGCTTAGCAGCGATAAATCGTGTACTCTTCTTCCTGTTGCCAATAACAGAAGAATACATGTGTGCCTGGATACTCCAAAAATAGTGTCTTCTTGAAATGGGTAACTTTTTAGATAATTTAGTAAATCCTCTATTCTCCACGACAGAGGTTTCTTTTGTGGTGGTTTTTTGGAAAATATGCCCTTGACAACTTGTTTCACTAACGGATGTGAACACAGTGCTGTCGAATTATTGGGATTTGCAAAAGTGACCACGACCGACTTATGTAAAGCTATAGTTCTTGGTGCTAGCTTTTCATGGACGAAAAGGTGTCATAAGTACTTAGCTAGTGACTGAGGGTTCGGATTATTTACCGAAGTGTCATGTGACAAAGCCCAATTTCGCCACCTTGACCATGCTGGCTTATAGGTCTTTAAAGTTGATTCGCGCCATGAGTTTTCTAACAACTGGACTTCTGTCTTAGACCAGCCCTCTAATAGAGTCATCCAGCCTGAATCTTCCATACCACCAAATTTAGTTTGTCTACCTCTGCTGGTGGGCGGTTGGTCCGTAAATCGACCAAATTTGATTGGAGATCTGGGATCTCCAGTGGAGGTCTCAAGGCACGCCTCCGTACTTCTGGTTCCCAGAACGCTCGTGCCCAAGTTGGAGTTACTAGTAGATATTGGCCTTCTGATGATTTCAGATGACGTAACACTTGGGGAATCAGTGCAGGTGGAGGGAATATCCAGCCTAACCTGAACTGCCACGTCCTGCTGAATGCATTGGTGAACCGGCTTCCCTGATCTGTCGAGTCCTCGCTGACGTAAGCTGGAACAACTGCCGATATTCGCGAGGCAAACAGGTCTATGTCCGGGTGACCTAATTCTTGAAAAATCCTGTCCAAAGCTCCCTTGCTGAGATGCCATTCTGGTAGGGCTTTTGCCCTGGACAGCCCATCTGCTATCCCGTTGTATTGCCCCGGTATGTAACGAGCTGTTATATGGCACTGCAGCGTCTGGCAAAGGTTCAAAATTTTCGTTGCTGTTCGTAATAGCGTGAGAGATCGCGTGCCACCCTGTTTCATTATGTAAGCGACGCTCGTACGATTGTCTGTTTGTAGTGTTACCGACTTCCCTTGAATTTCGTCGCAAAGCTGATTTAAGACTTCGTAAACTGTCCAAAGCTCCTTTTGATTGCTGTGCCATTTCTGTTGTCTGGGAGACCAAGTCCCCCAAAGACGACGGCCGTTTGCTATGGCCCCCCAACCTTGGTCGGCTGCATCCGTTGTTATGAAAATTGTTGGCTGAGCATGGTGAATCAGAGATTTCTGATGTGCATTTTCTAACCACCAAATCAGTTCGACCCGGGCTGCTTCTGGAAGTGTAAACTTCTTGTGACGTCTGTTCTTGGGCAGATGATTTGCCAGCCTTTGTAGAACTCTGCAATGAAGGCGCCCTAGTGGAACTACAAAGGACATGAAATTTAGTTTGCCCAGCATCACTTTTGCTTCGTACCAACTCCAATGTCCTTTCTGAATCAAACTGTTTAAGTGATTTTTTAGTTGTTTTACTTTCTGGGCATCGACACTTTTCTCGTTCTTTTCCGTGTTCCAGGTAATTCCCAGATATTCTAGTTTCTTTGTTGGTTCCTTCGATGATTTTTGAATATTTATTTGCCATCCTAAGTTCTCCAGATATCCCCTTGCATATTTCATTTGGTCCGATAGGATCTGGCGGTCTCTGTGTATGAGAAGAAAGTCGTCCAGATAAACCAAAATTTTTAGGCCTTTCTGCCGAAGCTCGTGTGCTATCCAATTGGTAACTTTTGCGAATGCAGCTGGCGCACTGGCGAGACCGAAAGGTAAGCATGTCATCTGATATATTTCTCCTTCGTATGCTAATGATAGGAAGCGTCGATGGCTTTCTGTGACTGGTATGTGGAAGTATGCCTTCGATATATCTATCTTCATCATGTAATCGTCTTTTTCGAGATGCGTTGGAATGCTTTGATGATTTAACAGTCGAAATTTGGGGGCTAAGACAAAATAGTTCAATCTTTTCAGATTGAATATTGGCCTGTTTGTCCCGTCTCCTTTTTTCCTTAAGAAGAAGGTTGACAGGAAGCCAGACCTCTGGTTTGATGGTTCTAATGCCGATATCCGTAACATGTCTTTTATTTCTCTTGACATTTCTGGGGATGATTTTGTTTGAAATTTCAGTGAAACATTCTTTGTCATTATTTTTGATGGTGGTCTTATACGAAAAGGAATCACATAGCCTTGTATTATGCGTTGAATACTTGCAGGTGCATGCCTCCAATTTATCGCATAGTGTTTGAGGCACCCCGCTTTGAACACGTCACTTCTTGTCACTCCCTCCTTTTTTCTTGAATTGGGTCTGTGATCTTCCTGAGAAGTTTCCCGTCTTTCCTTTTTGTGTCGTGTTCGCTTTATAGGTGTCATACTTCTTTTTCTTCCATGTGGAAGAATTTCTTCCGTCGATGTTCGGTATTGCTTTGGAGACATCCTTTCTGCCAGCTCCTGCGTAACTAGCTTTGTCTGTACGAAACGTTTGCTTCACTCTTGTCGGGAAAAATTTATGGATGCCACCCTGTTCCTTCACGACCTCAGACAATGTCTTGTCCGTAAACAAGTGGCTCTCAGAAGGGGGAATGTCATGTAATATTTGCCTCATTATTCGGTTCATTGGTCGATATGACTCCCGCCTATGTTGAATCACTTCTGCACGCCGCCCGCATACGTATTGTAGCAAATTATCAGAAGTCTTTTTAAAATTAGAGTTTGCTGCTAAAAACTCTTTTCCCACGTGCTGTTTCATATCCTTAGGCATTTTCTCCAGTAAATCTTGAAAGTGTTTTCTCTGTTGGAGCAGTCCATTTGTAACAGCTCCTAACGTCATATCAAATTTTTCGAGAATAGAAACGGACTTGTAGTTCATTGTTACTCCTGCCAATATATTGTTTGGCTTCAGGGAACTGAAAGCCGGAGAGGCTTGAAACAACTTCTGTGTGTCTATATATCTGATGTTTTGCCAACCTTCTTGGCCAAACCGCTGGCAGCTTATCCCCTGCTTTAAAAGATCTGGGTCTGCTTTCATCACCTTTGGTTCTTTCTCAATGGTGAATGGAGCAAAATCAAATGACGCTTCAGCTTCCTCGGCAATTTCACCCTTCTGAAGAACTGCTAATTTGCGTTGAGCTTCTGCGATTTGACTCCTAAGCATTTGTTCTTCAGAACTTGAAGTAACGCTTCGTTTTGATGGTGAATCCGCTGAACGTAAAACAATGTCTACTTCATCGTCCGTATTTGTACTATCCGGTAAAGATTCGAACGACTCATTTATTTCTTCAGTGTTCTCCTCTTTATGCACATCCCGATTTACTAGTTTTTTAAGGTTCTCGTTCTGCTCTGCGGACATACTTATCAGTTTATTGAACATCTCCATTTGTTTGTTCAGGACATCTGCCAACAGAGCTTCACTATTAACATGAACTGCGCGTTTTGTAGGAGAGACTTCGATGGGGGTACTGGTACAAGGCCTCTTGCGCTTTTCCGTAGAAGCGCTGCTCGGGCTAAGCACGTCTGATTCTTGAGACTGAAAAGTATCTCGTTGCTGAGACGATTCTCGGAGTATAGATGACGCTCGATGTCTGTTGACTAGACCGGGTTTTAACTCCCGAACGGTGTTCATGAAGCTGTGGTAATCTGGCGCATGTATCTTTTCCATAATCGTGTGTGGAGCGTATAACAATGCTCGTCCTAAGGGCCACTTTAACATTTTAGTTTTAATGATCCTGAAACGTCTTTCAGATAGAGATGTTGTTGATGGATCGAACGCTCTTGCTATGACGTCGAGGGGTAAGGCGAATCTCATTTTAGCGTCAGTTTGCTGAGATATCTCTTCTCCAAAAGCTTCCTTAAAGGAGAGGTTATGTATGCGCCAATCTCGCCACGATGCGGGAAAGATATTGTCCATAGCCGAGACTATAGCTCGAAACGCGTCTGCGTCTTCCTGGTCTGGGCATGCCAAGAGAGCCAATTCTCCCATGGTTGTTTCCTCCATATCTGTAAGGAGATATGGTTATTTACGAAAGACGAATAAATAACATAACATCACAAATGAGGTGAAGTACCGCATTGTCGAATAAGTTGTTTCGTTCAACAATTGATACGACGCGACGTCGAGTAGTTGATGCGACGTCGACTTAATCGGTACTTGGTCAAGTTGCGACACGACACTATGACGTCGAATAAATTGATACGACATCCAGTAAATGAATACGACAGACGTCGAGTACATTGGATACAACTTGATGCGACGAGTCGTATCAATCGTCGAGTAAATTGATACGACGTCGAATAAGTAATTCGACGTTACGCCATAATGCACTGTTACGAACGATGCATTGAAAGTAGGATAACTCCTAATCGTCGCTGGGCTCTGAGGCGCCGAGCGGAATTTCAAGGCGTGTTTCTCGTATTTTATTAAACAAATTACTCACTTACTCACTGTTGACTTTTTCGATCGTAAGTTGAGCACACGTTGACCACACGAATATTGAAAGCGTACTGAGGAACCAACAGCCGCGCGCTGCTTCGATGAATTGGAAAGAGATGGCAAGTGTCGGCAGGAACCGGTATGGAGTATAGAATTGTGAACCAAAAGTGGGTAGTTGACAACGAATATGAAGGTGTTATCTCATAGGTGGTTCAAGCGAAGGCTCGAACACCTAAATATAAATATTGTACTTTACTCCAACTCTAGGTCAAGGTGAACTCATTATACAATATCACAGTAATTTCTAATTCTGAATAGAAAAGCAAAACTTATCAACGTAGGCTGATGATGCTGATGATGATGAAGCAACATAGGCGTTGGAAACAAATATGGTTCTTATCAAAACTACACTGAACTCTTCAATAACTAATATCATTATAACAATTATGAAACATCATTTCACTTATTATACTGTAAGTTAATAATGCTGGACCATCCCTGCCATTAGTAACATATCAATCTTATGATTGAAATCAACAAGAAAAGGTACTTTGCTGCATAACAAACACATTTATACAAATCCAAAAAAGGCCACAAAGGTTTTCATTGTACTTTCTTTGCTATGTTAGATTAATTAGAAATCAAAAATTTTATGGCTAACTCTTACATTACATTCTTATTAGATCTTTGTTTATTAAGGAGAACTATGCTAATTGGAAAAGTGTATAGAGGCTTAGTGTGTTGCAGAGCCGCCGCCGCACTCAGCGGCGGAGGACGGGCGCTTACAATTGCATCAACGCTTTGTTGTCCGCTTTGCACTCCTGTAGGATATCGTCCGCTTCCAACACCTGCGTCAGTGTTACATTCTGCAACAAAAACACTTCCTCATCACTCTACATAAACAAATATGCCTCGACATTTATGCCAAGTACGAACTCTCGTGCCAAAACATAAATTAGCACTTAGTAACAATAAAATCAGCAAATCAAATAAAGAAAGGTTCTTTCAAGCAGCAACTTCTAACCAAAAATTTTCAACAATTACATACCTCTTGCTTGAGTAGGAAATTTAACCCCCTTACTGCGTTATAGTTTCCGCTCCAAAACATAATTAAAATTAATAAGTACAAGTGATTAATTTACTCTAAATCCATAGAAAACCTAATAATTTACAATTTTTAGCGTTTCCCCGATAAAAAGTGCAACGATCCGTTTTCTTTTTTGACAGTTAATTAAAGGATTGCCATTAGAACAAATAAAAATTCTACCAAAATCTAATGACAGTTTCACAGGTGGCCTAAAAAAAGGAACATATTTCTTTAGAATAAATTAATGTGTATGGAATAGAAATATTTGCTATTTGTATCGTTTATTATTTTTCATCAATCAGTATGTCCATTTTTTATTGATAAACTATTATATTTTTAATTACAAACATGATCCCGACTTTCAAATAAAAATGTAAGGGTAGTCCACTACGCCAGTATCCAGAGTATACTTTTTTATATAGCATGGCCCGAAAACAATGCTTGGCCACCTTCATTGCAAAAAAGACTGTGCAGGTCCATGGTAGCAGGGAAGGAGAAGTCGGAAATCATTTATTTATTTATTCTACCGCTGGGTTCCGCGACAAATGCTGAGTGGACTCCCATTCATTGCTTACATATTAACTGTGTGAATGTGTACCTTGTATTGTTTTTTGGCAATGAATAAATGACTTTATTATTATTATTATACATACAAATTCTTTCTTTTTGCACCTGGCTGTACGCAGCGGAACCATAAGTGCGGGGATATCTCCCTTTTGCGCTTCTCCTTCCCAGTCCCAGGGAATAGCCTGTTCCCGATTAACAGGATCTATCCGAGCAAAGCTTGTACCGTCCCGTTACCGGGGAGGGCCACCGGGGTGGTTGGCACTTACTCACCTTTCCGGTAGAAATGTTTAACTCGATAAGACTTGTGTTATTATGCAAATAAATTTTAAAAAATCTGGCTCTCCTTTCAGTAAGTGAATGCTTATTTTATTTTGTAAGTAATTTTAGAAGAAAGTCTTGCAGCTGTAATGCAAAACAGGGAATTTCGCAGGAGGGGGAGTAATAGATAATGAATAAAAGAGAAAATAACTTTCATAAATTATTATTATGTTTAACTTTTCTGCAACAATCTCATTGCTAGGGCTTCAGCTTCTTGCATTGAAAGAGATGAAGATATATCCTGAAGTTTCTTCACTTTTCTCGGTGCTACGCTATCTTGAGGAATACCTTTGCTTTCGACCAGCTTACGCTTTGTAGGCCTGAAAAATAATATTTTTTTAGATATTTTCTATCAATAGATATTTTTTTTTATTTATTTAACATAGTTTAAAATGTACTAGAGATAAATTATAAAAAGTTATAAAGTGGAAAAAATTATACCTGTGGTACACTTCATTATCAGATTCATCTTGAGAATCATCATCTTGTTTATCTGAATGTTTGTCTTCTTCAGTGTTTGCATCATCATCATCATCCTTCCCATAAACTTTGTCAGGATCTGGTAGCCAAGACAGGTCAGGTCCGTCAGATTCTGACTCAGAGCCAAAGTCATCCTTTTCTCCTTCTTCTTCTTCTTTTTTCTTGTTTTTGAGTTTACGTTTTTGTTCTTTGTGTTTAGCTTTTACTTTTTCTCTAAAACGAATTTTATCATATTTATCTTCCTCTTGTAGAATTTCTTTAGCCTTTTCAATATCAATACCACCTATGTTTTCACTATTTAGTTGTTTAGCCAATTCTGATTTCAAATCCCTCTTTTCATCTTCTATCGCTTCACCATCTTCTGTGAATTTGACAGTAGTATTAACTTTAATTTTTCTTTTTAATATTTTCTTAGCAACAGCAGCTTTAGTCAATGGTTTGGCTTTTTTCTTGCTTTTAGGTTCTTCTTCTATTGGTTCTGCCTCCACTTCAACATTTACTTTTTTAACTTGAAGAAACTCATCTTCATCACTATCAACATCATTATGGAAATCTAACTTAGGAATTTCATTTTTCACTTTTTTTGCTGTCTTTTTATAAACCATAGATTTATCTTCGGATTTCTCATCTTCACCAGAAACACTTTGGTCAGAACCTTCATCATTATTTGCTTTTGCTTTTAGTTTCTCTACGACATCACCCTCTTCGGCCTGCTCCTCTTTCTTTGGTTGAATATTCCTATTATACTTCTGTAAAAACCTTATTCTTGGGGGAACAATCAAACCTAAAGACCTGGCATATGCATCTGTGTCTAGTAGTTGAATGTTAAATACTTCCTTATTTTTCATCAAAAACACAGATTTCAAATAATTTACAAATGCCCTTTGAGCAGTTTGTTTGAGGTCTGTATTGTCAGAGAGCAATGCTTCTATTTTTCTTTGTGGTGCCTGTACTTTTGAGGGATCTACAGATATTTTATTGATAGGTATTTTTCTATCCCTTAAATCTTGTATAATTTTTTCTTCACTGGGTAAGACCATTAGTAGGCCCTCACCCTTACCAAAAACTCCTCTAGCAGTCCTCCCCGCCCTGTGAATGTATGTATCTACATCTTCTGGACAGTCCATCTGTATCACCCAGTTCACTTTGGGAAAATCTAACCCTCTAGATGCCAGATCTGTTGCAAACAACACAACATTGGATTTTCTGCAGAATTCATTGTATATTTTCTCTCTTTTTTCTTGATGAAGTGTCCCATATAGAGCTAATAAACTGACACCTGGCCTCAGCTTACAGAATAAGTCATAAGTATACTTTACTTGCTTGCAAGTGGCCATAAAAACTAAAACTTTTTGTTTCAAATGATTCCTGATAAAGGACCATAAAATGCCAAGTTTTTCATCAATCTCACACACAATGTAGCTCTGTTGGAGGAACTCCGGTGTGACCGTCTCCGCCTGCTCATGAGGTGCCACATATGTAGGGAAAAATAGACTCAAGCGAGCCAAGTCTTTGACAGACTTGGTTTGTGTGGCTGAAAACAACAATGTTTGCCTTTCTGGTGGAAGGTTTTCAATGATAGCATTCATGGTAGTTTCAAAGCCCATATCCAGACATCTGTCAGCTTCATCCAGCACCAGGATCTGCAGGTTGTTGCAGTTGAACAGTGGATTTTCATCCATATGCTGGAGCAGACGGCCCGGTGTGCAGATCAAGATATTCATCTGGTCCATTCTTTTTCTTTCAAACTTTAGATTTTGTCCACCGATGATCAAGCCTACTGAGAAGTCATGGAGCGAGCCAACTTTTCTTAAAGTTTCATAGATCTGATAAGCTAATTCTCTTGTAGGAGATATCACTAATGCGCCTAGTCCATCTAAGCGAGTCCATTTCTTGCAAAACAGGTTTTCCAGGATGGGCACAAGGAAAGCCAGAGTTTTTCCAGAGCCTGTTTTGGCTGCTCCCAAAATATCTTTTCCTTGCAATGCATAAACGATGGCTTGTCTTTGTATTTCTGTTGGTGTTGTGAAATTATTTTGTTTTAAACCTTTTAAAGTTTTTTGTGATAGAGGCAAATCTTTGAATGTTTTAACGTCGTCTATATTTATCTGAAATACAAAGAGAGGATCAAGAGTCAATTTGATAAATTGATATTAATGTAAACGTTTTATATTGCTTGAGATGTTGAAATGTTAGAACATGGTTCAAACAATGCTGTTAGGTAACGTCAAGTTCCTAAAAATGGTATAAGAAAGTTATTTCTATGGGTAATCTTTAAGATATTTGATGTTTTACTTATATAATATAATAGGACCACATTAAGATAGAAAAAGTTAACAAAACCAAAGTACAACGCACCTTATCATATTGCGATTTCAAATATTGAATAGCAGCGTCTTCCTCAGCACTTTTTTTCTTTCGTGGCTTGAAAAGTTTAAACTTCTTTTGCTTCCCTGCTTTTTGCTTGGTTTTATCATCATCATTCTGCTTCATTTTCGTAAGTAATGAATGGTTAACTTCGTAGTAATAACAACATAACCTTATTTCACCATGCAAGGCATAGCAACGTCTCTGTGACTTTAGTTTTTTTAACGAATGAATGAATGGACAATCAGCGCTAGTGCGACTGAAATGAGTTTTATTTCAATTGACATAAAATGAAATGAGATTATAAAAAATTACTTTAGTAAATCGTATTTGGGTTTCGTTATAAATTAATAACGCCTAATTAGGGATATAAAATAAATTCATAATTAAAGTTCAATGCATAAATGTTTCAAGTTTTAACAGAAATAAAACCTCAATGATCACTCTTTTTAAAATTGCATGGAATTTTGAAATTAATATAATTCCGAAAATGCAGAATAGTAGAAAAAACACATTTCTCAGTTAATGCCGTAAGAATAATTTTAAAGGTAGTAATGTTTTCATGATTCGATTAATCGATTAGAGCGGACCGTGAGATGTGACGTTGTGTTTGTTTGACCATCGCTCCACTCAATAGAGAATGCTATATATATCCATGTCCGCTGTGAAAAAAAAGTCGCATAAACAATCGAGACGCTACTGTAGGCGGTCGTCGCACTTGGGCGTTTCTCGTAATTGCAGACGATTTTAGACAATAATATTTTTCTTGTGAAATACTTTCATTCAGTGAATACTAATTTTTAGCAGAGGTAAGTCATTTATTTGCTTTAAACTATTCATGTGTGGCGTTATTTCCTTGGATCTCTCAAGGTAACAAAAATAAATCACATCAACAACCTTTGTGTCGTTCTGCGCAGTAATAGCATACCTACCTGTGTAGGAAGTTCTTTGTTTTGTAAATAGTAAATTGATAGACAACAGATCCTTATTCTTATTAAGTATAAAGTAAGGTGTTATCCCTGATTAAATTAAAATACACCAACTTAGTTTTTATTATTGTTTGATGTTTGCTGAGTCATGTACCTAATTGAGGTCTGAAATATGGGTAGGTCTGAGGGGTGTAGGTGTGAAATATTGTAACAAACTAGTAACGAACAATTTATTTAACTACATAGTTGGTTTATGCTTTTTCAATATTAATTTGCATGTTTTTAAAACTAATGCAATTGGTTTAAGTTATAGTTAAAGTTGATAACGTAAGGCCTGTATTAAAGTTTTGGTAAGAAATATTTAATTACCTTATTTTTAAAAAGTACCTTGCCATCCGTGATATATTGCGGCCAGCTTCAAGCCATCAGTTAACGATGATGACGCAATATCGGCTCCAGTACACTGCATGCAACAATAAAACCAACAATACCAACATAATCAAGATTTTTGGTTTAACTTTAAAGGTACTGCTTAATAATAGAGTGCGTTTAGTGAAGTATATTTGGGATGTAAAATCTCCGTGGAAAAGTAGACAACTTTCGCAGGCACTTGAAGGTAGACATGACAACAATAAACCAAACCAAACCGATTCGTCCCTGAACGTAATTAGATAGGTAGTTGTAATACTTGTAATTGTTAATCGTACCTACCTTTAGTGAGTTGAGTGAGGTGGGGTGGGTGGGTAACATCGCAGGTGCGACGTCGACGATTGACAAGGTGTCGAGGATTATGAATATTTTCATTATTTGGTCGAAATAGTAATATAATGTACTATGTCGTTGGTCTGTAATAAAGAAAAATACACCAGAATTGTATCTTCAGCCCGACCGGGATTTGAACCCAGGAGGACGGTAATCAAAAATGTCAAAACGTGCTATTTTATTGATGGATGTGGGAAGACGCGGTCGGTGGAGGGATATTCGGAAGGCAGCGTTGTTGATTGTTTGCACTTCTCGTGAAGTCGCTGTGTGCCCTGTGCTTCATGCACGCCACATTGCGCCGCGAAGCAACAAGCAACACGCGAATGTTTGATTTTGTTATACCAACCTGCTAGGTATTGAGTTTGACTGTTACTGTTACGGCCGCGCGTAGCGCAACAGGGAAAAATAAAAACCTATGTTTAGTTTTTTCCTTAGGTAGGTTCTGTGTACCTGTAGAGCCTTGATCCGAAATAATGAAAAATAGGATATTTTTGTAATTCAGTTTTGTTATTTTGGTAAAAGATAGTGTAGGTTCATTGGAGATCTTGTTTCGAGCCTTGAACTCCACTAGACCATAATAGGTATTGTTCTTAAATAGGTATTCTATATTTTGCTTCTCCTAGTCTGTTGTTTTTTAATATGCTTAGTGTGAATAAAGGTCGCAACGCAAATCTGATTGTGACTTACGCGATGAGTAATTGAAGCCATTTATTTACTTGTCGGTAGATCAATGATTGTAACCGAGCGAGCGCTTTATTTCCTGCCGACTTTCTTCGCTTTTTTGTGAATGTACGAGGGTTGCTTCTTTGTCCCCAGTCAGTCCGCAAGCAGGCAGGATGAAGTACGCAGTGGCAGCGCTGTGCCTGGTGGCGGCCGTCGGCGCCGTCTCCTTCTTCGACCTCGTCAGGGAGGAGTGGAGCGCCTTCAAGGTAACGAAGTCATTCCAGTAATGGTCATATTTATTTTTAACTAGCGGCCGCCCGCGACTTTGTCCGCGTGGATTTCTTTTTTTCGAAATAAAAAGTAGCCTATGTTCTGTCTCAGGGTCTAAAGATTGTCTGTACCAAATTTCATCAAAATCGGTTGCGAGGTTTAAGCGGGAAAGCGTAACAGACAGACAGACAGACAGACAGACAGACAGACAGACAGAGTTACTTTCGCATTTATAATATTAGTTGGGATTAAGGAGCATGCATGATGACCTGACTCCTCCTTCGGATGCAAGGTCCAAATATAAGGTATTTGGACCTACTTACTTGCTCAATGATCCATTTAATTGTGGTTGTTGCTTATGAAAAAGTCCAACTAAAAATCCATTCTGATATTGTTATATACTTAGTTTAACATAATTTGACGTCAGAGTAATAATACCTACCGACTCAGAAGGGTGTAGTTAACGGGTCTTGAATAGACATAACTGAATAAGTTAACGCGACTGGATCTTCTACATATCTTCTTCTTCTAGTTGTTTATATTTTGATGTCGAAGTCGGCCTCAAGAACGAAATCAGGTTGTCCAATGTCCATGTATTGAAATGTAATTGAAATTACGGCAATTTCGTCTCTAGAATGAATTAAAAATGTCATTAATCAATTTGCTATTAAAATATTCTTAACTGCCTTACGGAAAATCAAATAGAGCTGTTAGATGGCCAATATAGGAGTTCCGTTTCCGCCTTCCAACGCGGTCCATCACGTACCCTACCTACTTAATGCTTGAAGACAAGGACATTACCTAATACATACTACGAGTACTTAATGAACTTAATATATTATATTTTTTAAATCATGTCAGGCAATCGGGTTGTGTTTTTTTATTTATATATTTTTTTTTTTTTTAACAAACAAGTTTCATATGCCTACATAGCTGTAACATCATGTAATCTAGAGAAAGAAGAAATCAGCATTGTTTGATAATTATTTGTTTATGAAACAAAACTTAAATAACATTGTTATGATTGATAAGTCGTTATAATAACACATAGTCAAGGTCAGTGATCGTAGTCCGAACACAACAGGATAAAATCGTGCGACTTCTAAATATATTGACAAGATATAAATCGCATATTAAAAGCGTAAAAGAAGCAAAACAAACTGATAAGGGCAATAAAATAAACATCTCGGTGTCGGGTGACCGGGCGTTATCTGACCACGGCCGCCGCCATGACCGTGATACAGCAGCGGTTTTTAGGGTTCCGTAGCCAAAATGGCAAAAAAACGGAACCCTTATAGATTCGTCATGTCTGTCTGTCTGTCTGTCCGCCAGTCTGTCACAGCCACTTTTTTCCGAAACTATAAATACTATACTATTGAAACTTGGTGAGTAGATGTATTCTGTGAACCGCAACAAGGTTTGCACACGAAAATAGAAAAAAAAAATAAAAAAATGGGAGGTCCCCATAGTTAGAACTGAAACTGAAAATATTTTTTTTCATTGAACATATACGTGTGGGGTATCTATAGATAGGTCTTTAAAAATTATATTGAGGTTTCTAAGCTCATTTTTTTCTTAAGTGAATACTTTGCGTGACAGACTCTTCCAAAGTGGAAAAAAGTGTGTCCCCCCCCTCTAACTTCTAAAGTAAGAGGATGATAAATCTGAAATAAATATATAATGTACATTACCATAAAAACTACCAACGAAAATTGGTTCGAACGAAATCTATTCAGTAGTTTTTTTATTACGTCAAAAATAGAATTTGTACGGAACCCTCAGTGCGGGAGTCCGACTCGCACTTGGCCAATTTTTGTTATTATGTAGGTACATACATTTCCTCCTTGATGCACCTTTAAGCAGAAAAATGAGCCGCATGTCCGAGCCTCCTAAGATATAATTTATCTAAATTTGGTTTCACTGTTTGTACATATACATACATGTGCTTATATTGGGAGCAAGATAGAATCAATATATTGATTGATTGGATAATAATAATAATACCCTCCTAGCCAAATTCGGCCACGGCGGCCAATCTTACGATTAGCCAAGTACGCAGGATATATTATAGTGCACAAGCGCGTGCGCAAGCACAGCTAGGTGCACTCCCTATTCCCTCACTCTCATAATTCGATGGATGGGACAGCAGTCTGACACGACCATTATAAATAAAGCATTGAATCACATCGGATCACACCCTCTTTCTGAGAGCAGACAGTCGGAAGTGTATGATGAGAAAAATGACCGGAGGGACCCCAATTGATTCCTTTTACTTTTAATCCATAAGGGCCAATTGTAATTGGTCGTTTCATTCAAAGCTAATAGAATTATTGACAATTATTATGTAATTCATTCTATCGCCATGTAGGATGTCAACAATAATGAGTAATAAGTTAATAACATAATACCAACTAATTACCCAAGTAAGATATCAAAATTTTTGCTTATTTGTCGGGCCTTTATTCATGCACTTTTCATGTATTTGACTCATAAATGTTATGATGTAATTACGGATCCCGCCCTTTGTTTCCTTCGTACGTGTCTAATAGAGAGCGTTGTTGCCAGATGGAGCACGGCAAGAAGTACGACAACGAGATGGAGGACAAGTTCCGCATGAAGATCTACGCAGAGAACAAGCACAAGATCGCGAAGCACAACCAGCGCTTCCAGCAGGGGCTGGTCTCCTTCACGCTCAAGCAGAACAAGTACGGCGACCTGCTGCACCACGAGTTCATCCACACCATGAACGGGTTCAACAAGACCCTCAAGTGAGTGCCGCATGCCGCTGCTGTCGACACAAACACTGGATTTAATATTTGTTTGAAATTGTCGAAATAATCCGTCATCATCTTGATTCAGTGTTACTGTCTACTGCTGACTGAATAAATATAGGTACATCTATCTATAGATGAAAGTATATGTCCAACGTCACCACCCCTATTATTATTATTTTATAGTACTTAGAAGAAAATGCATTTCGCATGTTCCGCCCTCATGAGTGAATTAGGAGGGGATCTGGTGAGACTATCATTCACCCACCTCTGACGAAAGACTACCCACTTAAAACTTCCACTTTTTCCACTCTTGAAGCCTTCATTGGCCATTGGGGGACTAGGGTTTAATTCTCCCGCTGTGACCGCAATAAAGTGAACAATAAAAATAAAAATAAAACCTTAAACAGGTACCTATCAGCTTGCAGTAGATACTTGTATAGCAATGACTATGAGAAAATGTGCGTAAACCCCCTTTTTAGAGATCTCGGCTCTAACTAGATATCGAGAACTGGTTAACTAGAAAGTGCGTAGAGAAGGTGCTACTGGCCGCTTTATTAAAGGCTGCTTCTTAGTGTGTATTTGATTACCCTTGATCTGGTTTAATAAGTTTAATATTCAACGTGACCAATGTAGGTACCTAACCATGTTTTGATTGATTTGATAAGTTCTCATTTACTTACAATCCTATCGTTCCGCCGTGCAAAATTCTATTAACTTTAGTGCAAAGTAGGTAATAAATCTGACCATTACGGTAAATAGAAACGAAAATATGAATCGCTTGCTAACTATTACTCACTCACATCAGAAAGATGTAATAATTAAATCATTTTAGTGTTATTTAATTGCGATGGGCATTATTCATCGTCATGGACTCTTTGTGTTTGATAAACGAAATGAACGCCTGATGATGTGAGTAATATGATCGAGGGCGTCTGCACTGATGCGGGTCGGTGCATATGTTTTGTGATTCAGCTATGATTATTTTTATCATGATTAATTAGGCGATATATCGTTATCGACGTGATTCACAAATTATTATTGAAACATTATATTTATTTTTATCGGCCCTATTTTAATTAATCAAAAAATGTTAATGTTCGATATAATATTTAAGTACCTAACGAATAAATTTACTTAGTCCCAAAAATATGGCATTGGACACTTACGGAAGAAATCTTATTTTGGGTAGTTTTTTTCCAAAAGACCCAACCCAGTACTTCTTATATATGGATGTTGTAAGAGGTGATTAAGAAACGAGGGGAGAACGGGCGACAGCGCTCCCTGTGCAATAATTCCCATATTCTATTGTTCGTAAGGCCCAGCGTGACGCCTTTGGGCATAACTTCCGTCTCAGGGACAGCTCAATCCAGCAGTCAGTAGTGTAGTGCACAGCCTGATGACTGTGTAACCATGTGTGTGTGTTGTCCAGACACAACAAGGGCCTGTCGAGCGTGAAGGGCGGCGAGGTGCGCGGCGCGACGTTCATCCCGCCCGCGCACGCCGCGCTGCCCGACCAGGTGGACTGGCGCAAGCAGGGCGCCGTCACCGACGTCAAGGACCAGGGCAAGTGCGGCTCCTGCTGGTCCTTCAGCACCGTGAGTATACTACCTCCGTCTAAATCGTCATCATCCTAGCGCTTTACCCGGTCGCATCCGAGGCGATTGCCGAGGAGTCCAGGGTCCGCCAATCTCCTCCTACTAATATGCACGGGAATTTGCCGAAGATTGGCTATACCAGCCATCTTAGAGCGCATCAGCGCAGATCCGACTAGGGGCCGAAGTGGTCGTCATGACCTTAATCAGTCACAGAATTAATTAAAATATGCTCCATTGACGTCGCACTCGCCGACCGGAAAAACGTTTTCCGCGTTCTGCGGCTCCGACCGACCACATCATCGGGATAGGTTTTAGGGTAGGTATACTTAATAAGGATAGGATAGTCAGCTGGTCTGAAGTAAGTCTGATAAGTTTTCTCAAAAGTCCGAAATAATACACAAAATTAATTAATATTATGTTATTCATATCTTGTTACCAAAAAATTGAATAAGTAAATAATGAGCAACATGAAGTCGTGACCACAGCCCGAGTCAAACTAAGCATAATATGTACCTACCTACTTACGATAACTAATCTATTTTATGGAAGACTTCCTTTCGTTATGCCTTAAAGTCAAAAGAGGTTTTGTGATACCCTATCAAGGTCACCAACACAAAACGCTTATTCAACTCCACCTTTACAATACTTACAGCATAGTAACCATCGGACGCGACGGCTTCATGATCGACAGATTACTCACGTAGCACAAAAAATAACATGCTAGCGTCGTTCAAAAGGCGGAGATAACGGGTTAGCAGTTTTTCTGACAGTATTGAAAATTCTAATGTTTCATTAGCTTTCGTCTAGAAAAAAATTATACTTAGTGCAAAAAAAGCCGGTTACCGTTGAGTTCAGAATTTGGGAGTGTGATAGTAGCAATACTGTAACATAAACAACTCAACCCTTACACTAGTGTGTATTTTGGGTCAGAAAAGATGTGTAGGTATATTTATCTATTCTACTCAACAGAGCAAGTAAATTACACACACTTATATTGCGCTTAGCTGACCTACGTAGGTTGTTTACCAATGTATGACTGGGTAATCATAATATTTTTGTAGGCCATTTATGGAGAATAATAGCTTCAGAACTGGGAAAAATTAAATGAATAGATATTGTTATATTCTTGGAATGACGGGTAGGTATATCTATCTGAGTCTTGAATTACCTCAACCTTTGTTTTGATTTATTTTTCGGTCCTTGAGGAGAGCTTTTAAATCAGTTTGACGAGTTATTTTTGATATTGAAATATTTGTACCTATGTTTTAAAGAATCTCATTGATTTGGGAGTAAACTTACAATACAAACTAAACTACCTTAGATACTGGTTCCGTGCCCTAGAAAGATGTTCATTGATTTGTTTCACTTAATATTTGCGCATGAAACAATACTACAATCAGGTTACAGCTTCGTTGTTATTATGACTAACAGATACGACTGTTATGATTCAGCAGCTGTTCCGTTGAACTTATTTCCAATTTGCTATTTAACACGATTATTCAGAATTTGTGCAGATGTTTTATAAATTATTCAGCTGTAAACAAAGCGCTTATTAAATTACAACGTATCAATAAATATTAACTGTTTCAATAATGACTGGCTGTTGACTCACGTTGTTTATGCTAGTTGCATCCTAACTGACCGACATTTATCAACAAAATTCTTAAATTGTTAATTTTCCGGTTAATTGAAGATTCAAATCTTAATTCGGTTTATGTAGAGTACAGTTAGTTTTATTTAATGCAGTTTACCGGGACCTTGTGGTTTGCATGTGTATTAATAGCTTGGGTATGAGGAAGATATTGGAATTTAGTCAACTTAGATGAAGTTGACGAAAAATGATTTTTTAAAAATAAATTATCTATTATTAGAACTAAGAACGATATTGATCCGTTCGAATCGATCGGTTATACTGAATCTGCTTAATGTGGTCAACGTGCGGTGGCTCGGTTCCGCTGATTGCACGCCTCCCTGGCATCGCACACCTACTGCTCCGTTTTACTTACGTATCGCTGGTGACAGACAAAACTTTGTATTTCATAGGTCAAAGACATAATTAGGGATCATTTTAAAGGTATCACTTACCAGTAGATTTCATCAAAGTATCTCTATTCTTATATCTGTGGACATTGTGGTCAAATAATATCCTAATTATTAAACTAAATTAAATACATACGACTTCGAAATACCCGTACACGAAGTTAGTGCAACTGTTGGTCAAATTGTTTTTGTGTTTGGCAACTAAGTATGTTTCATCATAACACTTATGCGTTTGTATGTTTACCTGAAATAAGAAAATATTGCATTAGCAATAAATGAGTGAGTAAATAACGTGAATGTAATGCATCCAGACGGGCGCCCTGGAGGGTCAGCACTTCCGCAAGAGCGGGTACCTGGTGTCGCTGTCGGAGCAGAACCTGATCGACTGCTCCACCACGTACGGCAACAACGGCTGCAACGGCGGCCTCATGGACTACGCCTTCAAGTACATCAAGGAGAACCACGGCATCGACACTGAGAAGAGCTACCCCTACGAGGGAGTCAACGACAAGTGCAGGTGATTACAGATCTTTATTTTTGTGATAGGGAGGCGAACGAACAAGGGCTCACCTGATAGTAAGTGATCATCGCTGCCTTTACTTTTAAGTAAATAAAATCTGTTGATCTAAAACACACAAGAAAGAAACCTGTTAAACGCTTTCTCGAATTCTTTTAATTCAAAATTTTCCTATTCCAAAAAGAAACCTTAATATGCTACCTTGTTTTTGGACCTGACTACATGTTCCGCTTCCTTTAAAGAATTCAGAGAAGAAAACTGAAATTGAACTTACAATATAGCACTGTATTTTACAATGCCCATTGGCGCAATGGGTACTTTGTTCTTTTGAGCCTGACTACCTTATATTTGCGGACCATACATCCGTGTGCCATCAGGTGAAGGGAAGGAAGCCAGATTTTTTATTTAAAAAAAATTGTTGCGTCGCAGATACAACCCTAAGAACTCCGGCGCGGACGACGTGGGCTTCGTGGACATCCCGCAGGGCGACGAGGAGAAGCTGATGCAGGCCGTGGCCACCGTGGGGCCCGTGTCCGTCGCCATCGACGCCTCGCAGGAGTCCTTCCAGTTCTACTCCACCGGCGTCTACTACGACGAGAACTGCTCCTCCGAGAACCTCGACCACGGGGTGAGTGCTCGCCTTCTTAAACGGTTTTTTTTCAATAGTCACAATAGCGCTCGGGTGGCTCGGGCTTCTGGCCGTCTTTATACTCTAGAAATCAGTAGTACTTACATACCTATTATTATTTTAGAACGATAAGAATGTATCTGCCCCGTCCATAAATGATTAAATTAAAAAAAAAACTGTCCTTTTATAAATTCAGTAATTATTTTAGGCTAAGACAGGAAAATAAACAAAGTCTTTGTTTACAAAACGAACTTCAAGGTTATCTGAATTTAAGTGGCCGGTATCACTAACTGTACCTACACAAACAAACCTAATACTGCTTATCATCAATTCACAGCAAATGCTTCATTATCAATCGGGTGCCTCCGTCGGTCGTGGCGGCATAATTTGGGTCATGTTTTGTCCAAATTCATTAGATAAAATTTAAATAAGACCCACTCCTATCTCTTTCTGATAAAAGTTTCTGTTTAACCCTTATCTTATGAAATAACGACTTCCACATTCCAATACATTAAAAGTGCTACTTGGAAGTCATTAGCTTATTAAGAGAAACAAATTATATATGTATGTTGTGCTTATACATATAAGCAGAATAAGGCAGCTCAGCCTCAGCTGACCTAACAGAATTTAAATGTCGCCACTGGGGAATGGGTAGCGGCGGAGCACTTTGTTTTATCGTCCAACATTCATCGGTCACCGCCTTCCTAGGGTGTCGGCCGACTAAAGGGAGGGGCACCCCCTATCCTACGGGAGGCCTGCGTCCTGCAGTGGCCTGCGACAGAGTGATGACGCTTGTGTGCCCGCAGGTGCTGGTGGTGGGCTACGGCACGGACGAGGACGGCGGCGACTACTGGCTCGTGAAGAACTCGTGGGGCCGCACGTGGGGCGAGCTCGGCTACATCAAGATGGCGCGCAACCGCGACAACCACTGCGGCATCGCCTCCGCCGCCTCCTACCCGCTCGTCTAACTCGCCCCCTCAATGACGCGATGTGCCATCCCGAGAGTGTTTAGTTAAAAGACAGACAAAGCAATACTCGCCAAGAAATTATTGATTTAAAAACCTAAGGAGAGGAGTTTGCATAGTACGAGTATAAATTCGAATGCTTTAATATTGTGTAAAGTTCATTATTGTGCGACCCGATTTACCGTAGCTTACACCTGAAAATGTGAGGGCGACCTCGATTTATTCACAGTAAGAGATAGGGCACATTCCATCGCTATACCGCCTCTCATTTGTTTTAAGACTTAATTTTTTATAAAAATAATATTGTTTGCTTAGGTTTACACTGTTTATAAAGTTGTGTGATAGTAGCTTAAAAAAGTAAGAGTAAGAGTACATTATAAGATAAAAAAACAATAAATAATTTTATATAACTTGGTTTTGTTTCTATGCCTACCTATATCCTATGCAATAGGATTTTACTGTAAGATGCTGACACTTATTTCCAGAATAAAAATCAGGCATCGGCTGTATAGCTCGCAGTGTTTGCCTGTCCTCAGGGATGAAAAATTTACTTTTTTGGCGGGCGTTAATGGCGCTTGCTCTTGCTCATAGAGTATAGTGACACAAAATTAGACTTGACTACTACTACATAATTACCTATATTAAATATGTGCAAAAAAGTTACGGTTGTGACCTGTAAATAAATTCAGTGATTGCAGTCTCTAAAAAACTATCTACACTACGAGAATTATCATATTTCACAAAGGATATGAACTTGTTTGAACGAAGCGAATAGGTACCAGCCTAGTGAGTAAAATCCTCAAACCTACCTACCTAAACTAAAAATTAAAATACAAACAGTAAAGATGGATTACAGCTGAAATTACTAGACTTTATAGTTGGACTTGAATAATATCAAAGGAAAAAACAAATAATAATGTAGATAGGTACGTAATGATTAAAAGGACATTGAATTACTTAATGTGGTAATTAATAATAACAACTGCATGATATTTTATCCTAGGTACCTACACATTGTCAAAGCAACAATATAAATTATCCTGGATAAGTGGTGTCTCAGGCATTAATTATCTCGTAAAGATAGGGTAATAATAGTGGCATAAATATTAAGGGTGTTATAAGTCCGGTCATCGGACAATTCGGACAAGCTTGTGATGGCGGCGGGGTCGCTGACCTGCAACGTACTCGCAAGAACTAGCGGCGTGACAGCTTCCGAACGACTGCGACGCACACCCGCTACCCGGCTCTTTGTTGTTATTTCTCTCTTTCTGGACAATGATGTTGTTATTCTGTAGACCATTGTTATCAGTCCCGTCTCCGACAGAAGGGCAAATTTATTATTACATATTTTATGTTTCAAGTATTGTGTTTGACACCTTCTTAGATACATAAGAAAATAATGTAAACTTTGACTTAAGATATGCTTGCTGCTTTTTTCCAGGCTCCAGCTGCGTAGGTATATAGTTAAGGTTGATAAAACGTTACAGCTTGTAAGAGTTACGATTTGTAGTAGGTACTTACCTGCCTATAGCCCTATAGGCAGTATTAAAATGTAGGTAATTGTTGGAACATGTAGGACATTTCTAATTTATATTAAGATTGAGTTGCGGAGAGTTGATTTTCGCAAAGAATCTAGTCCGTGCGTAAGACATCGGCGCGATAAGGCGCGGGACATACGACCCGCGGCTTATCGGTAAGTTCACGAGCGGCGAGTGAGTGACCCAGTGCTCTGTGAGCCGGAAGATATCGCCTCACATGACCAGCGCCGCTCTATCACCCAACAATGATTAGCGAACAAATAAACGACTTTGTCATTAAATAAATGCCAACAACGCAAACATTATATTTGAATAGTAAAGAAAATATTCCATTAGATACCTACCATTTGAAGTTTCCAAATATCAGTTATTAGGTGTCTATATCCTTTTCTGTATATGTTCTCTCCTTTGCTACTATTATCGATAGAGAGATTCGTGAGAAACAGATTCGTAATCGGCCCCCTCCAAAAATATACCTACTATGTACTCGTAACATTCAAAACAATTATTATTCCATACACGATTATGCATTATCGTAATAGCTCTGATAATTAACTGGACCATTGCGTCTAATGCACCGATTGATACACACGTGCAGGGATCGCGTACTAATCACCAGATACAGAGCAGAATTCTATAAAACTTGTTTTTCATGTTCCAAACATTGGCTTGTGATTGTGAGTTAACATAGTTAATCAAGAGTCGGGCCAAGTAAATAAGCTAAGACAAATTATGTATTGAGTAACATTATGAAATAATTGATAACTCTTTCTCAAGCGAAAATACATAATATTATTTGTACATACTAGTACATATAGGGTTTGGAAATTAAGAAAGGGTCGCAATATATTTTACTCTTGTGGTTCGGTCAGTTTCCATACAACTAAATATTAAGAATTAATAGAGGAATAATTAAAACAAACTGTGACAGAGACAACTTATATTGTGTAAAGTAATCTATTCACACTTAGTAATTTCTAAACTGTTATTTACATTCACTTACGCTAAATCATTGTGATATGCCTTTATGTCTCATAGCAAAGTATATCGTACAAATTAAGACAATTATTTAAACATTCCATAACAAATAATAATTTTGAAATTTAGCAAGTTTCTAAGATAAGGATAAAACCTTTACACAATTATGGAGTTTGCGTATTTAAGTTGTAGTTGCCTCAAATTATCTTCAATCCATCACATATGATTTGGCACAAATGTTCTTTATTTTAAACATATAGACAGCTTACACCTAAATATTTGAATTGTAATCCTATGACATAGTATGCCTAGGCCACACTGCAGTTTATGTACAAAATCTACAAATGATACTTATGATAAACACTTATCAATTAATACTGAAAATCTCATAAATAAAATATGCTGTGGTTAACTTCAAGATCATCCTGGCGGAAGTTGCGGCCTTCCAGAGAGCGAGGGTGGGTTGTCCTCTCATTACACCGATCAACTCCAATTACTTGGTTGACTACACTTACTAACTACAACCATTTGGCACTAATGAATACATCTAAACTATTATACAATATTACATCTCACTCATTTATGAACTAAATTATAAAAAAAATGGTCTCCCCTCAAGACTAGATAATATAATATCAGAGACAAACTTCACATTCTATTACAAATGTATTTCATGTGTGTCCCATTAACTTTCGAGTCGGACATAATTATTGTGAAATGTTAATCAAACATATTATAAAACAATATGTGTTATAAATACAAATATGTAGAAAGAAACCTAGAACTAATTCTTAATTTTCACTTATATAATGCGTGCTGAGTAGTAACCTGGTGGCACATAAAAAAGATGTTGTGCTCACTGAATGCGAAACCAAAACTTTTATTACGCAATAGTTGCGAACAATTTTAACAACAGTTTAATTGACTCCTCGAATTGTTCCGTTCTGTTTTATTAATTAATGAACGAGCATGGTGTTGGAAAATAATATTTCAATAAATGAATATTTTACAGAGGGGTCACCGGTCAGACGGGTGCCAGACAGCGGCGCCGGGCGGAGCGAGGAGGCGACTATTTCTTCTTGGGCTTCTTGGGGTTGCGCGAGCGGCTCTTGGCCTTGCAGAGCGGGCAGATGGGCGCGTTGCGGTGGATCTGCTGGTGGCACGACAGGCACGACTTCATCGGCGGCGGCTGCTGCCTGCTCCAACACACACGCATGCTCACAACTGACATACCGGCCCCCTAGTCCGGAATGGACCGGGCGGGGTCAGGTATTGTCACGTTTATAAAAGGTATCATAAAAAGGGACACTGTTAAATATAATTACATATTCTTAAAATTATATGTTTGATTTTTTTTCTGTTCAAGCACAAAGACAAAAATTGCGACTATAACACACTCTTTGCATAATTATGATGAATTAGTCTCATTAAGAGTTAGTAGCTAGTCTTACTTCTCAAAAAGCAACATAAATTTAAAAAATGAAATGTAAGTAGTTAAAAATTAATACAAAAAATTAAGAAAACAAACGGAGCAGACGACGAGTAGACGGCGAGGTAGAAAATAAAAGAAACAATATTTTTTTCAACGAATTCAGAACGATAAGCGGACTAGAAAGATGTTTCGGTCTACTCGGCGTCCGCGACATAAGGTGCGACGGGACATACGGGAGCGGGATGGGCGGGAGCGGAGCAAATAAAATAAAGTAACAGAAACAAGCGAACCTCAGCGAGACGGTAATGAAATCTTGGTCGAGAGCAGACCTGAACGCGGGCGGCGGCGGCGGCGGCTTGCGCGGCGCCGGCGCCAGGAACGCGCGCGCCGGGCCCGCGCCCGCGCCCGCGCTCGCCAGCGGCGGGAAGCGGCTGCCACACACACACTCCATTAACACACGCTCCACTGTCCAGCTTACATGAACAAACTAGTAAACGACTCCTGCCCATTTCTTATCACTGACAGATTTTGTGTAACCCTCGAGTCTCAGGGGTATAGTAACGAAAGTATGTACGTGCCTATAAAAGTGTAATCTAATATATTATTATGGTGAATGATTCCCAGGTATGGTATTAAAATGTTTAACTCCCGAGTTGATCCTCGACTCGGTATAAAAATTAATTTCGACAAATATTTAAGTGTCAATTGATTTCATTTGATAGTATTGATTATTACTTTAAATTTCATATTGATTTTTTTTCTCAAATCATATTATATATATAAACTGTATCAAATCCTTTATATGATTAAGATCCTTAAAGAAAAAAATATTAGTGTAAATAATTTGAGTGGATGGACTGACTCGGGGGTGATGGGGCTGCCCTCCTCTTCGTGCAGGTCGGGCAGGCGCTCGAGCCCCAGGCACTGGCGCCGCAGCAGGTCCACCTCCGCCTTCAGCGGCCGGTAGTCCTCGTGCAGCCGCGACGCGTTCGACAGCTTGCGCGTCATGCTCTCCTCCGTCTGCTTTATCACCGTCTCCATCTGGAATTGCAAGTTTTACACATGATACACCAATACTATTTTGGTTCAAAATTTAATTAACATATTTTAGGCATATTAATTTGGAACAACCATAATAGTTTCATTATGCAAGAATACCTAGTGAATATTACAACTTTCCAATGAGTGACATATAAAACATTTTAAAAAATTGTGCTTACAACAGTAATTTTATTCTCATACCTAGTCTCTTAACATTAAATCTAAGATTTATGTATACTATTAGAGTAGAGAGCATTCAAATAAGCACATGAATTATTTCAAAAGTGTACACAAATCAGCAAGTGATAGTTCACCATATGGACCAGCAGGCCAACACAAATAAACACTACTAAGTGTTACAGCCAGTAACAATGGCGCCCACAATAGTACATGGAGCATAAACAAACAGAAAGCTATTTCTATATGTCCTTGTGAGCCATAGCAATGTGTTTCTATTTAAATCATTTAAGACAAATTAGTAATAGAATTAGATATGTAATAAGGTACCTACCTATTTGAATTTAGTATTTAGTTCATTAGAAAATGTAGAAAAGATAAATATATTATTCAGTTTGTCTCAACTTCAGGATTTTATATTATTAATAATAACTAGGTTATTAGTACTGTAATAACTATACTCGAATTTCAAATAGGTCACAGAAACAATATTTCCACATTACCATGGCAAAGTTGTATCTTAATAAGATAAGCAGTTGTTATGAACTTACGGCGTTGATGTCGGCGTGGATCTGGCGCAGCTCCTCGACGTGGCTCATCTTCTCCTGCTGCAGCAGCTCCATCTCGCGCTTGTACTGCGCCAGGCAGCGGCCCTCCTGGTCGCCGCTGCGCACCTCGTTCACGATGCTGCGCTTCAGCCTCTCCAGGGTAATCGTTTTATTCCTTTAAAACAAACATGAAATAGGTAACGTACCCATACTTAACCTAACCATGTTAAGTTTTAAATTTATTATGATTTATTACAGTCACTAACATTTTGGTTACCCCAAACTCCGTTCGTATTTTATTAGATGTAATTGAGAAAGTTATGATTCGATTCGATATTAGATACCTAACATCTCTCTATCGCTATGAAGAAATCAATTCAGTTTTTGTTCCTCCGAAAGTCGTATATAGTAAGTAATCTCTATATAGATTTATTCCTAATCTTGAGATGGCTAACGGTTTTATATATCACAAGCCTCCTTTGAAAAGCACTAAGCAGATACAACACAAAAGTAAATTAAAATCGGTGTCAAGTGTTTATTGATCGAGTCCACAGGTGCGAAGTCACAAAGCTTTTTGAATGAATTTATTACAGAATATTAGGTACCTGATCTCTTTCATGGCTTCTAACTTGTGATAAATTTCACGTTCGTTTTCTGCAGTCATGTCTTTCACAAAAGTACGGTAAAATAAATCGTATTCAGATAAATAAATGAAAAAATAGTAATAAATACAAGCAATATCCCATGCAGACACTTTGTTTGAGAGATGGGCCACACCACAACATTGATAAACAATGTATTCATTCACTGAGTGAATGATTTTTATCACTAGTTATATTTTCAATTGAATAAAAATGGTTTTCAAAATCGAAAAAGGACGTAATGTAAATTGATATTAAATAAGAGCAGCAGATACAAAATTTAGTATTGAAATTTAAAGTATAAACCAAGTTTGTTTGATAAATATATTGAACAAAATATTCAGATCTACAATTTTTACTCATAGCATTGACTTGGGACCTTGGGAAAATATTAATAACTTGTGAAATGTGTACTTGGGCAAAATAAACAATTATTTTTCTCTCAAAATTTATTCACTTGAAATTAAGTCAGCTATTTGGGGTTTTATTAATGTTTTCCAATATGTATTTAACTAAGTAAGATTTGGTAAAAGAGTGGCCTCAAATTACATTATGTTCATAAAACGCAAAAAAATATTTTCGAGTCCATGTCGTTGGCTGTATAGTTACAATGTTGTTGATCAAACTGTAGACAACAAGTGAAAAGAAAAAATTAAAACAAAAATGGCTGACTGACCATCGATAGCGGCTTGCTGTCAAAATACCAATTTTTAGCTAACGCGTATGCTTTATTTTAAATGTAGTTATTTTCCCATATAGAGTTATTTCTTATTATCTGAATAATACTTTGAAATTGTATCAGATGTATCCAATACTATTCATCAAAGGTCATTTACACCTTTGGCTTTAGTGCTTCGTGTCGTGGTGAAGCACCACTTACATTCATTACTAGGTGTCGGTGTTTACACTCGGCCAGGATGAGCGACGACGGCAGCGACGACTCCGCGCCGCGCCCCAAACGTAAAATAAAACGAGTGGTGGTGATGGCGTCGAGCACAAGCTCGGACAGCGACGCAAGCATCGGCCCAACGGGGACACGTCGAAAGAGAATGAGGGTGATTATCAGCCGGGTCCAGTTGTCTAGTGTCGTAGTGGAGTGTGAGTGTTGTAGTGACGGCGGCGGTCGGTTTCAGGTGGTGAGCGACGCGGAGAGCGAGAGCAGCGGCAGCTCCATCGGCGCGCGGCGCAAGCGGACGCTGCCGAAGCTGAAGGACTCCGGCAGCGACAGCGACACGTCCGGCTGGGCGACCGACCACTCGGACGCGCCGAAGCCCGCCCCCGCCCCCTGCAAGCCCACCTCGGGCTTCGCGTCCGACAGTTCGGAGGGAAACTCTGATAAATGCTCCATCTGTCTAATGCGCTTTACGACACAGTTGGTGGGAACCCCCCAAAGTTGTGAGCACATCTTTTGTTTAGATTGCATAACTGAGTGGTCAAAAAATGTGAATACATGTCCAGTGGACAGAATGACATTTGACTCCATAATAGTGCGGGCTTGTGCGGGGGGTCGGGTCCTACGCACTGAACCGGTGAAGGTAGTAGAACGCAGACCTTCAGTGGAAATGCTAGTGGTTGAGGATCCTACAGTTTGTGAAGTGAGTTATGATTTGAGGATTTATAAATGATGTGATTAGAAACTAAGCACCAAGTTATTGTTCATTGTTATTTTTTATGTTTAGATTTGTGGCAGTGCTGAAAATGAAGAAACTATGTTGCTCTGTGATGGATGTGACCTTGGCTTCCACATGCAATGCCTTACCCCACCTCTTACAGAGGTAAATTTTTTACTTTCAAGCCAATATAAATGAGAAGATAAAATAGTGAGTGAATGGATATTTTTAAATGGCTTACTTTGTTACAGATCCCAGCTGATCAATGGCTTTGTCCAAACTGTGACAACATACTTGATGTGATCCATTTATCTGAAGTTGAAGATTTGTTTACTGGTTTGGTTGACATTGATTTGCCTCTTGGTCCCCGACCTGCACCTCTCCGGGAGCCAAGGAATGTAAGAAGATCATCAAGAAATCGAAATTCCCTAGACGAACCTTCCACATCATCGGGTCGCAGAGGAAGCAATGCTAATACTGATGCTGCCCCGTCAACATCACGCAGGAACCCTACAAGTCTGCGGGGTTCCCGCACTTCTACTAGTCGACGCAGTACTGGAACTCAAAGAAGAAAATATAAAAGAAGAAGAACCAAAATGGTTGTTATTGAGTATGAAATAGAAGAAAATGGCAAATTTCCAGTCACAAAAAGAGTCAAAAGAAGAGTGAAAAAACGTAGGGTATGTTTGTTCTTCTTCTTTATGAAATCTATGAAATCAAAGAAAACAACTTTTTTTTGTAGTTTTAAACCCCTTAGTGTTAAAAGTGAATATTTTTCTTTCACATGTTACTTTAGTGTTCGCGGGAAGTACATATTTAAATTAAAAAAATATTTTTATTAGTAATTTTTTTACTACTCAAGCTGCTAAGCATGGTTTTACACCACATTTACTCCAAATACGTTAACTTCGTAATTTGTTGATCAGCAATGAAGCTGTGAACTGACCTGTGTTTTGTTCATAGTATATTGCCGTATATAATATGCTTAGATACAGACAATCACGGAGCCTGTGGACTTACATTATGCATTGTGTCACCTGCGCAGACGAAGAGACGGCAGCCGCGTACGGTGGCGCGACGCACGCACGTGCGCGCCAGCGTGCGCGCGCGCCTGCAGCACCTGCACGCCGAGCGCGCCGCCGCCGCCAGCGCGGCCGCGGGCGGGGCCGCCGGTGCCAGCGCCGCGCCCGACCTGGCGCTCCGCCGCCGCCGCGCCGGCATCCCCGCGCTCAGCCTGTTCGGCGACACGCGCCAGCTCGACTACTTCTCGGGGGACGACGACGCCGACGTGTCGGAGGGCGCCGCGGCCGCCGTCGCCGCGCGCCCCGCCTCCGCCGCCTCCGCCGCGCTCGCCGCCTACCGCCAGGTCTGAGGATGCGACTCGGGTCGCTTGTGGTGCTTTTATATTATTTTTATTTAATTATTTATTAGAATGCCGACATTGGTGCTTTACGATACGACGTATGCTAAGTATTAAAGTTGTAATAAATATTATGTATGCATAAATGGTTTTGTTGATGTAGTTCAGTGCGTGTTTTAATGCGAACCGAAGTAATTACTGTGATTTTATTTCGCAGGCTCGAAGAAAAATGATCGCGATTCCGTCGCCGCCTCACGCGTCGTCGGCGCCCGATTTGCTCTCGAGCATTTTAGACAGTCAGGCCCGGCTTCATTCGAAAAACTCGGTGGTGTCCATATCGGTGGACGGCAATGTTAATATTAAAATTCAAACCGGAAAGAGTGGGGGAAAATCTCATAGCAAAACCGTGGACCCGCCCGTGGAGAAGAAGGAGCAGGAGCGGAGGGTCGATCTGACTCAGGGTGAGGACGCCGCTCGCAAGGCGCCGTCGTACCCGGGCCAGTCGCGCGGCGGCGGCGGCTGGGGCGGCGGGTACCGAGGGACATACAACGGCCGCGACCAGGGCGGCGGCAACTTCGGCCGCGGCGGGGGCTACGCAGGCGACGGCGGCGGCTACGGCGGAGGCGGCGGCTACGGCGACTCCGCCGGTGGCGGCGGCGGCTACGGCTACTCGAGCCGCCCCGGCGGCAATTTCGCCGGCGGCATGCGTCGCGACGACGGCGAAGGCTACGGGGGCTACGCCCGCCGACAGTACCCGTACCCCCCGAACGAGGACAACAACTTCGACCGAAATAATAGGAGGCCGGACTCGAATCGGCCGCAAAACTTCCCACCTAGATCGACCGACCAGGGCCGGCACAGCCTGGGCGCCGCGTGGCCGTACGGCGGATCGGCGCCCGCCGGCCCGCGCCGCGACGCCCCGCAGGCGCGGCACTCGGTCGGGGGCGGCGACAACCCGCTGGACATGAGGATGGGCCAGGTCGCGCCGCACGCCGCGCCCGCCGCGCCCCCGACCGTCGCGTACGCGCCGGAGAAGCCGCAGCCGCACCGGCCGCTCCCGGAGCCGCCCCAGTTCAAGTTCGACAAGACGCCGGACGCGGAGAAGTCGGAGGACGAGAGGAGCGACTCCGGGCTCGTGATCGACACCGAGAAGTACGACCCCACCGAGCCGACCAACGACGACGACAGCGGCGACGAGCCCGCGGCCGCCGCCGAGGAGGCGCCCAGCGGCGCGCCCGACGCGGCCCCGGCGCCGCCCGGAGCGCCCGCCGCCCCGCCCGCAGCCGCGCCCGCCGCGTCGCCCGCCGCCGCCGCCGTGGCGCAGGGCGTGCGCGCGGGGCTGGAGGGCGGCGCGCGCGTGCCGGCGGGCGTGCTGGACAGCGCGGTGCGGCACGTGCTGCAGGAGCACCGCGCGCTGCTGCCCGCCGCGCCGCCCGCAAAGCCCGCGCGCGACAGCGACGACGACTCCGACGGCGACTGCCCCAACTTCTCCATCTACTCCGCCGCGAGCGTGCACATCGCCAACGACCCGGGCGCCGCGGCCGCCGCGCCCGCGCGCCCCGCCGCCGACGACATGGCGGACCTCGTGCAGGAGGACGACTCGCCGCCGCGCGCCGAGCGCCCGCCGCCGCGCCCCGCGCCCCTCGTCCGGAGCAAGTCCGAGGAGGAGCTGAAGGAGAAGGTCTCGAAGCGGTGCCCGATCACGACCAACCCGCGGAACCCGATCAAGATAAAGCTGACCGCTCCGTCCCTCATCCGGCGGCCGGTGCCGCTGTACGACGACGAGGAGCCGGCCGAGGATCTCGAGGCGGACGTCGAGACCGAGGTCGAGAAGCCCGCGCCGAGCGACGAGTCGCGCGGGGACGAATCCAAGATGCAAAGTTCGGAAAGTCCGAGTTTGCGCGTCCCGACTGAAGATGACGAGGGGGAGTCGGTCGAGGGCGTCGAAGCTGGCGACCGCGAGAAGGAGGAGAAGGAAAAGAGAGATAGAGCCGAGTCGTCGGTTGAGAGGGAAGCGACGGATGAGGTCCCGCCGGAGCCGGCGGACGATGTAGCCGATGACCGACCCGCGGACGACGGCGAGGACGACGAGAGAGATCTCGACGGGACGCCGAAGACTACCAACGACGAGGAGGAAGTCGAGAAAGTCTCGGAGGACGTCGAGGTCGCCAAAAAGCGGCGCCCGCAGGAGGACGACTCGAGCGACTCGGACCGGGACGAGAAGCTCGAGGAGCTGGCGTCGGATGAGGACGTGTCCGACGGCGAGCTGCCGGTCGAGCGGCCCGGCTCCGACGCCAAGGAGGACGGCATCGAGAAGATGACCGAGTCCATCAGCGAGACCGAGGACGAGCGCAGCTACACGCCCTGCCTGGACGAGAACAAGTCCAAGGACACCTCGCTCGAGACCGACAAGGACAAGGGGCTCGAGGGGCTCGACACCGAGATGATATCCGAGGACGAGGGCAACGAGATGTTCTCCGAGGAGGAGCGGCGCGCCGAGCGGTCGCCGCCGCCGCCCGCGCGCCCGCCGCCGCCCGAGGACGGCGAGATCCTCGACAAGCGCAAGGAGAAGCCGGACCGCGACGAGCCCAAGAAGAAGAAGCGCAAGGACTCGAAGCGCGACGCGAAGAAGGAGGCCAAAGAGAAGAAGAAGAAGAAGGCCGACGTCGCGTTCAAGAAGCTCAGCAAGAGCGGCAAGGAGCGCAACTACCGCGACAAGGACAAGGAGCGCGACGAGCGCCCGCGCCGCGACTCGAGCGACGCCGAGCGCAAACGCAAGCGCAAGGAGAAGCGGAAGGACCTCGAGCGCTACGACGTGCGCACCGTCGTCTCCGAGAAGCGCCGCCGCGCAAAGGACCCGTTCGGCCGCGACGTGTCGCCGCACCGCTCGCGCTCGCCCTCGCCCTCGCGCTCGCCGGCGCTCGAGCGCTCGCCCGAGCCGCGCGTCCGGCGCTCGCGCTCGCCCGACCCGCCGCGCGCGCGCCGCTCGCCCTCGCGCCACTCGCACCACTCGCGCCTCTCGCGCCGCCGCCGCTCGTCGTCGCGCCCGCGCCGCACGCCCACGCCGCGCCGCTCGCCCACGCCCGCGCGCCTGCGCCGCTCGCCGTCCCGCCCGCGCGCCTCCCCGCGCCGCTCGCCCTCGCCGCGGGCGCGCGCGTCGCCCGAGCCGCGCTCGCCGTCGCCGCGCGCGTCCCCGGCGCGCCGCCGCCGCCGCTCGGCCGAGCGCCCGCGCCGGCGCCGCTCCGGGTCGCGCGCGCGCAAGCGGCGACGCTCCGGCTCGCGCTCGCCGAGCCCGCGCGACAAGAGCAAGGCCAAGCGCCGGCGCCGCTCGCGCCCGGAGCGCCGGCCGGAGCCGCGCCGCCGCTCGCCCAAGCGCCGCCGCGCCCGCCGCCGCAGCGCCGCCCGCGAGCCCGCCCGGGCCCCGGACGGTGAGTGCTCACTTTTACATTAGCGGGAGTGGTCGAAGCTCCGAACGATTCCCCGCCCCGACGGGCGCGTTTTCTTCGACCGACACCGATAAGATGCGGGCGAAGGTCATCGTTTCGCCAGGTCGGCCGAATATTGTTTTGATTTGAGTTGTAATGTTTCTCAGGAGGCGCAGCGGGCGCGGACGCGGGCGCCGGAGCGGGCGGCGCGTGGTCGCCGCTGTCGGTGGACTCGCGGCTGCTGTCGCCGCGCACGCCGCCGCCGGAGCCGTCGCCGGCCGCGCCCGAGGAGCCGCGCACGCCGCGCCGCCGCGACCGCGCGCCGCGCCACCGCCGCCCGCCGCCGCCCGGACCCTCCAAGGAGGTCAGTCGCCCCCGACCGAAGATGCGAATTCAATTTTAAATATGAAGTGACACGCTTTTAATTATTATTATTATCGAACCTCAATATGACCGCAGATCGACTCGACGTCGAGGTTCATCGAGGAAGTTAAAAATCACCCTGCCATAATATGAGAACTATCCTCGGTCCATTTTATTAAGCGTCTTTCCAGCTCGACGATTGACAAAATTGTCCCCTCCGATTGTCCTACTTTATGTACGTAAAAATTTACGTTTTTGATAAACGCGCGTTTCGATTTAAAATTATCCTATATTAAACAAATATCATACTTATATTATAAATGTGAAAAAAAAATATTTGTTCGTTCGGATGTTCGTCCGACAATCAGTAAAAGTTTGGGTGCGCGTCGCAGGTGTTCACGTCCGGCGACAACATCCTGGTGAGCGTGAGCTTCAAGGAGCAGGAGCGCGCGCGCGGCTCGCCGGAGCGCCGCCAGCGCCGCGAGCGCCGCCGCGAGAGGCGCCGCCGCCGCCGCGCGCCCGACCCCGCCGCGCCCGCCGCGCGACCCGTCGCCATCATCGACCTGGAGCGCTCGCCCTTCCGCGAGCTGACGCCCTCGCCGCGCAACGTCATCGTGCTCAGCGACTCCGAGCACGCGGAGCCGGCCGCCGCGCCGCCGCCGCCGCCGCCCGACAAGGCGCCCCACGCGCCCGACGCCCGTGAGTCTCCCGCCCGACCTTTATTTGTGGCCCTCGCAGCCGTCTTTATTTATTGAGCACCTCCTCAATATTATTTACTCCGATCGATCTTTGTGACCTCGATATTGGGTATTCCCAATGATCGAACGGAGTACTTTAGGGAGCTATGATTCGAAGTACTAAGTCAAAGTAGTTTATTTTGCAATTTGATTTACATAGAAATTTTTACAAAATTTCTTTTGAACATGGTTAATAGATATTATATCATTTAAATATATATTATATATGTATATATATATATGCCGTGCTCTTTTATTATATATATATAAATGAGCACGGCAACTATCGTTACCTCCTACCTTGTTGGATTGGTGTCACTCTTATTTATCGGGTAGATCTCAGAAGGTTGTCGTTTGTGGCTATGAGTCTTCAACCTATCATGTGCCTTCAGGAGTTCCTCAGGGATCCCATTTGGGCCCAATTTTCTTTTTAGTTTTTATTAACGATTTATCACAAGTTATTCAAAATTCCAAATTCCTTCTTTTTGCAGACGATTTGAAAATTTATAGGACTGTCCGAGATTTCAATGATTCACTATTGTTACAGCACGATCTTGATAGATTAGTTGTTTGGTCTCAAACTAACTTGCTTCCATTTAATTCGGGGAAATGTAAGCATATTAAGTTTACTAAAAAACATCTTCCACTCCGTACCACTTATAGCATGAACTCCATTACTCTCGAAGAAGTATCACATATCAGGGATCTTGGAATCATTCTTGATAGTAAACTGACCTTTTCTAATCACTTAGATTTCATTACATCTAAAAGCCTTAAACTCCTTGGTTTCATTTGGCGCAACTGCAAATTATTTAAGACCTCTAAATCTTTAAAATTTACGTACTATGCACTTGTACGTAGTTCCTTGGAGTACTGTTCAAGCATTTGGAATCCCCAATATCAAGTTCATAAAGATCGCTTGGAGAAAATTCAAAAAAGGTTTTTATATTTCTTGACTTTGCATCAGGGGAAGACGAATGAGCTTCTCACGTACCAAAGTCGTTTAGATTTTTTTAAACTTGCTTCCCTCGATGATCGTCGCTGGGTCTCTGATCAGGTTTTGTTATACAGGATTCTGACGGGTTGCATTGACTGTCCCCAACTCCTTAGTGAAGTTGGTTTCAAGCTGCCTCGAGTTGGTGCCAGAATGGCTAACTATGTACCCATGTATATTCAAAGTCATAGGACCAATTTGGGAGCACATAATGTTCTCACGAGAATCTGCGTCGAGTACAATAAGTTTTTCAAAGCTGCTGGCACTGCTGAGTCCGATTACCTACGCTGCACCTTGATGCACTATAGGCGGAAATTGTTTGCATATAAATGTGATGGTCTAAATTAGAAGTTTGTGTTGTTGTATTTTTAAATTTTAATATTTCTACTTAGTTTAAGTAATAAGTAAGTTCGAACTGTATTTTTTTTTTATTGTATGTAAATTCTCTTTAATTTTGTTTACAGTTCGGCACTGTGCGCTATTTTATACGCAGGTTGTGTTTGCCTGTAATTGTTGTTGCATTGTAACTTTATTATAAACCATTTTATTATTAAGCATGTGTGATGTAACAATGTTGGCAGACCTTTAAATAAAAAAAAAATAAAAAAATAAAATACTTTGTGGTGATTTACGCTCGTTCCATATGCAGTGCACATCCCGAGCGCGGCGACGAACGGGCCGCGCACGCCGCCGTCCCTGGCGTCGCGGGCGTCGCGGTCGCCGCCGCCGGCCGAGCGGCCCGCGCCCGCCGCCGCCGCCGCGTCGCCCGCGCCCGCGCCCGACGCCGCCGCCGCGCCGCACGCCGCCGACGCGCCCGACGCGCGCGGGCCCAACACGCCGCCCGAGCCGCCCAGCTCGCCCGACGCCTACGACCCCTTCGAGCCCACGCGCTCGGCGTCCGCGTCGCCCGCCTCCGACCCGCCGCGCGCCGCCTCGCCGCCGCGCCCCTCCATCACGCTCGAGACCGCGCAGAAGACCAACCTCTCCGCCGACGACGTCATCGACCGCCGCCCGCTCTCGCCCATGGAGAAGGTGACCTACTCCGGCTCTATTATACTGCTGGCAGTCCGTAATCGGTAGGAGGAGGATGTCATCGACTGACCGCCGCTCGGCCCCCCAGGTCATGGCGCTGCTGGCGTCGACGCGCGACGTGTCGCCGGAGCCGCCGCCGCCGGACGCGCCGCCGCCGCCGGTCGCGTCGCCGCCCGCCGCCGCCGCCGCGCCCGCGCCCGCGCCGCCGCGCATCGTGCTGCCCGACGCGCAGCGCCACCACCCGTCGAAGGGGTATGCCACCGCCATCCCACGGTTCCTACACTTTTTATTACCGTTTATTCGATCGCTTCATTTCTTAGACTACTCCGCGAGGGGGACTCGAGTGTAACGTGTCGGACCGTCCGCAGGGCGGGCGCGCCGAAGCTGTTCCTGGCGAAGCCGTCGCCGATCAAGTCGGACCCGATCAAGCCGATGCAGCTGCGGCCGGTGGCGCGGGCGGGCGCGCCGGCGGCGGCGGCGGGCGAGGGCGGCGACTCGCCCTACTCGCCGTACTCGCCGGGCGAGTCGGACTTCGGGGACCTGTTCGAGCCGCCGCCGGGCGCCGGGCGGACGCGCGCGCGGGACGTGTTCGACGCGCTGGTGGACAAGCCGCGCCGCGCCGGCAAGCCGCACGCCGCCAAGGTGCCCGTCAAGCTCAACAAGAAGAAGGGTGAGTCGACCTCTCTCCGCCCTCGACTACGTTCGACGAGAAGCGTCCGAATTCGAGTATCGCCTCGAGTCGTTGTAATTTTGCCATTTTAAAAACAAACTTGAGTGAGCAAAAAGCAGGCGATCAATTTTACCAGGAGACTCTAGGGTAAATTAAACATCAACATGGTTGTTCTTATAGCTTTTTAAATCTTACTTACACGAAATGGGTCTAGTGTTCTTCTTGGTCTTATTTTTTTATGAATTTATCCTAAAGACCCAGGCTACATTGATGTGTATTGGAAATATTTCTCTCTCTTCCTCGTCAACTGGACTATCCACTCAAAAAGATTTTTTCGAATCGAAACAGTAGTTCCTGTGATTAACGCGTTCAATCAAACAAACTCTTCAGATTTATTAAATTAATATAGATTAGAAAAATAACCATGTTGTTAATCAAATGTATGGTATGTTATTGTTCCCTAACTGTAGTTATTAAATAGTAGGTCATAATGTCAAAGTAGCTCCTAACTTGTAAAATAAAGATTTTATTTATTTATTTATATTAATGATTTATTTGCAGCATGATATTAATGATTTATATTTAACGGATTGTAACTTCCGTAAAATTAGCCCCTTAATAAAATTATAAAAAACAAATACCTAATATCTTTTAAACTCATGGTTGAATTTCCCATATAATATCATTAGAGCGATAGTATATAGATATGGGTGTCAATTGTTCTCAGGTAAAACGCAGGTGGGCGTGAAAATAGACGACGACAACCTGAAGATACTAGACGACTTGCCCAGCTCCGCCGTCGAGATGCAAGTCAAGAGCAAAGTGAGTATACTTACTTTATTCCTTGTTATTGAAACTCCATAATAAATAAATATATGAATGACTTTCTTTAAAAATATTTTCGGATTTAATTTCGTTGTATTAAAATATGGAATTTGAAAATGGATTTTGCTTATTTGTCCCTTAATTTTATATCTTTTTAACTACATATAAACCTGTGACATTTGTGTACTCGCTAGTGTGCTAAATTTTCCAAATGAAGTGTTTGTTGTTACAAATAAAATAAAATAAAACTGTGCATGTGTAGCTTAGTTGTGTGCAATGACTGTCTAATGAGGGATGCGTGTGTATAAGTCTGTTCGTCGGCAGTTCCTGAAGAAGCTGAACCGGCAGGAGCGCGTGGTGGAGGAGGTGAAGCTGGTGCTGAAGCCGCACTACAACAAGAAGCGCGTCACCAAGGACGAGTACAAGGACATCCTGCGCCGCGCCGTGCCCAAGGCGAGTACACGCCTTCACATTAGTATTTTGGGATCTCAAATTGCATTAACCCTTCAAGTTGCAGCTTCGCAATCACCATATTTTAATCCATAAAAATCAGTAAACCCAGTTAGAAATTACGAGGGAAGAATTAAAGACAGTATTGTCAATCCCCTCCCTTTTTGAAGAAGTTATAATTTTGTGAAAATTAGTTTGTTTGGATGTTTGTCCGTCGATCACGCTGAAAATACTGGACTGATTTTGATGAAATTTGGTATAAAGACAGTGGGCTGACCTACGTGATAGGATACTTTTTGTCCCGATTAAATCCTCCAACGGGATAAACCGAAATGAAGTATATTTTTATATCATATAGTGTAATGTAACAAATGTTGTTGCAGATCTGCCACAACAAGTCGGGCGAGATCAACCCGACCAAGATCCAGGCGCTGGTGGAGGCGTACGTCAAGAAGTTCAGGAAAAAACACAAACTAGGCTTAGTCTAGCGAAGCGGCCGCGCGCCTCAGATGTCTATCAGATTATTGTAATTATAATTTATGTACTGACGATGTATTTTACTTAAACGTTTATTTAAATTAATTATATAGAATAAAATCATGAATTTTAGTTAATTGGCTGTCATCTCTGCATCCCTTCTAAATTTGTTTTATCTGAATTCATAATTGTTCTTGCAATGATTTCTTCTATCGCTAACGCTATTTGTGTTCCAGTATTTATTTATTTATTGGACGAATAATTAAACGGGAAGATCCCAATTACATATTTACGCAATATGTATACACTTATCAGCTAAATCATCTTACAAGCTAACATCAACTTGTAGGTATGTATGATTATAGATTGTTATTATCATTCTATGTAAACTAGACACGCCATAGCACATAGCCAGTGGTAAGGAAACAGTTTGTACAATAATAGAAAACCTTTATTGCGAAAAGTATAACTAAATTAAAATATTGCTACTTGAATAACAAATTTTAAATATTGTCGCAAATACTTGCTCGATTACAATATAGTTAACTCTAGTTACATTGATGACTAATATTCGACGTAGTAATATCGAGTAATCTCGTTTGTATTGCAGGAACATTTCCAACTGATTTATTGTTGCGACAAGGATAGTAATATGAGTAAAACAATAGCCGTAATAGGGGCTACATCTTTGGTATTTTATACATGAATGAGAACTATCGTAGCATCTAAAGCAATGATACGCAATCTAACCAAAAGGGGTGATCACTAGCCAGGTCAGAATGCGCCTTTCAGTCCAGAATGTCAAATTCCCATAATAGCGGTTTTAAATACGACATTCTGGACTGGATCGTAGCATAGCAACTATAACAATAAAGGTAAATGATGTCATGTCAATAAGGCAGTTAAACTTTACAGGGAGTATGTTATACTAAGAGCTATTAAAAATATACTTCAAGATCAATAAAGTGAAAGACCTCGGGTACCGGACGCGGGTCTAGCGAGTGCGATGGCGCTCAGGCGGCGATCGCAAAGCCGAGGCGGCGGTTGGCGACGTCGAACTCGGTGTAGTACTTGCCGATGAACACGTCGCCCAGGATCCACAGCGGGCCGTTGGGCGGCGGGATGTCCAGCCCCATGAAGCCCGACAGGCACACCGTCTTGCCGAACTGCGACACCTGACGAATTTCAATGATAAGTTATTATAAAATCACAACCTTTTACCGCTGTACCCGGATCGAGGTCACCGAGGACGCCGTCGATAAATGAATTTATGTTACTTAGAAATAAGTACATACTCAACGAGGTAGTAAACTTACGGGTCGATCGTAAACTTCACGCCGATAAATCTCTGCGATCGTTAAATTAAATATTGTGGAATTCGTCTTGTCCAACAATAATTACCGGTCGTAAATACTTCGGTCGGCACGTGGATGCATTACATAAATAAATAAATTCATTGGACTCACACACCAATTAAGCTCGCAGCGTACTATGGATGCTGGAGAACGTATAGACCAGCTATACTCAACCTGCGGCCCGTGGGCCGCATGTGGCCCGCCGGGCCTTTTTCACTGGCCCGCGTGCAATTAAGTAGAGATAATTATTGTTAACTACATATTTTGAATTTCGCACCCATACGCAGCGCGCGAAAAAGTCATATCGGGTGTGGTCGGTGCGTTATGAGCGAAAGAGTCAGCCTAATGTAGGGTTCCGTAGCCAAATGGCAAAAACGGAACCCTTATAAATTCGTCATGTCTGTCTGTCCGCCAGTCTGTCACAGCCACTTTTTTCTGAAACTATAAGTACTATACTGATGAAACTTGGTGAGTAGATGTATTCTGTGGAACGCAACAAGGTTTTCACACGAAAATAATAAAAAAATAAAAAACTTGGGGGCCCCATAGTTGGAACTAAAACTCGTTTTTTTTTATTCATTGAACATTATACGAGTAGGATATCTATGGATTGTCTTTAAAAATGACATTGAGTTTTCTAATATATTTTTTTTCTAAAGGGAATACTTTGCGTGAGACCCTTCCAAAGTAGAAACATGTCCCCCCCCCTTACTTCTTCAATAAGAGGACGATAAAACTAAAATGAATATATAATGTACATTACCATAAAAAAACCAACGAAAATTGGTTTGAACGAAATCTAGTAAGTATTTTTTTTTAATACGACAAAAATAGAATTTGTACGGAACCCTCAGTGCGCGAGTCCGACTCGCGCTTGGCCAATTTTTTTTGCTTGCGGCCCGCGACACCATGACTAAAACGTGTTTGTGGCCCGTTTATAAAAAGGTTGAGTACCAATGGTATAGACATACTGAAATAATTTTATAAACATCCATGACTCGAGTACCTACAAATGCCGATGTTCATCTCACAGACATTTGCCCCTAGCGGGACTCGACCCCGCGACCCTTGGTTTTCGAGCCAGGGTCTCGGACCACGAGACCAACGGGCCCGTCAAGTGGATTTAGAGACCCTGGCTACAATACCGAGGGGTGAGAACGCCTCGAGGCTCATGTCCGCCATTTGTATTTTTTTTACGTCGGGCAATGAAGTGTAAATAAATACCCGGAGCACGTAGTCGGCGCCCTCGAGCGTGAAGGTGGAGCCGGCGATGGTGAAGGAGACGGGCGGCAGGCGCGGGATGAGCGCGCAGTCGAACATGTACTGTCCCGCCACCAGCGGCGTCGCGCCCAGCGCCTGGTTGAGCGCCGCCACCTCGCGCGCCGGCCCGCCCACCAGCGACGTGCCCGTGTCCGCGATCGCCTGGCAGCCCTGCCCACACATGCACACACACGCACACACGTCAGCACGGTCCCCGCATATACACGTTGAGGGGCTCGGCGGAGAATTCCCCGACGTGGGATTATAGATACATATATGATAGTATTAATGCTTTTTGATAGGGTGGCTTATTTTTCCGACTAAAATTATCAGTTTAATTATCAATTATCAGTTCAATACATAAACCATTCCTCTTGAATTACTCTATCCGATAAAGAACGCATGAAAATTGACTGCATCATTTTAAAGATTTAAGCACACACAGGGTCAGATGAAAAAAAAATTTTTTCTTTATACTATGTATGTAGTAATCCATAACTAATTAATGCTCCGCCTATAAATCAGGGTCTATGTATAGTACGGAGAGTTGCTCACGTTCTGGCAGAAGGTCTTGCCGCCGGCCTTGACCTGGTCCATGGCGAACTCCCAGTAGGTGGGCTTGGTGACGGGCACGTAGGTGAAGTTGCCGCGGTAGTGCGCCGGGTCCGACCCGCCCAGGATGATCTCGCCGCCCGACGCCGCCGCCGGGTCCCTGCAACACGCACGCATATACTCACATTCTCAATTCACATTATCAAGAAATGATTTGGCACATTTTTTATTTATCTCTCATTTTACTACAAGCAGTACGATAATTTAACCATTTCGTGTGACATTCAAATTTCTTTTGTCATAGTTCACTAATTTATATACAAAGTCAAAATGCATAAAAAAAATCCATTACAAAAAAATAATTTACAGCGTAGCCCATATAAAATGAGAAACAGTACCTATTGAGGTAGAACGAGAAGACCGGCTTGACCAGGCCCTGGTTCACCATGTTGTCGAAGACGGGAGTCACTCCGTCGACGGAGATGCTGCAACAGAGAAGGCGCGGTCAGTAGAGAAGGCGCAGTCAGTAGTCAGAGGCGGCGGCGGCGGACGCGTACCTGCTGAAGGCCATGCCGAGGATGCCGTCGAACTTGGCGGCCACGAAGGCCAGCCCCGGCTCCGACATGGCTTCCGCGAACGTCTGCCCCTTCACCGTGATGCCGCCCACCTGCAAAACGAACCATTTAACTTATCAAAGAGTTGACTCTAAACTACATACAAATGCCCTTTGTGTGACCTCTTTTAAATTCATGTATGCCTCGTCCTCCTCCAATAGGAAGACAATAATCAACTGGATTCACCACCCAATGCTTAAAGTTGCATTGTCAATCAATAATTAAAAGTTAAAAGATAACTAGCCTTCACCACTACTGAACATCAGGTTGGATAGCGGTCAAATGCCAGTCTATATTATATTCTACAAGTAAACACTGTGGTGTCGATTCCGTTCCACCCTGGTGTTGGGTTTCAGGCAATGACTACTACTAGTGTACTGACGGTGACGTCATCGGTGGAGAGGAAGCCGGAAAGGCTGCCGGAGCCGTAGTGGATGGCAAACTCCGTGCCGTTCTTCTGGTAGCTCGCCGACTTGCTGCTGTCGTACTTGTTGTGCAACACTGCAACAACCATTATGAAAAATTTATTCTATATATTTTTTTTTACCAGGAAGGAAAAACACGCATTATCAGGATAAGAAACACAAAAATTGGGTCTTAGCTCTGCTGTGGGACAATTCACCTGCCGAATGAAACTTTGCCACATATTGATATAAATAAGAGTGCATTTAGTGTACTCACGGCAAGCGATGTTGGTGTAGTGGCACTTCTTGGAGGGCACCCACAGGTTGGAGGAGCCGGTGTCGAACACCACCTTGAACGTCTGCGGCGGGTTGCCGATGGTGATGGGCCCGTAGTACTGCGCCTAAGGGGGCAACGCGCGCCTCAGTACCAATATAACATCCACCCATTCTTTTATTTATCTCTTAAGATTTGTAATATTTCTACATTTGCAGAAATGCAATATGCCTATTTGTTCATTTTTTTCGTATCAATCAAAGGTCTGTACTATATCATGAATATACTATATTTTTAACAAAGGGATAACAAAAGGACATCTTAGGGCACACAAACCCTTTTTTACAATATGTACATTAAAATTGTATAACACCAATTTAGCTTGTAACAAATACTCCATAGAACATCAGCCAATGATTGTATTTATTTACATTTACCTCTGGCATGATAAGTGGTGCAGGTTATCACGGTGCCCTCAGTGGAGCAAGCATTGACCTCGCACTGGGGTAAACAATGGCAGTGCCTTGTGGTACCAAATGGAGATACAAGTGGTACGAATTTAAACAAACAAACAGTAGTAGCCATTTGTTTGTTTTACTCAGTTTGAATGGCTGAAATTTTAATGAATATTTGTAGGCAATTCCTACTACTAACGTGCCAGATATAGATAAGGGTACCTACAGATTTATTTTTAGTTTATTCAGTAGGGAAAACTGTTTAGGTTAATGCATTATTTTAATGTTAAGTTCAAATATACCATATCAGGCCGTTTCTTTTCTTTAAAAAGAGAAATAAAATCAAATGTGGCTAATAATCATGCACTGTTAAATAATATTAATAAATGTATCTAAATTCATAATAAATGCATTCTTGCACAATAACTATGGTAAGGCAATTATATTCAAGTAATTATACATTTACTACCGTTACATAGAAGAGACGTAAAAAGTGGCACTCAAGCATGTCTTGAATAACTTCCAGTCACATAAGCATGACCAATGTTCATGAATGTGTGGAGATGACAAAACTTTCAGCCAATATTAATAGCCTAGAATATTATCTGCTCTTATTTTTATTATACTACACACTGATAAGTTAGAAGTGTACAACAATAGAATGCCCCAAATCAAGTCACTCATAAATTACAGTGAGTTTAATAATTGATAATTGATAATGTCTTACACATTTGTGCAAGGCTATACCAGACCACATAATTGTCATCCCAGTGTATTGTCCGCAATGCTGTCCATCAGGACCCCAGTCCCACTTCAATACATATTAAGTCAAACCGTAAGACAAAAAATACATACATCAAGGTAATTAGACAGTGGCTCCGGAGCTGGTCCCGTAGCAGCGTACTTCATGCGGAACATCTGCAGCTCCGTGCCCACCTCGTGGAAGTGGCTGCGCACCGTCTGGATGCGGGTCAGCGGCACTCTGCCAACAACATGGGGGCGCAATAAGTCACTAAAACCTAGCTATATTTGGTTCAATAATTGCAAAAATGCTTGGAATACACACGTACCTCATAAATTGTGCCGAACATGCGCTAAAAAGCGCTAGAAGAACTACGATAAACTTCTCCATGATTATATCACGGAGCTCTGCTCTGAAATACAACAACACGCTACATAGATACAAATACAAATAGTATTATGAACCATAGGTCAAAAAACAAAGAGACTTATGTAAGTAATAGTAAAATATTGCTTAAAGGCCCTTACTTCAATACTTATCAGACGAAGTGCGAAGTCAGTATGGAAACAAAAATATATGTCAGCACTGTTTTATTCGATTGCGACGAAAAATAATTACAAAATGACTAATCAAATTATCGAACTACCGGCGCGCAGTTAAAATTAAATGTCAATTGTCAACAACTGTCAAAATCAAATTGACAATAATATTCCTTTTTATTTCTCATTGGCAACACTATAATATTGTTTATTATATTTCCAAGATCTTTGTTATTTTCGTGGGTTTTTCATAGAAGAACTTCCTGAACAAAAATGGGGTACAATTTAAGTGCTCACCAAAATGTTTTAACCCAATGACCGCCAGACGCCTTAAAGTAATTAATTATTTCTCCCACAGCCACGCGTATACTAGCTTTTTCCGTTAATGACGTATTTCACCACCATATTATCGTTTTTCTCGATACGATAGTGATGTAACACATGTGTGACACGCACAATAATGAATTCAATTGTTAGTGTAGTGGTCACAGACCCTGGGGGCTTACTGCCAGCCGTTATAGCAGGACGGATTCCAGTGAGTAAGAGAGATGCCGCTTTACATCATGTAAAGCGGCATCCCTTTTACTCACTCGTTTAAAGATCGCTTTAAGACTTGATAGTAAGGCCCCTGACCACAGAACCAAGGGTCGCGCGCGGGTTCGAATCCCTCTAAGAAAAAAAATATGTATGATGAACATCGGCATTCGTACTCGAGTCATGGATGTTTATAAAAGTATATAATAGGGAGATATATTTAAGTATGTCTATCCGTTCCCTAGCATCCATAGGACAAGACTTGAGCTTAGTTTGGGGGTTGAAATTGGTGTGTTAGTCCAAGGCATTCATTATTTATTTATTTAGAATTAAGAATAAATAGTAAAAACTCATTAGGAACAAATTGAAAAAAAAAACCGAAGAAATTCAGATAATAAAAAGTCAATGTTAACGCCTACCAAATTCGGCATATCCTGCATTGGTCAACTTGATCTGTTCTTACAGTAATCTTCACCCTCCTTCACCACGTTACTTAAAGGGAAGGACGAGTAGTGTAGTCATTGTATTACACTGATAAGACCATAGACTATGCATATAAACTGAGGGATAAGACCCTTGTTATTGTTCTTGTAATGATGAAAGAAGACCCATGAAGAAAAATTGTTACAATAATACAATATTTTGTGATCCCTTGGAGAGAACGGTAAACTTTAATGGGCTGGGTGGCGAACCAACGAAAGAAACAACAAAATTATTGCCATTACAAAAAACATTAAATAAACCTAATCCAGTAGTGTTTCTGCTCTATACAATAAAAAAATACATTATGTACTTGATTTTTGGTATATTTACTCTACACTAGCCTATAAGTTTACTTCCATCTTAACATGTCAATCAATGTTCATTATTGGTTCTATTGGAAAACTAATCTTGAATTAACTGTAAATGATACCTTAGGCCTATTTTTATAAATAAAAATGTGGAATAATGTTTTAAGGTTTATATTTTACTTTTCAAAAGATCACAACTTTTACTTTTGTATTTTTCTTCACAATATTACATATATTTCAATACTTAACATGATCGTTTGTAATAATTCAATTTCAAATAATATATTTAAAGTTTAAGATAATTGAAGCAAAAGTATAAATATAATTAAATACATTTTCATTTGTACCAAGTACACAGTATGTAATTATTGTAATGTATCACAATACAGTACAAGAAAACAAAAGAACATAGAGTAATCTAAGAGCGCGTGCGAGCCGCGCCGCCTCTACAGCTTAGCTCGGCAGTAATACGTAGTAAGTAATGCTCACAGCAACGCGCGCTCAGTGCACCCCGCGCTGCGCCGTAAGGCACACATTTTTGTTTGAAATCTGAAGATGCAGACAGTCATAAAAATGTTAATGATCATCTGTCACGGTATTATTATCAAACCGACCATTTCAACTTTTTATAGGTTTACATTTTATCTAAATTTATTACACGTAAAATTATTCCTTGGACCAAAAAATAAGTATTATTTAAGCTGCTTTAAATATTTAAAAAAATATATTTAAAATACTTAGGTACATAGTTAAATTACAAGGACGGCGCAACAATATTGTGTAATTAATAACAAGTTCTTAAACAATACTGTACAGTATATATAATTATATAGTCCACCTTAAAAAACTAGAGCATCTTAAGATTTATGAATGAGCTCTTTCAATTCATTTTGTAAACACAATACAGATTGATATACTTTGGTCTCGTTAATATCATTTTTAGTTTTACTATTTTAGTTGGTTGCGTAAAGAAGACCTCAAATTAAAAAAAATATATATTCATGCCGCGAGATACTGGATTTTTTTTCACAATGTATGCTTGAAATTATGTATATATTAAAACATTTATAAGTGCATCCTGCACTTTAAAAAGTAATGTGCATTTGCCCATACAATGGTAGTGGCAAAACAATAAAAGAAATCATCATAAGGAAAAGTTTGTATGATTGTATTGAAAATTCAAAGAAGTGATAATGTTACACATTATTATGTTTGTCATAAGGGCAAGCGCACAGTAGTGCTAGTTCATTTTGACGTCAAGGTGTGTACGGAACAGGGGGCCAGCCGTCAGAGTGCACTGAACTTGTTAACGTACAGCTCAGAGACAGAAAAACTATAAGTATGTATAGTTTTGTATTGATTAAACTTTTGTTTTTATAACGCATGTATGTTCCTGTCAGATCATGCCTCTTCATCAAGTTCAACACCGTATTATTTCAACTTATGAAGCCAAAGAAATGACTTAGTATATTATAGTTTTACCTATCTCCCGAGGTGCAGCTCATTTGCTACAGTCCTGGTAACCATAGACAAGTGTAAGATACCCTTTCCCAGAGTTTTATTAGTAACATTTAGCTATCTCTTAATCTATATGTACAGACCCTAGGTCAATCAACAATCTTATATACATACTCATAATAATATAATATTTATAACAAAATAGATTCTTAAAGTAAATTAGATTTTATATGTACAAATATGATAATTTCTCGTATCTACAAAACCGGTTTGTATGTTATTAATTTTAGACAAGTATTTTGATTCAGAAAAATAGTTTATCGGTAGTCAAGTCGACATTTGTAAATATGTACAACGTACCTTGTATCGCCACTTGCACTATGCGAAGATTCGCTACATTATATTTTTTTGTAGATCCGGTATGTCAGCGTCGGTCGCCACCGATCGAGCCGACTCCGGGGTCGCCTCCTCGACCCCGCACGAAACAACACTACATCGCGATCAACAAGAGGACCCTGGGGTTAGCCGACGACGTTATTGTCTAATTTCCAAAGTAGGTTCTCCGGCGGGGGGGCGCGGTCACCGCAGGAAGTGCGGGTCGTCGCGCGCCGCCGCCGAGTAGAGCCGCGCGTCCGCCGACACCAGCCGCACCGAGAACGAGTTCAGCGTCAGCGGCGGGCCCGGGATGATCTCCACGTTGCCCGCGTTCGCCTGCAATCGACCAGACTAGCGTTACGATAAATTGGAAAGTCAACAATTATTTACAATTTTTAAAACAATTATGCCCGTTGTGATTATATCTCGCTCACTAATACAACAAGTTCTTCAAAGCTGCTTGTACTGCTGAGTCTGATTTCCTACACTGCACCTTGATGCAGTATAGGCGTAAATTGTTTGTATATAAATTAGAAGTTTGCATTTTAATCTTTTTACTTAGTAATAAGTTATTTCGAACTGTATTTTTATAGAATGTATAATTTCTTTAATTTTGTTTACGAAAATAGGAAAATAGGCATTGTGCGCTATTTTATACGCAGGTTGTGTTTGCCAGTAATTGTTGTTGCATTGTAACATTGAATAAATCTACTAACTTTTATCTGAATTAGCTATATAGGTTCATAAATAAATAAATAAATAAATAAATAAATAAATAAATAAATAAAAATACAACAATACATTAGAAAGAGAATTTCGACGCGAAAAAAATAGCGAGCTAAACAGGTTTATGCTCTCAAAAGGATAGCGCTGTCTCTTTCTTTTTATCTAGCCTTTTTTGTCAATCGTTTCGCACATCTTAGTGACGTCAGTCAGTCTTCCCTTAAGCGACCCTTACTGCGCTCGCGCATAAGTGCACCATGCATTAAATAATTTATTATAATAATGTGGGTGTTTTTAGTGTTTTTTATGTACTCAAGCGGTGAGTTTATTTATTAACATTTTTGTATTAAATCTTTTAATGACTGCTAATTTTTGGGATGTCATTTAATTAAAAAAAATATATCATACTTAGATAATTAATGAACAGCCAAATGCTTTAATAATATTGTTGATTATTTTTATTACAACTTACCTAATTTGAACCTACTACCTACAAACACGCCAAATGTTTCATGGTGTTTTTAATATAACTTGACAGGAGTTAATTCGGAAAATTATTATGTGATAATTGATGATTAATTTTTTTTTATGTTGGCATTTTTTTATATCTAGTTAACACACAAAATATTTTGTAAGACGCAAAATAATATTTTGTTGGTTATATTTTATACGTAGCTAATAAACAAGCCAACTCCTTCTGTGATTAATTGTAACATTTGTTTTTTAAACGTTGATTTTTATTAAGTGTAATGTGCTTTTGTTCTTTTGAGATGTTAATATATATATTTTTTTGAAATATATCTAAAATTATGATAAAGCTACATTTTGTTTTATTTCAAAGTCAAGTCATAAAATATTAACGTTTTCGTAAAGGTTTTCTGTTGTTGACTGTACATATTTACGGTCTATTGACTCACATTTTTATGATCGGGCGAGTTGACAAAGTATGTAATTTTATTTAAATTTGAAAGGTGCCAACTGGCCCGTTCGGGCGAGATAGCGAACAACTCAAGTGTTTCAGCGAGGAACACCAGAAAACGGTTTTTCTGGGGGGCCCGCGACGGAAAATAGAAAGGCCACCGACCAGGAAGAGCGTCGCCAGGAAGAGGCCGGAGACGTCGGAGGCGTCGTCGGCGGCGGCGAGCAGCGCGGCGGCGGGCGCGGGCGCGGGCGCGGGCAGCGCCGCCAGCACGCGCGCCGCCAGACCCGCCACGTCCAGCCCGCGCGCCTCCCGCGCCGCTGCATGCGCGCGCCACGCCGCCCACGCCGCCGGGCCCTCCGCCCCCGCCCCCGCACCCGGCTCCTCCGCGCGCGACCCGTCCGAGTCGCCGAGCGAGCTGCGCTCGAAGAACCCGTCGTCGTCGCTGTCGCCGTCCGCCGCCGGGCCGGGCGCGGCGGTCGTCGCGAGCTCCGTCGCGGCCGCCGCCTCGGTCGGGCTCCAGCCGGCGAAACCTGCGGAGGACGAGCGGGGCGTTAGATCGGCGTCGATCGAGACTCGCGCGGCGGGCGTCACCGGGGCCGTCGGCGGGGCGCGGGGCGCCGGCGGGGCGCGGGCCTCACCTCCCGCGTCCGCCTCGCACGCGTCGAAGCCGCGGAAATCTGAAAACCACGAGCGGGTCAGTGGGCGGGCCGGACCGCGGCGACGCGGGGGGGGCGCGCGGGCGGCCGGTCGTACCTTCGGCGGGCGGGCGCTCGGCCCGCAGCAGCCGCCGGCCGAGCAGGATGTGCCGGCGCCGCGACTCGACGACTGCGGCGATCCAGGCGGGGTCCACGCTGAACTCCTCCAGCTTCCGCAGCTTTCGCCGAAGTTCTGCGGAGAACGGACGGTTTAGTTTTATTTTACTCGAACTTCGCGGGTGCCTCGATCCGTCTCATCCGGGGACTCGACCTTTGGTCATGATGATCTTGAAGCAGCCGCCGACCAGGTCGTCGGTGCTGAAGTCGCACCGCCGCTTCCGTTCCCTCCGGGCGGGCGGGTCCGGCAGCGGGGTGCTCGAGCCGAGCGGCGGCGGCGGCGTCGCCGGCGGCGTGGGCGGCGGGCCCGGCGAGGCGGGCGGGTCCGGCGGCGGCAGCGCCGGCGGGGCGGCCGCCTCGATCGCGGCCTGCAGCTCCATCAGCGGGATGGGGCGCAGGTCGCGCGCCGGCGCGTCGGGCCGGTCCTCGAGCTCGTCGACGAGCATGCCGGCGCGCAGGCGCCAGGCGACGTGGAAGTCGGCGAGCAGGCCGACCGGCTCGCCGTCGTAGTCGGTGAGCGGGCGGTCGCCGGGCGCGAGCTGGCGCGGCTCGAGCTCGAGGTAGACGCGCGGCAGCGTGGGCGGCGGGCGCGCGGCGGCGGGCTCGCGCGCGGCGGCGGCGCAGGCGCTCAGCTCCAGCGCGCCGAACGCCTGCGCCGCGGACGCGCGCCGCTTCCGCCGCGCCGCGCCCTCCTCCGCCTCCGCGTCGCCGTCGCCGTCGCCCGGCGCCGCGGCCAGCTGCCTGCGGACACGGGAGCGGTCAGTACGGCCGAGGGCGGCGAGCGAGCGGCGGGCGCGCGGGGACACTCACTGGGTGCTACTGTGCAGCGAGTCGCTGACGCTGAGCACGTGCTGGTACAGGCAGTCGACCTTGCGGCCGTACACGCTGGCGGAGTGCTGCAGCAGCAGCGCCAGCTCGGCGAAGTTGGGCGCGGCGGCGGCGGCGGGGGCGGGCGGCTCGTCCTGCTCCTCCGCCTCCAGCGCGTGCAGCCCCGCCTCCGTCAGGTACTCCTCCAACAACTGCGTGACGACCCGATGTTAGTTATTGAAAAGAAAATCATAGTGAGTGAGGGTTTTCGCTAGATGGCAGTATGTAAGGGTAGGGTGTAACTGGTATGTGATTGGAGGATATTGAGATGACATAGACAGATACGTCAAAACTCACCAAAGACATAGCAGTTAGACCTCACGCCTACGTATTGCCATCTAGCGCATTTTTCGCAAACACCCTCGTTAAAATGATGTTTGTGGATGGCCAGATAACTAATTGTATGACTAGAGGGACCAACCCGATGAAAATTGTCTATTTATATTAGGTGGTCAAACAGGTTTAGCTAGTTTCGGTTAAAATGACCCTAAGACAGTTTTCTTTATTTATGTATTCTAGTAAGCTTATTCCGATTAAAATTTCCCACTGAGGATCTTTGATTACAAATTTCAGCTAGAATATAATAAAAGTGTATTTACGTTATAACATTTTAAAAAACATCAAACATGTACCTGCATCAAGTTTTCTGAATGAGGAAGTGACATCAAATTCAACTAAATAATATTTACACAGTGTGGACATATAAATGAGGCAGCTATTGTCTTAATCTTTGAAAAGTTCTTTTAACAAAATAGTAATTCAAACTAGTTTGCAGGTCATTGACTGTCTCATTACAGTGTAAATTAAAACATTAACTGATGGGATGGTTTATCAAAGTTTTACACACATCAGGTTATGGGGGCGATTTATAAGCCTACATAATTACTACATCCATAACCATTATACAAATAAAATTGTTATTTAGAATACATTTGTGTTATTGAATATTTTAATTTAATATTATAAATGTGAAAGTTTGTTCGTTTGGATGTTTGTCTGTCAATCACGCTGAAACTACTAGACGGATTTTGATGAAATTTGGTATACGGGGTATGGGCTGACTTAGGTGATAGGATACTTTTTATACCGATTAAATGCTCCCACGCGGGAGAAGCCGAAATCCGCGCGAACGATGTCGCGGACGGCCACTAGTATTCTAATGTTTATGAATGAACAGTAAATGTAAATGACATAAACTAATGGACCAAATATAAAGGCTTGTTCTAAATCACTACCACAATAAAAAAAAAGAGTACAACCTTGGAAACATCATAAATAATGCGAAAAGACATCTTCACATAATATGTGCTCCTCTTAGAATGTGCGGTCCTTGCAAGTTTTTGAAAGCTGACCTAAGACAAAACAGTCATAAAAATATTTTAATTTATTAATCACAAGAACACTCTAACAACAACTTGAAAAAGTTGTAAGTGTGTTGTTTTATACTTGTCTATACAAGTAATGAGCATTTATGTACCTGAGTTGTGGCTGTAGTCAATTTGAGCTATTTTACTTGTGGCCTAGAAGTGTCTCTTTTATCAGAAGACTTTATACAGGGAAATTTAAATTGCGAAGTGTACAATAACTTGTACATATTATCATAGTCATTAGCAAATATTAGTGATCCTAATTAAACACACCATAAGGTGAAGGTGAAAAACTTTATCATTGTTAGCTGAAGGCGATTATTTTTAATGCTAAGTTATTTACCAAGTGCACAAGTGAGCCCAAGGCTGTGCGCCAGTGTAATGCTGTAAGCCAGTTTGTTCATAAGTGAACACTTTTATTGATTACAATTCATTCCAAGTGTGCCTTACTTGCACTAGCAGTTTCTATTCATTATGCAGGGGTTTCAGTTCTATTGACTAGTGACACAATCACTGTAAGAATATTTTCAATATTTCCTTCCAATGTATATAAATTGGAATAAAACCTTGATTACACTAGTAAATAAAGATCACCTATGTTTATTAGTATGTAATTTTATATGATTTTTTTTATGTAACTTACTATTGCAAAATTATTAACTACCAGACATATTTTATGAATCATTGGAATTTGTACTATGCAATGTGTATTGTTAAAAATAAATAAATAGTTATTATAATTATAAGCAATACCAAAAGCTGGAAAAAGAAACAGGAAATACATGTGAATGAAAACAGTTCACATCCCATTATGGCTCATGGGCTTTTAAACCTCTTGTTTGGTGGGACCCCCTGAACCTGGGCTGGGGGCCTCAATCAATTGCGAGGCCCTGGGCACGTCCCCATGGTGCCCAGTGGGAAAGACAGGTCTGATTATCCCATCTAATATCAGGGACAGGGACAATATGGTTGTTTACTTGTTCTGACTCTATGTTGTTGCTTATTTTGTTATTTAGTTATTTTGGTGTAGAGTACCAAATCCAATCCATCATCGCACAGACTTCTGTGGTCCACATTGTACAATTTGAATCTGCATTCTTAAAATAATGTAATATTATATTGATTTAATGTACAGTCAGATTTTAATATTTGTATGCTATAAACACAAGAATTGATATTTGTATGCTATAGCATAACGCAAGAATAATGCATATTCATAAGTGATTATCACTGAAAGGAGAAAATTTGTACAAAAACGGTGACATGCAAATCCAGAACACACAGAAACAATAGCTAGTGGTGAATCTGTAAGTATGCACGCTCTGGGTCAATGAAACATATGCATTGTGCCCAGAGGCAAGATTTGCTCTGCATACACTTTCAAAGTTGATTTGTAAGTTTTTAAATATATTACAATGTAATTTTTTTTGTCATGTCCTTCATGTCAAGCAAGTCTGTTGTTCTTATGATTCAACATTAATTGAGAGGTTACTTTGAGAGTGCTCAACAGCATTTTTGATGTGATAGAATGCTTGCCATCAAGAGTGCCATAAAAGGAAATGTTCTATTAAGAAATATCTCCTCCTATATAGTAAATAACACTAGGATAATGTCGTGTGTGGTGAAGCTGCGAAGCGAGTGTGATGTTGTTTGAGCGGGCAGCGGCGGCGCGGGCCGGGCAGACGCGGGCACTCACCGCGCTGAGGTCCGTGTCGAAGCTGCGGCGGACGTCGCTGATGGGCTTCATCAGCTCCGCCACTATTTCTTCTAGTCGTTGTGAATTCATGCTCCACCGTTTCTCTCGCCGGGACAATACACGATCCCTGAAAATAGTGTCCTCTTAAAGATAACATTACTGGTGCACGACGCGGACACAACTGAAGCTGAAACACTGAATATACAGTGGCGCGAAACTTTCTGTCAACGACCCATTTTTGATTTGTTACACAATTCACTAAAATCACGTAATTATGGTACCTTATCAGTAATATAGCACTACCTCTGTATGTCAATGCAGTCGGCGTCCATTTTATAAACATAAAATCGCGTGAGGAGGAAAAACGTAATAACAACGGTGGCCATTTATTTACGTTTTTGAGGGAGACATTCCTCATGTCAAACGTTCGCGTTCGCTTGGGTATTCGTTCGGCGTTCTAAATAGTGCAATGCGTTGTTGTCTATGCTATGGTTCATTGTTAGAGAAAGAATTGATGAAAAGATAAATAATAATAACATGATAGTTTTAACAAAATGTTACAGTTAATTTAGTTATAATTAATTTTTAATAATGTACGTACGTAATTGTTACGTAAAAGGTAAGACTTTTGCCTGCATTCTATGACCAATACTAAACAGAGCAACGAAAAAAAAAAATATGTTTATGGTGGCGGCGAGATATCATACGTACTAAAATCTGTCAAACTATTATTTTTATTTCAAATTAATTATTAATTATTAATATTGAATGATTAATGTGGTAAATATCCAAGAAAATAATAATAGAGGTCACATTATTTAAAAAGAAGATCTTTTTGTTGCTGTCAAACATGGGGATGTCTCGGTGTTACTCTTTGATGAAATGCTTGCTGATACTTTTCAACATCATATTTTTGGTAAGAATCTCATTATAACTAGTTTTTTAAATTGTATTTATTAAAAGAGATATCAGGTATTCATTCCTTTCAATGCCTTATGCGCAGTAATCTTTCCATTTCTTGCAATTGCATTTAAATTATTTTCTGTCGATGTCGATGTCGGTCGTAATAGAATTATTTACAAATTTTAAGGAGTTCTTGAAAAACAATAAATACTATGAAGAAATGTTTTTATTTAATTTTCTGGTCAGCCTCAACTCCCATTTGTTATTAATGTCACAAATCTACATGTTTATGAATTTTATGATTAATGGATCAGTATTTGGCCAGCTCCATTGGATTCTCTTTACGTATCTCATTCGTTATCCTGCATTATCTCAGGGTGTGAACTGCAGCTAATAGTAATACCTAGATACCGGATTATATGCAACAAGCTTGTTACATGTTTTAAAATTTTCTGTGGTAGAACTGTATCTTTGAACATAACAGTTACTATAGAGGTAAAGGTTGGCACCACATCAACTATCAACTAAGATAACTTGCTAGAATTTGAGGACATTCGTCACATATTGTCACCCTGGTGACAACCGGGAATATAGCTGCGTTATCCAGAGTGTAATTAGTCATAATAGTGGACAAAGGTTAGAATTAAATCAATCACAGGGTTGTACTGAATATAAAATGTTTGTTTAATATTACAAAGTACTCGAGACCCGTAGACCCCACTAATATTATTAATCAGGAAGTGAGCTTGTTTGTTTGTTTTGCCTTCATGCTCTAACTACTAAACCAATTGCTTTGAAATTTTAACCTAAGTTAGAAGTCTAAATTAAATAATAGGGTACTTTTTATCTAGGGAAAAGATTATACTTCCAAGGGAAAACAAAAATATTGTTTGTTTGATGGATGGATTGCAAACAAATATAAACATGTTAATTTAGAAGTTAAATGATACGGTAATGATCCACAGAAAATGAGGAATTCCCAATTTAATACAATTTGTTTCATCAGAATTTGACGCGCCCGCACCTTCACCCAAAAGCGGAAAGCTAGTGTTACATAAACTAGCAGCCGCCCGCAACTCCTTCTGCATGGATTTCAGTCTTTAAGCCTTTCTCGACAAATTAGACTATCCAACACCAAAATCTTTTTTAAATTCGATCCATTTCATCAACATCATGTGAAGGCAAACAAACAAACTTTCCACCTTTAGCGATCATGATGATGTAGTCCCATCTGATTTCGGCCACGGCGACTGTCTTCAGCTCCGGTCCTGTCGTTGATGTGCTCGCATGGGGCTTTATATAAGTTTAGATTATTTGTACCATATATAGTAGAGACAACGGTATCGGTAGCATTGTAGCATCGTTTGACTGGCGATGCTTATGCGCAGTGCGTGGGCGGCGGCGCGTGCGCGTTCGCGGCGTGGGCGCTGTGGGAGGGCGGCGCGGGCGAGGAGGCGGGCGCGCGCGCGGGGCTGTGCGCGCTGCTGGCGTGGGGCGGCGCGCTGGCGCTGGCGGCGCTGGCCGCGCTGGCGGGCGCCGCGCGCAACTCCGCCGCGCTGCTGGCCGCCGCCGTGGCGCTGCTCACGCTCACCGCCGTGGCCGAGGCCGCCGCCGTGTGGTGGGGCGCCGCGCACCTGCCGCAGCTGCGCCTCGCGCTGCTGCAGCGCCTCGAGCGCACCGTGCGCGCCGACTACGGCGTGCTGCCGGCGCGCACGCACCTCATCGACGCCATCCAGCAGGGGGTGAGGCCCGGTCGCTCGTCTCGGTTCGGGGCCGATTTCACCAGTCTCCGACTAGTATCCAATAAAGCTCCTCGGCGGACGGTAGACGACATACCTCTACATGTTTCTTTCTCTCAAATAATTATGTTACATAAACCTATGCGGAGCGGGTGAAGTCGGTTCGACAAGAGATTCTTTTTATCGTCGGCGAGCGAGCGGGAGGTGACCGGCCGTGTCGCGTTCGTTGCAGCTGGAGTGCTGCGGGGCGAGCGACGCGCGCGACTGGCAGGGCTCGGCGTGGGCGCGCGCCGCCGCGCCGGCCGCCGGCGCGCTCGACCTCTCCGTCTCCGCGCCCGCCGCCTACTACTGGGTGCCCGCCTCCTGCTGCGTGGTGAGTACCTTCCTCACTCCCGTTTTCGATCGGAGAGGGAGACGGGGGCGGCCCGAGTGAGGAGAAGCGAGCGCGGCCGCCCCGTTCACCCCCTCGACGAGCACCGCCGACCGGCCCGAGACTCGGGACGGCCGGCGGGCGCGGCGGCAGGCGTGACGGGCCGGTGTTTGCGCAGAGCCCGGAGGCGGAGGCGTGCGCGCTGGCGCGGCGCGTGCCGGCGGCGTCGGGCGGCGCGGCGGGGCTGCACGCGGCGGCGTGCGGCGCGCGCGTGGTGGCGGCGCTGGCGCGCGCGGCGCGGGCCCCGCTGGCGGCGGGCGCGGCGCTGCTGGCGGCGCACGCGGCGGCGCTGCTGCTGGCGGGCGCGCTGGCCGTGCGCGCGCGCCCCGACACCGGCTACAAGGCCTAGGCGCCGCTCCCCTCGCGCCCCGCCCTCCCGCCGGCTCCGTTCCGGAGGCGACCGACGCCCCCGCTGCTGTCCGCGTCGATCCCCCGAGGAGATGCGACCTTTCGCTGAGACACCCCTTCCGATTAATTTTATCCGTAGTTTTTTACGTAATATTGCCGTAGATGATGTAGATGAACCCGAGAGAGACGTCTCTCGGGACTGCTCTGCGGGAGTTCCCGAGTCCGCTCCGTTCCGAAATTCCCGGTCGATCGGCTCGATCTGCATTTAGTGAATCGGTAATCTCTTCTAAGACTGATGAGGATCTGATGAATCGTTTGAGGGCTATTTTTTCGATCTCTGTCTAATGGGGAATTGAGATTTTGATAATTCTGATTAATTTTCAGAAATGTTTAATTAAAATTTATACTCCAAAATATATCCTCCTCCCGAATCGGCGACGCGCCGAGCGGAGCGGCCGCCGAGTCCGGGTTGGTAGTCTTTTATACTTGCATATTATATCTATGTAGTCTACGTTGATTTATGGAGTCGTATATTTATGAAAGTCATACTTGAATAACAAAGAATAAAGTTTATATTAATGTGTAAATGAATTAAACTATTACTTTGTATTAACCATAGGCTAATATAGAAACGTAACCAAATGTGTGTTAGATTTAAGGTTAATTGATATTCATAATGTAGTACTTTTGGTCCAATATTTATTTATACAAATGAGAAAGTTAAAGTTGAGGCTAAATAAATAATTCGTTTTGTGAGTCGATGGAAATCACCTCCTTGAATCGTGATCTCGACGTAATAATCTCGAAAGCATAAAGAGGCATATTCTACTTATAGAAAGTAGAAAAACTATATTTACTGTTTGTGAAATATTTTATTTACAACTAAGGTGACTATCCCGTGTCTTGAATGTTTTCAATCACTGTCGGTGTTGTAGCTGGAGCGCACAAGTGACCGCTGTAGTAGAATGATTGTCCCCATAGACCGCCTCTTCGCACAGTGTCACTAGTTAGACTTCTTTTTTTTGGTATTTTTATACTGAGCGTAATTGATTCTTGTATGAACGCAATATTAGTAATTCGTGTGCCTGTTGGTATGAAGAGCTACTATTGTGGCCTATAACTGTGACATCTCGCGGCAGAAGAGCGGTCGTTATTCTTTCGTGCACAGGAGCATTATCCTAAACGGTGGTAAGCCACCTTGGGCCTTTTGTGAATCTAATGGTATCAGAGTCGTTTCCGCATACTGGACTTGCTTATTGCTGACTGAGGTAACGTTGAATAAGTTTTGTATCGTACTTAAGTGTGTGTAACGTTTCTATGCGATTGTTGAAGCTGGGGCGTTCTCTGTTGACCAAAGAGCCGCGTTCTCGACCTGTGTGACTAAGACTGTACTTATCTCTGTACCTACTGATATTAATACTCTAATGAGCGCCGCCGCGGCCCGGCGCGCGTCGCTGTTCCGCCATCAACACTACATGACATATTTTCAAAGACTGAGCTAAAGCCGCATATTATGTATGTATGCGATAAAGTCATGACAGTTTCCCCGCCGTACGAGCGCGGGCCGGGCGCCGCGGCGCTGCCGCCATATCTACATGTACAACAATAATAATATAGGCTTTAATTTGAGACTGATTTACTTTACACTTTATTTCTTGTTATTTACATTCATAACTAACACATATATTATGTTACGATTGAGTACAAATATTTAATAATAAAAACTAGGTTTATATTATTTCCAAAATTGTATTTTGTATTGTTGCTTTACATGATTTTGTTTGCTTTTGACTGATCTTTTTTAGAATTAAGTGCGCCGGCCGGGTATCTTTATTTTTTTTTGTACTTACAGAAACAATTTTTTACGAGTTTATGTAATCCGCCTATTCTTTTAATTTTACTACTTTACCTATTAATTCAGTGACAGCTGTGTCATCATTTACTAAGCTAACTTAACCAATTTTCCTTCGTTCATTCGCAAGTATACTTTTTTCAGTCAGTGTTAAATACTATTTACCTATGTTGAATGTGTAGCGTAGTTGTAACGGCTTGATGTCACCAAACGGCAGCCGCCGCGTCGCGCAGGAAGTACCCGTGTGTGTGGTAAATGATTATCTGGCCGAGCCCAGCAGCGCGGCGCGGCGGCGGCGGCCGGCGCGTGTGTTGATGTGCTTATTTTAGTTGTAAGGACTAACGTGAATGTCGCGCGTGAAGAAGCCGTGCGCCCGCCTCTCGCAGCTAATCCACTGTACTTAAAGTTTGTTTGAAATCCGCATTGGTGCCAAAATTAATAGGTACTATATATTCATTTGGTCAAGTTAATTCTGTTGATAAAAACGATACTGTTTTTTTTTTTCCTGCCTTCCTAAGTGGTATAAATTCTCGTGTGCCATAAACAGGGATAGGGATATCAGTAAGCAAAGGCTGCAGTTGTGTGACGGCGCGCGAGCGGCGGCCGCGCGGCCGCGTGGTGCCATGTAGACTAGCCCCGTTATTGTCGGTCACTAATCGTTTATTCTGATTTCACACTAATAAATGTACCTTATTGTAATACACTGTTTGTTTTATTTATTCATCGTTCATAGCAAGATAATAGGTACACTACAAACCTACCACACTACATTACTAAATCTGTAGCACTTTGCGAGTGTAGGTAAGAAGACCGGTAGTGTAATGAATAAACTTCCACGGTGTGATTTTTTATGAAGCTATACAAAACTCATTGAAATTCTTCTAAACATCAAATCACACACCAGTAACCAAAGCTATCGCTGTGTTTTGTAGATGTTCAAGACAGGATCAAGGAGACTTGTGAGACCACTAATGATGTCAGAAAATGCAATAAGTGTTGGTTCTCGAAGGTGCATAAGTAAGGTAGATTGTTGTGATCGCTGGTCTCAAGGTGCAGTGTGATGTCTGAGCGCGGAAGGGAGGCGTCAGTCGTCACCGGCGGCGGCGGCGCGGGCAGCGCATCAGAGCCGCGCTAGCACGCGACCTCTCGTCAAGTCCCGGTGCGAGCGCGCGGTGAGAGCAGCGTTGTTTGTGCATCTGGCGCACCACAGCAAGCGGAATCACCAGATCAGTTGTAAAACTACGGGTCTGGTGATTGAGGTACCGACCTTGATGTTGTAAACCTAGATAGATACCTATCTACTCATTTTGTATTTACCATTTTTCTCAATTAGCTTGTACCTAGGAAGGTGTTTACAATTAAATGTTAAAATCTAAAAGTTTGTAATTTTTTTGCATCTTACAGTGGAATAATTATAAGAGTTTTTTTATTGATAGCAGAATAAGGTTCCTACAACTTCTACTGTCAATCTATGAAGGCGAATTTGTTTCACGTTATGTTTAGGTATAGGTATTGTAAAAGCTCGCTATCGGTTATTCAATGGTATCGGTAGCTTATTCAAGTCACCGAATTCTTTGTTATTTGAATACCTTCAGCAGCGCGCGTCTCCGCCCGTCGGCTGAGCTGTAATTGTCGTTTATTGAATGCTTAAGGGTCTTTAATTGCGGCAACGAGGCGCGCGCGCCGCTCCCGCCGCGATCGATCCACAATGATGGACCCAGCGGCGAATGGGACGCGGCAACGGCGCCTATGACCCGCCTTCAATTTGGAAGCAAGGACGAGCCGGGACTCGTTAAGTAGGCGTAATTTGATTAGCAATCGGTTGTCTATTTGTCGAGGAATTTTCGGTAGCTACAGAATATTAGGCAAGAGGCAACACGCGAGCTGGCCTAGCCTGGCGTGCAGTGAAGGTCGATGCAATATAGGTTACCTTGCCAAAATTAATTTCCATTTGAGTAAAAAGAAGAACGAATCGTCAGCGTGATCAAGTGTTGAAAACACTAGGTATATTTTGTTTCTTCTTGGTGGGTGGTGTTTGTTATTTCCTAAGCAAAGCATGTCAAAAAATCTAAACAAACTGAAGTAATGCCTTTATCTCTAGGTACTTACCAAAATACTTACTTATTATTAACTTAGGTTATTACTGACTAGCGGCCGCCCGCGACTCCGTCCGCGTGGATTTCGATTTCCAATAGCCTAAAGCCTTCCTCGTCAAATAGATAATCCAACACAAAAATATTTTTACAAATCGGTAGTTCCCGAGATTAGCGCGTTCAAACAAACAAACTCTTCCAGCTTTACGTACATATCAGAAAAAAAACATCAATTAAAATCAATTTATCTTATTGAGGTTGAACCTGAAGTCGTGAATAAAATGATTACCCTGCTAGGTAGGTGTAGGTAACTACGTGAAACTAACATGAAATAACCACAGGTTTCTCTATCAGTGCCGAAACTAGGGCGGTGCCAACGGTGCCCAGGCACAGGGCGCAGACCCTGGAGGGGCGCAGAAATGACCAGACTGGTAGATACTAGGGGCGCAGCTTTGAAAGCTCGCACCGGGCGCATAAAAGGCTAGTTACGTACGGCACTGTTCTCTATGCTTGAAAAGATAAACCTACCTAAGTTTTTAGGGTTCCGTAGCCAAATGTCAAAAAACGGAACCATATATTACAATTTACACTTATATTATAAAATAAAAAAAAAAGAGAAAAGGTTTGTATTTTTGTATGTAACGAATAAACTTTAAAACTACTGGACCGATTTGAATAACTCTTTCACTGTTGGATAGCTACACTGTATCCCGGTGAACGTTGGGAACTTTTGATCCCGTAAATGTGGAGGGAAGAGGGGGACATTTAAAAAAAATTGTAGAGGGTGAAATTATCTAAAAATTGAAATGACTGTGTCTCTCTGTCGTCCGTATATCGCAGCCATTTTTCCCGAAACTAGTATAAGAACTACCTATGCTGTTGAAACTTCGTGAGTAGGTATATATTCTGTAAACAGCATAAAGATTTGTAAAAGAAAATTAAAGAGGCAAAATTAAAGGGTTTCCTCATAGTTAGAACTGAACTTATTTAGGTTTTTTTAATTAAACCCATACGTGTGTGTGGGGTTCAATACAAAGAGTACAAAATTTATGGATTTGATTTTGGGAGCGAATCGGTCAATCCATTTAGTTGACCCTCGGCACATGTAATGGTTTGGATAAGCGGTAGACTTTCCGACATTTTCTTTATACGTTCCTAAACAAACTCTGTTTAGAATTAGTATATAAATGAAATGCCTACTAGTAAATTAATATGGATTGAAACAAGGGAAAAAGAACAAGAAGTAGTGTAAGAACATTATTTTAGTAAAATAAGAAATTAAATATCAACGAGTAAGGTACGCGCGGTTAACGGAAAAGTTTCGGGAAAGCGCGCGCGCGCCGTGTTTTTCGGCCCGTGCGAGCCGTGCTTGTATGTTGTAACTTTTCTGTACGCACGCACCTGGCTGGGCCCGCCCAGCGGAGCAGCGAGCGAGCTTTCTGTAGGAGCTTCAGCGGGCAGGGGCGCGCTCGCGTCGGGCGGGCGCGGGGCGCGGGGCGCGGGAGCGGGCGCGGCCGGGCGCAGCGCCCGCCGCGGCGATCAGTGCCTTAGCAGGCGCCGCTCCGATCGCGCGACATGCCGCCCTCGCGCCCGGCCGCGCTCCACACACGTGCCCACTGCGCCAGCAACTGGTGACCGCCGCGACCAGACGCAACCCTCGCCCCAGCTCCAGCCTCAGCCATGGCCTGCGCCCGCGGCCTTTGCACTGCCGACAAGGTCTTCATCTTCATCAACATCGCCTTCGCGGTGAGTGACACGATCACCCGTTTGACAACAATCAGGGAATGCATTCGTCCCGCTTCTGGACGGTCGGGAATGTGCCAGTGAAAGCTTTAAAACAGGCTCTTACTTATTATTCGTGTTTGATGATAAAAAAAGTGTAGTGCATTACCTATCATATTTCAATATGCACTAGAAAACAATGGTTGAAGTGCATTGATATACAAAAAAAAAACCCATTTCAATGTTGAAGTGATTTAATATTTTCCTATTTTTAAATATGGAACAAAATGTTGTCTATAGTAAATACCTATAAACAGCGATATTTATTGAAAACAAACAATGCCTAAAACGAATGTAAATCGTAATATGAGATCGTAATTGGAACTTCATAAAGCTTAAATTATAATTTAAATGAAACACGACGTATGATTATATTATTATTAGTCAGCTGGATGGTAATTTGTTTACATTAAGTTATTAGAGATAAGAGCTAGTACTCGTACTCGTTGATAATAATGAAGTGGGTCTATGTCGGTCGTTCGGTCGCGTCGTCGAGGCGTTCGTAAACAACGCGCGTTCCTGCCGCGACGCCCGACGGGATGACGGGAAGACGGGAGCATGCTACCGCGGCCACGACCGACTCTGACAAAAACCAGGACCCTCGGCTGCCCGCTGCCTACCTGCCGCGCGCCGCGGGGTGACGGCTCGGTGACTAACACGGGGAATACAATAAACACAACGTACGAGTTTTACAATATTATAATTTCATTATCCTTAAAGACTAATTTTACGTTGTGTAGCAAATAACGTGCGAGTAGGTAGGTACCCCAAAAATTCAATGGTATCAAGTTTTAGAATGGCTTAATTTGAGAAAATGAAAGAACATAATCTTACTCACGTGCTATTTTAATGATCGCTAGACTCACAACTTTACATGTATTATTACAAATTTAAAATATATAGGTATGTTGAGATTAATCTCATTATTTGATGATATTTTTTACTATAAGTTTTATTACAATTGGATATACATAATGTACCGTCAATCACGTGTAGGCATCTTCTTTAATCTGAGCCCTAAGCTGACCCAATATGTGACCTACATAAATGTTTATTATGAAAGTTATCGTTGGTGACATATACATAATATTTTGGTCGCCTCTCTAGGACATGACTCCAGCTTCCGGTCTTCCCGCGTTGTGGAAATGCAATGTCAACATTGACATTGCGCCGTCGCCAAAGTTGCAAAAGTATTTTTCCTGTACGAAGTCTAGTCACGTTCGCTACGATTCAATTCGGCCAGACGTTGGTTTCCCTCAGATGCCACGTAATATTAGGTAATAACTCATCACACGCTTACGAACATAGTAGGTAGGTACCTATATAAGCACCGATCTTATTCCTCTGGGAAACGAGATTCTCATCAATTTTACGTTAAGATGGTTTCGTGACAAGATTTTTTGTCGCCCTCTGCTCGACCAATCCATCAATATCAAAACGAGGGGTAGATGAGCTACGTTATGAGAAAAGTCAAGGATCGTTTGGTAATCAGGGGTTTAAATGTAACACATTAAACACATACGAGTACATTCGTATCACGAGCCTGTACTCGCATGTGAGCAGCTCTCCAGTTGCACGATCGGAATGCATTCTTCGAATCGAGCCCACGAATTACCATTCCGTGAATAGCGTCGCAGGCAAGAAGTCCTCGGCACATTTTCAAGTAAAATTCTTAAACTAAATTCTAATCATCTACATACGTTTCAGATGTCACCTTATCAAATAGCGATAAGGTGACATCTGTGAAATCTTACATAATTGCAGAGAATAATTGAGATCCAAGTTGACTAAGATATTGGATCAACTAGTAATATAAGTTAAACGTTATAAATCCCCTAAAGATGTTCCCTGTGCGGTTCATAAGAATTAGGTAGAGTCGCGTCGCCGACTGAACGATGTTCGCGAACATGTTCTAAATAAAATGTGTTTCATCGAGGGACACTTTAATCCAGAGTCTTAGTGCGTCGTCGTGAGCCTGATCCTACGGAGGGATTAAACGTTATTATCCTATAGGTAGTATCATAATATTTCATACGCAGCCTCCGAGGAGCTGTAGGATGACTTTAATAATGTTGGTTTATTAAACAATTTATTCATTTAGGGCGGCAACTATTATTTTGTTTATAACATGTATTTGAAAAAAATCATATTCGTCCCAAGTAAGATACCTTTTTTAAACACGTACGGTTTTTTACCTATCGAAAAACTTCCGCTGAATTCAAATAATAAACTACGTTAGACATTCCAATTTATATGTAAATATTTATAGATGCCTTTAAATATCGGTACTATCGGTACCTAGATTACATAAACAATTCGAATTTTGTCCACATTTTCTTTATATTTACTCTATTCAGTCGATAGCTGTTATCAAGAAAGCTGTCACATAATAAATTCTTATAAAAGAACCTGTCCTTCCATAATAATGACCCTGAACTTGAAGTTGCTCCGGTTTGGGTTAGTATTTAATTCAGGCACCAGTGTTGCTCCTTGCTCTACTAGGCATTGCATTGAGCCGACAGACATTCCGTCGATGGGACTAGTCCGGCACAAGGTCAGTTCTGATTTGTGTTCGAACGCCAATTTTACGCGTTTTCAATAGCCAACCGACTTCAAGGCCGAAACACTTATTGTTTGAGATCATGTTCTCTCAAATAACTTGTTTATTTTAAACATTATTTTTACTTTGCAATTGATGGATCTAAAAAAAAATATTTAAAATGACCAACAATATAATCCGCGTATTTTAGCATACATCCTATAGGAGATCACTGATCCTATCAAAAGGAGATAAATTTGTTTTAATCGCAAAGGTCCAACCTAACGGTTGCTTACGCGGCGCTCGCCCCGCGCCAGGTGCAGGGCAGTACCGGTTCCGTGCTCCCTGGCCGCTGGGTTGGCTATCGTATGACGCAAGGCCGGTCCGCCACTATTGGGGAGGGCTCCAATCTCGAGCCTCTTATTTGAGATCCATCGAGTGCATCCAACTCGGCGTCATCACACCACTGTGTCCTAACCTTTAAACCCTTGTAGAACCAGCCTTTTTGTTCTACAAGCAATGGCCGACACCCAGTCGGTTTAAGCAGAGTAAAGCCGAACAAGTGACTAGTTTCAAACTTTTATATCCTTTATTCAATTAGGCTTCATAGAAGCACGTATGAATCGACCAAAGTTACAATTGTGGCTCTATCACTGTTCGACTTTGTTGTTCAAGTATGTTACTGACGGAACTGACAGTGCCGATCGCTCGGGTGTGGCCACCCTAAGCTGTGCGCTCGGGGCAAGGCTGTCGCCGGCGAGTTATTGCATGCATCATTCGATTCTAATGGCCGCCTGAGCCGTCTCATCCGACACTTTATAACTTTTATAACAGCTATCATATAGGTGCGCTGTGTATCTCTGGCAATGTCTTTTTTACGCGGTGCTTATAATGAAAGAGATCTCAATATTCATTATCATCAGATGTAAGGACAGCATTCTGCAGTAACTATAATCTTGTCCTGCCATTTCCGCAGCTAATAATCCATAGAGTCGAGCACAAAAGCCGCCAGATGAGGATTTCCAATTACGGCCGTACACTATAAAATAACAGTGTATACGGAATTGGCAACTTAATTAGCCGAAAAAGACAATGAGACAAGTTTCTCTGATTAGGTATTGTCTAATAATTGCAATTATCTCAATACTTAAGGTTCTTTGTTGTATCTTAAACGTGAGGAATCGAATATGGCAAGATTTTTAAAGAAATCGTGAGCAGCATGTTTTGTATCTTATATATACGCAAACCAATCCGCCGACTTTCATTTTATTCAATTCATTCATTGCTTTAAGAGGGGGTGTAAAAAATATCGCGTATTTTCAAACACATTTTAAACCTTGTAAATGAACTTCAAATGACCCGAAAAAAAAATCGTAGATATTCAAGCATCGTTCCTAAATAGTTATCACAGAAAATATTGAAAAAATTGCAATTTTCATTGATAAAAAAAATCTTGAAGTTGCGTCTGATTTGATTTTTGGTTACATTTATTTCCGAGACGATGCATTTTGGTGAACCAATATTTTGGCATATAATATCAAATTATATTATCTAAATATTTATCACAGAACATTTTGAAAAAATATCATATTTTACGAGTAATTCAAAGAAAACTAGTTTGGCGCTTACTACGTTCATATTCCGCGCAGTAAGCTATCGTCTGTCGCACCTGGCGCGTGCTCACAGGCATGTTTTGTTTCATCGGTTAGTCGCAACCTCTCCGTTGAGACGAGAAGACTATGATTCAGTACTCTCCCGGCTCGAAAAAATATTTCGTAAAATTATTATAAGGATTGACGTGAATGACGGATCGGCCGAGAGCAGTATATGCAAGAAAGAACGATGCTTTCAAATAGTCGCTTGTTGGAAGGCTTAGTAGCAATTTGAAATTTAAAGTTTACAATTCCAGCCTAAACTATTAAAACTTATTTTTCATAATCAGTCTTTTACTGTGTACAATAAATGGACGAATAAATTAGGTGTTGCAGCAATATAATGTGTAAATAATTTATTTTGTGTATTACTGTTACTAGATAAGAGATTTACGATTTAGAAGTTTTTGTTTTGCTCCTTTGAAACGTGACAATCTATACATAAAATATTTTAATATTTAAACTGTGCAAAAGGAACTGTATGACATAGTGAGAGTACGAAAGAAAATGTATTGAAAAATAATGTTTATAACGAGGCAAGCTAAATTAAACCCGTTCAAATATGTTTACCTACGTTTTTTAAACTAGTATAATAATTTTGTAGAATTAAGAAATTTAGGAGTACTACCCATTCCATTAAAGTAAGAAATAGTTCTGCCGAGCGGTCGATCCAGCTCGGGTACCGAGCTCCTAACCACACTGTGTTGGTGTAGTAACGGAACTATATATTGTGGCGATGCAGATGGGGCCTTATTTCAAAACACATTAAAATCAACCAGGCCGTAATCATTGTAAATATAGCACATTGTAAATTAATTTATGTTCATTAATTCTTACAAGTTGATGAACAACGATTTAACACGTCTTTTTTTAAACCTACTAGCACTTAAACGGGCCTGGCCGTTCTCTCTGGAAATGGAAAATACAAAATATAAATCTTTTTTAGGGTTCCGTAGCCAAATGGCAAAAACGGAACCCTTATAGTTTCGTCATGTCTGTCTGTCTGTCTGACTGTCTGTCTGTCTGTCCTGGCTCGTTCTCCGCCGTTTCTGAACCGATTGCCACGAAAATTGGTGGAGAGATGCATAGTGATAATTCAAGAATTGGTTTTTAAAATAATCGAAAAATAATTATTTTTTACCCCCCCCTACCATACATCTAAAAGTAAATTCGAAAAAAAAATTCGACTTACCCCATCGTGTGGGGTATCGTTAAAAAGGTATTTTTAAATACAATAAAACTTGCCTTGAAACCATGTGGATCAAACAACCCAGTCTCGAGATATATTAATACAAAGTTAAAATTAGAGCGTCCCCCCCCTTAACTTTTGAAATACTGTTAAAATAATTCTGAAAAAAATGTCCTGTATACCTCCAAGTAAGTACTTTCAACGAAAACTATAGCGAACTCTGTATCATACATAGTTATTTTTATACAACTCGACCAACTTATGACGTGCAGTTGCCCGTACTAAATGGTGTCTTAAGCGGTCGGGCCATCTTTTAGCTACGGAACCCTTTTATGGGCGTGTCCGACACGCTCTTGGCCGGTTTTTTTTTATTTTTTTTTTATTGCTATTGGTTTTCAGATACGTCAGTTAAATAATTAAAAATCTAGAATAATAAGAATGACATGGTTCTCATTCTTATTCATGTGCACAGCGACTTGTCGCTGTTGTCAAATTCTTGAATTTGATAAATTCACAAATTATTGTCGACGTTATTTAAAAACTCTTGTATCTTATAATGTCCTTTTCTCTTTGAGCAATTCTTTATTTTAAGTCTAATTATATGTAAAGGTGCAAAATTACGGTTTACGGTTTAAGACATTTATTTCTCAATTACAGAATACATGTTATTCACTTTCACTGAGAAACTTTTAATTATTCTGTACGTTTAACACAAGCACTAGTAGTAACTAAGTAAATCATTTATTAGTAGATCTGAATTTATGTAAGTATTTTCTTAAGTATTATGTCCATTTTTCTCAATTTTAATGAGGGTATTTGTCTTAATACACACAACAATACTCGAGCGAGAAAGACGAGTCAGTCACAGTTCTATTACGTATCGAAAAACAGTTGCTATCATAGATGCCATTTGCTGCCATGTGTGAGGAATCATGCAGATTTAAAACATGTAAAGTAAAATAAAAAATTGGAAGACGTAATTAAAATTTAAAGATTAAATTAAAATTCACAAAGATTTTGTAGTTAAAAAAACATATTATACAATTATTAATTAAATAACTTGCGCGTACCTTTGCGTATTAATAACTACCAGAAAAAAGTACAATACAAGTGACTCAAAGCATAAACAAAATAAATCATTATAATACTAACATTTATGTATTACTAGCTTTCCACCGCTTAGTTACGTCATCCTGCTTCCAATACTCTCTTTGACAATTTTTATCTGATTTACTTTGAATACTGTGCGGAATCGCCCGAAACAAATTGAAGTGGCGACCTCTGTCTCATTGCGTTGAAGTCGTAGGACGAGAGGGGGCCGAGGAAGCGCGCGGGTGCGATCCGATGGGTGTCGAAATTGATGCGCCCTCTTAATAGATAACTCTTACATTGAATCTCTTATTTATATCTTAAAAAACACACATGAACTTTATTCTTCAAAAGAAATCGTTATTGAGTCAGTATTTCAATAGAGTTAGCGTTACAGTGAACATTTAACGAGCCTTTTCGATTTTTCCATCAGAATCGTATCTGTTTCCCGAATTCGCAAATGGGAAGCTGAATTGCAAATGCGAACATATCGGCGCGGTTGGAGTGGTGCAATTACTATACGAGAAAATTGCCATGAAGCAAATGCATCGCGAATTCAATTAGCACCAATAAGCGGCGTAAGTGGCTTTAGGTGTCGCAGGAGTGCCAGCGTCCTCACTCGCGTCCTCGTCCTGCTTGGCGCCTAGCATCTGGCTCACTCTGCATCTGAACAAACATTGCGACGACGCAGCTTGCTCATGGGCAACAATTTGTGATGTCCATCAAGTGAAGCATCAGAAAAAAATTAATAAATCAAGTCGTGGAATTTGCGCGCAATGCAGTCACATATTTTAGCAGTCGAGGCGAATTCTTATATGTGTCACACATTGGTCACAAATCACAAAGATATAGACAGTCAGCTGCACGTTCTTACTCACTCGTATAATACAACAATGTTGATGGGTGTTTTAGACGGTTTTTTGCAGGATCATGTTATCTTAAAAAAATATATTTTTCATGAATGTGTTAGGAATAAACTTGGCTATCACTTTATTCCGGTTATTAAGTCAAGTAACCTGCAGCTGTGGCGGGTGCGACCACAGCTCACTCCGATGTTTACTTTCAACCGCGCTCTATTTGACTTTCATGAAGCTTGTAAAGGCAAATTGAATAAATGAATTCCAATTTGTTTTAATTTTCGAAGTATTCACGATTGGCAGAATACGCCTAATCTTTTCTTCGTACTCATTGGGACTTAAGTGGAGGAAGTTTAAATGCAAATAGGATAGAACATTTCACTGCCACATCCGGCTGTTCATTGCGGAGAGTAATAATTAGAACGGCCAATGTTCTATATTCATCTGTGGCAAGCGTTGTCAGAATTATTGTAGGATTAATAATGGAGAACACAAATATTAGGTACACTGTTTTGTACACGGATTTTTGTAAGATATTAATAAATCAATTAATAAATACATACATACATATACTTACAGGTAGATACTACATTAAAAGTGAATCACGTTAGTATTTCCTCACGAAGAGATTGAATTATGTAAGCAAAGCGTCACTTATTTATTCAATAGATGTGGGTAAGGATGTGTTGAAGTTAACACACCTTTACGTAATTATTTTATGTCAATCTCAAGTAATGGTACAATATGTGGGTTGTTTGTTACTACTCAATCGGTTCTGTGGCACATCTCCGCATACCTTATCTAATACCTACTTGTATTATGGTATGAAGCTTGCTCATTTTATATTACATATTTGTTTAAATACATTTTCGATTTAACGCGTAGGTTTTGTGCTAATAAAATGAGTGACTGATGACTCTGACAATGACTCTGCGTTACTGACTTCTTGCAACCTTCTACATATTGACTTAGTCACATTCAATGAATGAGTACGATCAACATTTTACCAATGCGGAACTGCACCTGCCACCTGGGAGCCATTACAAAGTCAATTGATGCAATGTTAATATTAATTCTTATCATTTATAAGTATTCGTCAAAGGTCTTTATTGTCTTATATGGCAACGACATATCAGGCTGGGTTGAGTTCCTGTGCATTGTGGCAGTCAGTGGCTGCACGAATGCTCGGCGGGTTGTTCGCGTGCCGACGCTGCTGCTGTTCGTATCACACATTCACACCGCTACCGGTAGCCGTCGACTCTACATAAACATAAAGCGTACTTAAATACCATTATGGTCTTCCAAATAAAATTTATAAAATATATATCAAAAGAACCTTTAGCTGTTGCGTTTATCATGCATTACATTTACTAACTTAGTTAAAAACTTAAAATGTGAGTTATATAAGCGTATATTTATTTGAGGTAGCGGTCAGTAAAGTAGTCATTCGCAGAATAACTAATTTATTTTTACACACCTGATCTTAAGCATTTGAGCAATTAAGGCTTACATCTTATCATATACATATTATGCATTGGCTTATTTTCTTTACGATAATGATGGGGAGCGCGTTGGTAGATCTATGGCACTAGTATGATATCCCTTGCCCAACACGACGATATATAACTGGAACAAACAAACAAAATAAAGTTAAGCTTTTCGCAATAACTTAGATTGTTTACTTTCATATAGGATGTAGTTTCAAAGAGGTCGAACACGCAGATAGAAGATACCCATAAGTCTTTTCATGAACATCCTCTATGTTTAATGATTGTACCCAAGAGTGACGTGTATGAACATCCGACTTAGCAAAGTACACATACTACGGAATTACGAGTATTTATGTATTTTTATTAATGTTTGCAAAACTAACCAGTAAAGTGCTCTAGTATCTCATTGCATTATTATTATGTATGTCGCGTGTTTATGTAGTTTAAATAGGGGTGATATGCCTAACGATCAGGTGTCCCGCTTTGACTAGAAATAAAAATAGCTAAATTAGTATTACGAGGCACGCGAGAGGCCGCCTGGCTGGACGTTGGCCTAGCTCGTCATAATAACTTCGCAATCCTCATTGCAGTACTCCTAGTTTGACCTGCCTGAGGTTCTATTTGCAAGCTCGACAGACGATTTTTCAATGTTTTGGCTATCATCAGTTACCACTTTGTATTTGTAGTTAATATTGTGATTCTGAGTTGGAGCTTTTGTAGGGAAGGAGACATGTAGTTGTCGCGGGTCATCCATCAGTGTCTTTACTTTTATCCCTCCGCTGCTGGAATCCAACATTCTTGCAGGCTTTACAGTTATCGTTCGTTTATATGATATCTTGGACAATGTGTATAATTTTCCGCTCGTTTGGACGACGAGTACGTATCGATTGATGTCAAAACATAAGCATGAAGTAAGAGTGACGCAACGTCTCCCCCAGACGACGACGCGTGAGCAGCGAGCACGCGCGCCGGTTGACACAGGCGACATATTCTACTAAACTGCGCCAATATTTGTGCTCCTCGTTCCAAGCTGTTGCAACACTTTACAAAATATTCATGATTTAGAATGAGCGTAAATTAAACAAAGTTATGTACTATGTATATGGGTGTGGAGGTCATTTACTAATTGTTTTCAGAAGGTCATACTGTAAGTCTTATGAGGACAAATTTATTTGGACATAGTCAACTAGACAATATAGAATTAGCTTTGTTAAGAATCATGTTTATGTAGGGAATTGTATTGATTTAACTAATGACGGGGCTTCTGGCGGTTGAGGACTGTTCTTAAATGATGAGTTAGTAAAAACTTTAACTTACCGGTCAATGTTCGGGTCCGGCTGCGAGCGAGGCCGTAGGTACGTCATATTTCAAATACCCACAAAAACTATGTACGTCAATATTTATCGATCTTGGCATTGGTCGGTACAGGTTTAACAGCTGAGCATTGATTATTGTTAACCGGTTTCTAGTATAATGTTATTTTTTATAAACGGGATACACATTTTCCATTGTGGTCTGTCTTCAAAGTTAAATATTAGTGTGTAATTAATTAGCTTACAGACTAAATCACGATACCTGCTAACTTTTAGTTATAGCATTTGTCCACAGAACATGGAAAATTCTGTGTAACTATAAGTTACCGACAATAAAGAGCGTACTACTTCATTACAAAACAACGAGTAAAACTATTTTACCAAGTTCTAAGAGTATCTTAGTGATTTGTGTCTAGCAAATGTTAAGTTCGCGAGTTGTTTTTGTGAGAAAGATAGCAAAGTGTGGGAAGGGTGGTGTTACTGGCGAGGGACGTTCGGCGCGCAACAAGTCGCAGGGCGCCGCGTATCAGGCCGCCCCGCCGCCATCGCTGGCGCCTCTGCTCGCAGCTGTCACGTCGCTGTCTGCGACTTGCGACCTGCTGCTTTTTACGCGCCTCACATAAAAACTGACATTTCTGGTGAATGGGATCCGCCAGTCTCTTCCTTATACTCGTGCATGTCGTAATGTAGATGCTTTGCGGTATAACAAATGAAATTGCAAATTACATCCGTTGTTATTTAGTTGAAACATAAAAAAGGAGATTAAATTTTTAAATACTACTTATCAAGATATCTATAATATTCCACACAGAACAGACGAAAGTTCTTTTTTTTTGTAATAAAATATAATCTGCTTTAATCTAGACACGACAGTATTCACTATTTTCACTATTCTAGTCTGCTCGTATTGTGAATTTAATTCACTTTGCTAATTCACTGAATTAGCAAAGTAACGCGAAAACTTAAAGTTGGTATAACACGTCAAGTTACAATATTATATTATGTACATAATTCCCATTGACTGCCGCGAATGGAAAATGAAATAAATGCCTGCGTCAATTAACATATCAAATGTGCAGATTAACCGCTCTACTTACGCCAGTGAACTTCTGGCGTATTATCAATATTAATACAATTGCACGCGGCGCGGGTTATCTGCGGCGCGGGCATTGTTCTCCGCCAGCGCTGTGATTCTGTACTTACTGTGGCGATGACGCGGCTTCCTCGCGACGCGCCCGGGCTCCGCGCGTCCGCGGCTCCGACAGAACAACTATCAGCGGCTTTACCATGACTCGCTAGTTTTTGTTCACGTTACTCGTAGTTTGTCCGAACTCTACCATAATGGAACACAATTGTGTTTAGGGATTGGTAATTGGAAATGGTTTCTTTCTATCGCGGGCTTTTGTAAATAGAGTTTTTACAATTGGATAAACTTGGCTTGAGCGCTGTTGGCTCTATTATAGTCATAGAGTTCGAAAACAAGGATATTATTGTGACAATCTCTGTTTAGCTGGGTGTATCATTTCTTTAAATGTCTTATGTATTAATTTTGTTATTGATCTTGCCAAAACGGAGCTTGACCTGGACTGGCGCGTGGTGCTCGCGGCAGTTTGGTCGATGCGCGGTCGTCGAGTGCTGTACCACGTGCTCATAAGCCGTAGTCGTTATACATTACATGAGTAAAGTATGCACCCGTACTTGCTGAAGTCATTTGAAATTCAATTCTTATCTACATTTAAGTTAACAACTAACATTTACAATAATAATATTATACGTAAATTCATCAATGAACAAGACCAACGCAAGTAGAGATAAATTATGCTGTCAGTTTTCTTAGGAGATGCAAATCCAATCGCGGTATTAAAATAAACGGAGGGGTTATTTTCTTTATAAAAGGCGAGCCTTTGTCGTCCCTACTTATTGGAAACGGTGACGCAGAACGTTCGGCATTGAAGAGAGAGATATCGACTAAATACGGGTGACACATCACTTGGTACGCTCGCAAATCTATAATTTATAATGGTACTACTTCAAATGACTTCATATGTACTTCAAAGAGAAACTGTCTCTTTAAAGTGAAGTACTCATACCTATGTGTTACAGATAACTTCGTTAATTTATCTGTTTGTTGACGTAGGTAATATGTTCTGATAGTAGGTAGTATGCATGCATTTGGTGCTTAATTCCCGGCCAGACCAACTGAGTAGGTTTGACGAGTTTCGCATCCACGCGGACTGGACGCGAATACTGTCAATATTCCGAGCATGGTTCACTCACCTCTGTTTTTGCCTGGTCACTGCTGTAAGTGATCCCGTTTGATAAGTGTGCCGGCTGACAAGCGATTAGTGATTCATCAGTCATTAAAACGAATGTTTCTTTGTTAACGGCTAAACGTTGTGTACTTGTGTATGGTGATTGGTGATAGTAAGCCAATATAAAAGAGCAGAGAAAATAATTGTTTAAACCATTGTTCACGTAATGATAATTAAAATGATCTAGCTAGTCCGATCTAGGTTAAGGTAACTCCGAGCCGAGAACTTTATCAATAACACAGAAAAATAGCGGTGAAGACAAGGTGGCCGAGACACGCGCGCTTTTTAATATTGAGCAGCTGAATGTAGTGAACACATTACACAAGAAAACAGCTCTTTCTTGTGTTCTGTGGTAGCGAATCGCGCTGTCTGTGTTGTCCACAGCGACAATACCTGCCGCCTGGCCGCGCCGCCGTGCCGACCCGACACCCGCGCGGCACAACACACGTACGCTAGAACATGCAACTTCGTGATCCTACGAGCTTTTAATAATTCCACAATATGAACTCTGTTCTCCCGTAAACCTCGCGTCTTATTCACGTAGAAAATTGTGTTACGGTTCTTCCTTCATGCCTATTTGAGAAGGGAGAGCATCATTGTGTTTCAATAAATGATTGTATTCGTCTTGAGATATACTCAACATAGAGCGACAGAAAGAGGCTTTAAGAGTTTTCAAATCAATACAATTTGAAAGTGTATAGACTGCAGAATGATTCCCAGTAATGTTGGTGAAGGCTGTCCAAAGTGCCCATTGTCCGCGCGGAGCCTTGGCCGGCGACTCAATGATTTGTAATTTGGCAGCGAAACTGCGGAGCTTGCCTAAATCACTAGTTATTACAGTAAATAACCACTCATACGTAGTAATTACTACAAAAACTTCTTCGCTGGACATCTCCGTCGAACAGGATTTCATTAACCCAGAGATATAAAAACATACACTTCGTCCGAGTAAAAACACTGTCTGTAGACAGTGTTGTTGTGCTAGAATGAGAGATGCGAGAAAAACAATGTAACCTTAAGTTGTACTCGGTTTGGGCAAAGAGAACCGGTAAAATCGCCGCGTCAGCACTCTGCGGCCATTACTCAGCGCTGACGCCGCAACAAGCGCGGCAAAAACGCGGATTAGCCCTTCAGCCGCCTGTCGTGACGCCACGCTGCCACTGTTAGATTAGCATAGGTTGTTTATTATAAATACCTGTTGCATTAAGCAGAATTGCATAAGTTGGGGCGACTGTTATGACTTGTTAGTTTTAATTAAGTGGTATGAGTTTTAACTACTGTCTATAAATACTCTTAGCTCATTATCTAAATCGCTTCGTTGTGAAGGCACTGCGACAGCCTCGATACGATAACATCTCTAAAAAAACACTTTAAAGCTAAATAAGGTATCAGATCTGAACGAAATTGAATCCTAACAGTCGCAATTTCATTAAAACTTTATTCCATATCGCGCCCGCAGCGTTGTTGGGTCCGACCGGGTTGTGATCTTTCATTTGATGCTGAAAGAAATCTCATTCATAAATGTTTGTAACTTGGTAATATTGAATCTTTTTTGTTTCTATATCATAAAATAAGAATTTAAATATCTTTCACATGATCTATGATAAAATCAGTTCCAAATTAGCTTATTAACTCAAATTAGTCAGCCAGAACAATTTATTCTTCAATTCGTCGCCAAAAGTAACAAGGGTCAACATGAATTTATCGAAGAAGACTAATAAAATTATGCGTGGGCCGAAAAGCGTTTGACCGAATTAAGTTTGGTGAAGATTTCGAGCTCATTCATAATTGAAATTAGCTGCATCCTGGTGGAAGCGCAGCGTGACGGAGCGATGTCCCGATGTCGCGAAGATGCACTGGTCCCAGCTGCGCGGGGTCAGGGTCGCCGGGCAGCGCGGGCGGCGGAGCGGGCGCGGGGTCAACGCCCGCGCGCTCGCGTGTCGCGTGACATCTTGCGCCCAGGGTGGTGTTTCGACCACTCGCATGTCATTGTGTCTCGCGAACCACGTGTAATTCACTTTACACGGGCCCATGCCTGACTGTCAGATACAATGGGATAATTGTTGACTATTACTATAGTCCCTTCCATGATAATTTCATCACCTGAGTAAAGGAATCCTCCACTTCAGAAGTTTTTTTGTTTCACTGAACGCGCTAATCTGAGAAATTACTGGTTCGAATTGAAAAAATGAATGGTATACACATGTTAACTCTTACGTTAACGAAACTTATTGGCTTAGGTTTAATTTAGACTTCCGGATTCCAACCCTTAATTCCGAGTTTACGACTTTGATGGTGATACACTATTTATCGGGAGCTAAAACCTCGCGTCGCTAGCGCGGGCGCGTCGCTCCTTACTCAGATCACGTCCTGCCTGCGACTCAACGTGCTCCTAACAATTTAACCACACACTTTTGATTATCTTCAATAAAATTATATTTGATTTGCTGTGAAAACTGGGAACAGCTGTGAAGCTAATGCTAAATTAGCGTAGTGAATTGTGAACCATATAACTTTCTTCTTTTAAATACTTTCCGGATCATGTAGCTATGTGATAGAAACGTTTTTAAATCTGATATATTAAGGTTATGTTTTACATAAATGTAAAGGTATACACGGCACGTCTAGTATACACGGCATTCTTAATAATCATCAACGCGACGCGACGTTCTGTGAAGCATCATAAATTATCTAAGAGTGCAAGGTACCCGGATGATCTTGTATCCGATCACAATGGACCGTGTTTGTGTTAGCCAGTGCAGTATAATCTGCACATGAGACAGTATAGAAACACACATAGCCGACAAAACGCGACCGAAGTTCGGCGTGACTCTGACTATATTTTTTTTAAAAGAATGGTTGATGACTGGCCATGCCGAAATTACGTCGCGTACCTACCTAACATTGTATAGAAAATGCATTGCCGCCGAACTATGCTCGTTTCTTCAGCCCGGTGTTTCTACACTTACACAAACACTATTCGTATGCATACAGATGATGTCATGTGACCTAGCGGTGAACAATCCATTCTGGCGGAGCCCTCAACCGCACGTGTATAATTGATCTCATGGGACGTGATCCACTTACGGTGATTTGTGCTCTTAGCTTCTGGCCCGTGTCCGTCGATAGTGCAAGTGTTGCGAAATATGTTAATTACAAGCAAAACACAGTATGCTGTAGTCTGTAGACATTTAAAAAATATTGTTCTCACAAAAAGGGAAACAACATTTTCGTAGGTAATAAACGCTGTAATAGGAAGCAAGAAAGTGAATTAAAAACTGTTAATTGCTTTGCTTGATATTTTCCGATAAGACAAGCGAGGTTGCACAGACCTGCATCTCGAGCCGCGCTGTGCAGGGAACGCGCTCCCGCGGGACTCGTGCGCCCGCTGGTGTTACGGAGGAGCCCGGAGGTTCTCCGCCGCAGCTCTATCCTACAGAGTAAAAGCCCTTCCTTGACCTTCAGGCGACGAGTACGCCTTGTTTATCATGTGCTCCTACGTGACACTTGAGATGCGTTCGCAGAACAGGTTCCTGCGGTTAACTAGTTTACGTCAGTATTGTATTTGCTTAGCTATACATATATCACAATAATATTATGCATACATACCTTCATATTGCTACCGATGCGGCATAGGTATGTTAATTTAGTAGATTTAATGTCAAATCATGAATGCATAAAATATAATGTGGACTTATGTTTGGTAGTTGTTGAAACTGTAAATTAGTAACTCACACTCACAGTACCGGTCACACGATTTTTGGTCTGTTCGTAACTTTTAGACTCTCTCAGATTAAAAGTGTTGCAGAAGCCATGGATAGAGTCCTAAATTATCAATTTTATTTATTTATTTTTATCATGTTGATGTCGGTTAGCGGAATGCCTTGACATTCCGGCCTTTTCGACCATGTCATCGCTCTTCCATCTCTACATTGATTTCAAACGAAATAAGTATGCATTAAGATTCATAATTCGAATATCCGCTTAGAATTAGATGTCCATATGAAGGAGGGTATTGGAGGGAATGTTGTACATCTCGTACTGGACTATAACTTTGCATCGCGGTATAAAATCCAACTATAGATAATTGGTGAAAAGTTGCTGAGGAAGTACCGATCAATACGAGATGGATTGACAAAAACATTCGGGTCGTTTCTTCGGCGCGCGGCCGGACGAGGTCAATCAGGGGCTCTTGCCTCTTTGACCAGCTGACAATGCTGCGCTGTCTCGCTGACAGTCACACACTGATTTCCCCCTATATTATTAGGAGCAACGTAGTCGACTGTACGTACAACCACTTTCCGTGTTTTGCGACAAAAACCGAACAGGCCACTATGTATGTACCATGTGGATGTAATAACTATATCGATATTTTGGTGTGTAGATATGGGTGGTATGATAGGCTTACATTAACCTAATGAACTTCAATTTATCTGATTGTTACACTCGTGAATTTTCATTGGTAGAAGTAGGTACTGACGACTCATTCGTAAGCAATGATAGTAGCATCATATTATATGCCTCATATTATGAGTGGTATATTTTGTCATAAAGGGTATGAAATACCGAATACGTAATTGTTAGGTATTTAGTCAAAAATTTTAAAAGCATCGAATATGTAATGTGCACTAGAGAATCGTTGCTGGCGATCGAGCGCCTCGAGCGTAACGGTCAAGTTTGCGCGCGCGAACTTGGGCCCGATCGCCGCGACTCCGCGACACTTGCGACCTAATTCTAAAATACAACGCCTAACTTATTTTCGGTCGTCTGGAACCTTTTTGTTCGGTCGTGAATTTTGAGCTAGGTATCCCTTTACTTGAATTCATAATAATCATTTATTCCTCGATGTATTGAAATGGACACAGAAAAACCCGATTTTATAAAGACTGAGTTTCACTGTTTTAAAGTTCCTTCCTTCTAACCCGATTTTGCTTTTAGCTTGCTAAAAACTGGAAACTTAAGTTTTTGGTTCGTGTATACCTACTGTAGGAGACGTTAAGCTTTTAGGGGGGCTAGAAAGACGCAAGGTATATGCCGGTCCGGTATTGTCAATAACACCGAGTGCAAATTAGTCTCATTGAGGTTAGGCTACGTAAATTTTTCGTTTGTTCCTGCTCACTCGTTGTCAGCCATTTATCTCTCTGGTTGAGAGCTTCGCCTGGCAGTCCGGGAGCGACCACCGCGCGGCAGCCAGCGCGCACAAAGGCGCGGATCATCCCCTCGAGCTCGTCCTCTCGAGACACGAGTACACTCCGAGCAGCCGCCGCAAATGCGACTCGGCTGACAGAAGGCGATCCATGCGGCTTACAATTTCCAGGCAGGCATGCGTTCACATATTTATTTGTTTTTGGAGGTGGCGTAGTAAAATATCCGCAGCCATGTGTGGCGTGCGTGAAGGCGGCAGTAAAGGCGGCGGGCGGCGCACAGGTGCGGGCGGGCGCGGCGCCCTCCGCTCGTGTTTATCACATTACCTCCACTAGCTCCGTGTCTGGGATACGAGATAACTTAATATTGCACCAGCTGACACCAATATTGGCTGAAAGCGATGTGGCAATGGCCTTATTTATGTCCCACGTTGTAATATATTACCTTACACGCGTAATATGTTTTACCGATTGTTTTTATATTTTGATGATTATATTTAATCAGAATTTATATGTAGGTATTTTATAAAAAAGAGGAATGATAAAAAAAAATTAAAATATAGGACTCATAAAAGGAGGAGAAATTGTTAGTTTTAACACAGGAAGAAGTGATAACTGTTCCTCTTATGAAGACGGACTGAAAAAGATCCCCCAAAGTCCGACTTCAATGGTACTATTCCTGAAGAAGTACCTGAATGCGTTTCGCTAAATGATTCTACGAATGATTTCTGTGGTTTACGTGTCATGATTCGCGTCGCGTCCTCTCCAGCAGCCGAGGCTGTCGGCATCACCGAGGCCCACGCGCGCTGCCGACTACCTGGACCTCCGCGCTTAATGGTTTCTATAAATCAAAAAAGACTTACTCACCGGCTCCCCCTAATCCGGGAAGGTTTAATGTCTATCGACTTCTCAATGGGAAGAAGATATCTTTCAACTGGAAATGCTTTGTAGATTTACTGGGGCTACTTTGATCGAATTAATTTTTTATGATTACGGAAAAAGTACTTTTTCAAGTAGTCGTCATGGACTCCGTTCGTTAAACACTGATATATTGTAAAAGGATCGACTGAAAGGAAACCACTGACCTCGGTATAATCTGATGTGTTCGCAGTGAAAACTGGGAAGGGTGGCTGTGTTAAATATATAACCCATTTCGTTCTTCGAAGCCTCGGGGAGCACTTAGACCTTTCTCACGTTCAAATTTATCTGACATATTATGTCTGCGACTTAAATCGTAGCAGGTGACCGTTGATATAAATGTGAATTCGATTTCGTGAGTATGCTCGGCCGGTTGATTGATTGCATTATATTTAACTAATGACTAAAATTTGTTTTAAATGTTTTTGATTACAATACAACTTCAAGCAGCCCGGTTCTTTGGAACCAAAATACCTGAACTAACAGTTAACATTCTTAATTCGAGCAGTGTTGTTGGGCTTGTATAGGTAGGTATGTAGGTATATTCACAGCAGGTCATCTTACAATGCTGCCAACAAACTACGAATATCGTGAAGTGATGCTTATGTCTGGGGACTGACAGCAGGGCACTTGGCTTTGGCTGGGCATGAGCAGCACGGAGGCGCACGCCACTTGATCGATGCCCGGCCGGGGCCGGCCGTCACACTCGTTCATTACCGATTGATCTAAATTCCCGAAATATTTATTTGCCGCGCTAATTTGCCGGAGACGAGCGATCGATGGCCCCAGGCCGCCGGCTCGCGGCGCTCGTGCCGTCTGAATATTCATCGCTCTGTTAAGTTGATGAAATCCTACTATTGCGACCGTCTCCATCATTATTAATAGATACTTTTAGTTTATAAGATACCACAGTGGTTTTGTGTTTTCTTGTCAAAAAGTAAACTGTTGCACAGAAAATAAAACTTAGTTCTTTGCGTGTAGGTAGGTGTAGTACGTAATAAATTGTACCGCAACTGAAAAGAAGTCTTTGTTGTGAATTTACTCGGGTTAATGCCTGAGAAGTTCGTAAAGTGATATTTCGCATTCCTCTTGTATACAATGGACAAGGAGAGGTGACAGAACGGTTCCTTCTGTTTTGTGTCAATTAGTAGATAAGCAGTAACCTGTGCCACGGCTGACCGCGCGCCGGTCATCAATCGATCCACTGTTCCCGGATAGGCAGTGACTTCATCTCGTCAAAGCAACTTTAATTGCCTTGATAATTCTTAAATTAAATTTCCTTAGCTGCATCGAGTAGGTACTGTATTAGTAATGATCAGTAATGGCGGCCGTGCCTGAGAGCGCATTGTCCCTAGTCTCGTAGAGAGGCTCGTTATATTCGCAACAAACAAAAGCCTTCTTTTGGGATCGCGGACCCTTGTTAAGCTTAAAGAAAAAACTAGGTAGCTGTCGGCTTTACTGTAGCAGACAGCTAACCTTGGGGGTTTACGTTTTTCTGATATCAATTTCATCAATGAAAATATTTAGACACCTACATACTCGTATGGTTAGTTACAAAAATGAGAGTTATAGTTGTATCGATTTATGTAGTTTTTCAACACTTAGATAAAGTAAATAACCAAGCTTTAGATTTGCAAGTTCCGTGCAGTCCTCTGTCCTACACAGCCGCAGCTCACAGAGCGATAGATCGTGAACGTCGAGTCAGAATGCACCGAGCGTGGGCCGCGGCGGCGAGCGCGGGCTCCACTCTTCACATTTCGATGCAAATATTCAGAAAGGCCACTCGCGTTCTGCTTTGAGATCTCTGCATTTAGTATTTATCAGCATAGCAGCAGCATGATCGGGTTTAAGCTGCGTTTCATGACTTCGCTAGCTTTTATCAATTTATTTAATTATTTTTCGCCTCTGGTGTTTGCTGAATTTTGTATGTTCCAACAGTTCGATTTCTATTTTTTTTTCTCGTAAGATTCAATACTTAGCTGTCATACATACAGTTTGGTTAAAATGAGACAACATAAAAAATATAATAACAAAATAATCTGCTGAAAGCTAATTTTGGCTTAACATTAACAGTACACTGCTTGTAGTATTTAAAGTTGTAAGCTTTTGCTCCATTACATAAAAAAACTTGTTTGTCTTAATTTACATCTTGTAGTAAATATTGCAGTATGGACATGAACGCCTAACGACATCGAGTAGCAATAACCCGCTCTCGGCAATTAGACTGAATGGAGTCCAATAGTCCGGCATCGCGCCACTTGTAAGTCGGAGGAGCGACTAGCAAGGAAGGCGAGTGCCGCAGCAGGAGCGCCAATTACGATCCATTAACAGTAATGACGGCCAATTGACGGGGCATAGCGATTATTTTGGACAAACTTTTTTTGTTGACCATGTTTTGTTTAATGGACATTGGACTACGAATATAATAATGACTTGGCACGATCTAATAAATGTATAATACTGTTCTTTATATTAGTAGCACGTTACTTTATTGAAAAGATTCGTGTACTTTATATCTCCTCATACGTTTCATCTCGCTTGTCGTCCGACTTAACGACATTTTCCACGGATAATGGCAGTTCGCAACTCTCGGAATCTAAGATGTTTTGCGCTCGTCGCGGTCACTCGCGGAAGGTTTTTTCCAATAAGGTGGCTTTGGGATTTTACGCTGATTTTTATTCATGATGTATATCAGATATAGTGCTATTATAAGAAAGAGTCGTGTACAGCATGACTTTCTTTTGTGAAGTCAATCAAAGCCAAATGCTTTAAATTTGAAACTATTTTGCAACTTGATTTACAGTGAAAACCTTTTGCACGTCAAACTTATGTATTTTACCGTGCGTATTGTTTGTATGGCAGTTGTGCGGTGAGTGATTGCGCGGCGGTCTGTTGCAGATGTACAGCGGCGCGATGCTGGCGACGGCGGCGCGGCTGGCGTGGGACCCCAGCACGTACACGTGGTTCCGCTTCCTGTGCGCGGCGCAGTACCGCGTGTCGTGCGCCTACGTGCTGGCGGCCGGCGTGTGGCTCGCCGCGCTCGTCTACCTCGCCGCCGCCACCACCTGCCTGCACCTGGTCCGTAGCCTCTAGCCTACCAGACTATCTGCATCATATGCACCCCTTGCGGACGGTTTTCAAGGAGAATGCATTTAAGCACCGTAGCTGCATTTTCGTCAGATTTTTAAACAAAGCTCACGTCGATTGTTGGCCTGTGCGTTAGAAGTGTCTTTACAAACCACGAAATATAATTTGAAGCTTTATTTTATACAGTCAGGATGTGCTATCTAAGATTTGGCAGGGCCGTCGTCTATATGGAACAATTGGGTCAAGGTGACGCAGCCATTACTATCCGGTTTCCTCCAAAAGATTGTCTTCCTGTCGATTTACCACTTGACTGGAGTAAACAATTGCGCTCAGTAGGAAACTTACAAACGTGCTTAAATGTGCGCAAATATCATTATCCCGTATACTCTGTAGGTAAAGTTTATTTTATTTGATTTATATATTTTTGAACCTTTTAACGACAGCAGTTATTAAACAAGAAAAGTTGTTTCTTGTTTGTTGGCAAATCTGATTTGAAGATATCAAAGTGAAAGATTTATACAATACGATAAATAACTGAACCTGTCTGCAGCAACCAGTGGCATCTAGTGGAATATTTTATACGATGTAACTAGTGGTCTCAGGGAAAATACGTGTCGATATTGAATGACACAGCTAACTAACAGAGCACGTCATTTAATTTTCGTTATTTACACATTATTTGTAACAATGATAACTAGTTTTGTAATATCACTCAAGCACTGTCCGCACAAAACAAACCACTCCCAAAATATATTGCTGCTTCGTATCTGCCCGCTGATAACAACTAACTTTTATCATGACATGAGTCATGAATTTCTTGGATATATTTAATTATATATAGGGATAGTTCCTTAGTGTAGAAATATTGGAAGCTTGTGGTAAAAATATCTTATCCAGTATTAAATCACTAGGGGTTTTCTGTTTATTATTGTTAAAAAGAAAAAGGATCCTCACGAACATATTGTTATAACTAATTACATACCTACTTGCTTGGTATGTTTTAAAGATATAATAACGTATTTGTAGGCAAAAGGTAGTTGTTTTCGAAGAATTGTAAAAACCTGTGGAGCTGCCGCGTGACGGAGCGAGGTCCAGGCGCGCGCGGTGACTCGTCGCGTGACGTCGACGATTCATTGGGAAATAATACATTTTAATTATATATATGTACACAGTAATTTCATTGTTATTTCTGTACGATTTGATTCGTTATTACAAGTAGTTTTAATATTTTCGAGTTAATTTTTCCTGTTTAAAGAAAAAACAAGCACACTAACTAGTTAATTACGTGCACATAGAGTAAAGTACCTAATATATGTACGTGCATACTTTAAAGGAGAACTAGATATGGTAGAATGTATTAATACCTTCTCTCAGTTACCAATGATGTTTTGTTTGCTTAGGAGTAATGAGTGTTGTGTTGTGTGTGGTGCAGTACGCGGCGGGCGTGGCGTGCCTGGCGCTGAGCGAGGTGGCGTACGGCGCGTGGATGGCGGCGTCGCTGGCGGCCTGGTGGCGCGCCTCGCCGCAGGCCGCGCTGGCGCGCCACGGCATGGACCTCGTGCACGACCTCAAGCCGGCGCTGCTCGCCGTCGACCGCTACCGCGACGTCGCGCGCCCGCTCTACGACATGATCGAGGTCGGTCCGTCGCCCGTACACGTCTACACCTCTACACCTCCACACCTCTACACCTCCACACCTCTACACCTCCACACCTCCGCACCTCCACACCTCCGCACCTCCACACCTCCGCACCTCCACACACCCCTACTGCCGCCTGGCGCTGGCGACTCATGACCATGACTGATACCTCCCTCACTTGGCCACAGATTACCAAAACAATACTAACTGTTTGTATAACTACATAGTTGTCAGCGACGTCTGCGTGTCAAAACTCTTCTTCTAGGTGTCAATACCCGTGCAAATCGTGCAATCAACACGAATCAACCCAATTATGCTTACGAAATAATCAATCAATGACGTGCATTTATTTGTCACACGTTTGAATTCGCAATGACTAAGTAATGATTATCAGAATTGTGACCGTAATGGCTCTCTTTTAGAATATACTCATATTTGTTATCCGGTTTGTTTGCTGATGAAAGAAAATTTGACATAATATGTTGATGATTTATTGAGTCATAACAAAATAAGGAAGCAAAGAATAATATTCTTTGCAAAAATAAGTTCATTAGAAACAACTCAAGATTGATGTTATCGTTAGATATAGTTATTGGAAATCATCTAAAATTGATAAGCTGGTGGTGCGATAAACATGATGAATGTTTGACATTCGTCTCTGAAGTAATACTGGTATTATCTTTGCTCACTAGTATAGTACCTAAAGATCAAGAAGTCTCACTATTTTTTTTTAGAGTTACTAAATTATAATTATAAAAATAAAGAGTTATATAATTTAATAGTTATTACTTTTATTCGCTTTGATAATTCTTTAATCGCAAGCAATAAAGTAGGTAAGGTAGGCTTTCAAGCCGTAACTTCTGAACCGATTGCTTTGAAATTTTGCAGACGAAAAGTTAGAAGTCCGGATTAAATAATAGGATACCTTTTATCCCGAAAAGAAATATATTCCCGTGGGAAACAAAACTATTGTTTGCAATACAACCGAATTCCAGGCGGGCGAAGCCGCGGGCGGAAAGCTAGTAGTACTCTTTAAATATTCTAAGATCCCGCCATACAAGGACCTTCATCGAGCTGATTATTGGATGAAAAATTTTTTATACACAATTTTACATGGGCTAATAATAATAATAATAAGACCGGGTGCCTTTGGACCCGTGATCTCGAAAGAGTACCTACATAATAATAATAATAATAATTTTACATGCCAATAATTATATTGCATACGGGTTGCCTAGTAAATTTCAGTCCAGGATAAAAAAAATAAAAACCGGCCAAGAGCGTGTCGGACACGCCCATGAAAGGAAGGGTTCCGTAGCTAAAAGATGGCCCGACCGCTTAAGACACCATTAAACTAAATTTTAGTAAGGGCAACTGCACGTCATAAGTTGGTCGAGTTGTATTAAAATAACTATGTATGATACTCAGAATACAGAATAAACCAGAAACCGCCATCGCGCTCATGTCTGTGACTGTTCATACTACACTCAAAAGGTGTAGTCAATACTGTTGAAATCTGATTCAGCTGTCAGTTTTTAAATAATTATGCCGTTTTTAAATAAAAATACTGCCGAGCTTAAGAAGAAATCAGATGGGTTTACGTTTCATGTGTTAGTATTACATTTTGCAATTCATTCTATTCAAATAAGTATTGAATTTAATATGAATAATGACGCGCGAGGGGCGAGACGTTTTGGACACAACGCGTTCCATAGAAATTTGATTGAACGCTCTTTCTGGTTTATTCTATATTCTGAGGTATGATACAGAGTTCGCTATAGTTTTGGTTGAAAGAACTTACTTGGAGGTATACAGGACATTTTTTTCAGAATTATTGTAATAGTATTTCAGAAGTTAAGGGGGGGGGGGACGCTCTAATTTTAACTTTGTATTAATATATCTCGAGACTGGGGTGTTTGATCCACATGGTTTCAAGGCAAGTTTTATTGTATTTAAAAATACCTTTTTAACGATACCCCACACGATGGGGTAAGTCGATTTTTTTTTTCGAATTTACTTTTCGCTGTATGGGAGGGGGGGTAAAAATAATTATTTTTCGTTTATTTTAAAAACCAATTCTTGAATTATCACTTCACATCTCTCCACCAATTTTCGTGGCCATCGGTTCAGAAACGGCGGAGAACGAGCCAGGACAGACAGACAGACAGACAGACATGACGAAACTATAAGGGTTCCGTTTTTTGCCATTTGGCTATGGAACCCTAAAAATAATACAAGTTAAATAATACAAGAAAATAAAGATTATTTGGGTTGTTGTCATTATCAACACGGTGGTACAGGGTTTCCTCCGAAAAATCGGGGTATTCGTTAGCCTACCCCGCAAGGCACTGGACCCGCGGGGTCAGTCGCGCACGGCGTTTTTTGAATTGGCCGACTGACCCCGTTACTCGTACCACGGGGTCAGTTGGGGTAAAACTATTTTCGACTACGTCGACTGACCCCGGTCAATAAATAAATTTCCAAAGAACCAATTATTTTTATTTTTCTTTACAGTTCCGAACTAAAGTGCTTCGAAAAGGTATACATATTTTTATTTAAACAAGAGCTATGGTTTTATAATACAGGAATCATTTCATTTGATATATTTACGCGTATGTTTGACTAATTTATAGAACACTGTGATTTAAAATACATTATCGTAATGTCTTAGTGTTTGCAAAATGCGCACACAAATTATACTATAATACAGGGTGATAGGGAATGCGATATATTCCTTGAAAGTAGAGCTTATTTGCAATCTTTTAAGACTTAAAAGTCATAAAACACTGTGTCCAAATTTGGCTCACTACTGAGTAATGCAAGATATAAGTGTGTCTTGACAATAATTCTCCAGTTTTTGAGTTACAATGTTATCTAGTGATAATAGTAGTATCTAGAATACACCATGTTAGTTTTTGTCTTGTATTCGTGTAGCTAAATAATAGTTTTGATATATTAAATTAAAAAGTGCAAGAAAGAATCGTCATTTATTAAGTAAAAGCTAAAAATATTATGAATTAATTATACACAAATCACTCTGCGAACATGGGGAACATATCAATCTGATAAAGGAACTGTTTTCTTAGGTTTACTAAAAACGTCGTGAGTTTCAAATTAGTTTTATTGCACTGATAAGCTTAGTTAAGATTATCTGCAAATTATTCTAAATCTGTTTAAATTATTTCACTCGAAACGTGATTTTATTAAATTCTTTAGTTATTTACTCTTATTACATGTATGTATATATGATTTGAGCATAAGAGCTCTTAGAATTATAGTTGTGTTCAATAAACCTCTAACAGTTTTCTACTGACCCGTACGTTTCATTTTGTTCCTATCAGTAGATGAAGTCATAAAAAATATTTTGCGGGGTCAGTCGACGTAGTCGAAAATAGTTATACCCCAACTGACCCCGCGGTACGAGTAACGGGGTCAGTCGGCCAATTCAAAAAACGCCGTGCGCGACTGACCCCGCGGGTCCAGTGCCTTGCGGGGTAGGCTAACGAATACCCCGAAATTAGGGTTGTCGCATTTTGAAAAGTGGAATATTGCCGCTTTGAAAAAGAGAGTCCGCGTGCTATTTGATGTGCAAATGACAAGGATAACGATAGACTTGGATATTCTGTGTATCATTTTGGAGTAATTAATTACTAAACTGGAAGAATAGTGTTGTAATTAAATTTTTAATTTTTTAAGTCCAAATTAATCATATCCTGGACTGAAATTTACTAGGCAACCCATATGCAATATAATAATTGACATGTTAAATTATGTATAAAACATTTTTCATCCAATAACCAGCTCGATGAAGGTCCTTGTATGGCGGGATCTTAGACCAAAAGGGGAGATCAAATGAAGTTCAGACACAAAATGTTTAACGCCAAGTTCCTCGCGTAGTATGAAGCGTATGAGTCGGCTGATGGTCTCGCGGGTGTTGCAGGAGATGGAGCGCGAGGCGCCCAACAACGCCTTCGTGATCATCGTGTTCGGGCTGCTGGGCGCCGTGCTGCAGGTCGGTCATCTGAGCGGTAGCCGCCGTAGAGGCGAGTTCACTGGAATAGCGCAGGAATGACGGGAGGGTCGGTGTCTGTGGCAGGTGGCGGCGTTCGTGATGGCGTGCCGGCTGGCGCGGCGCGCGCGGCGCCCGCCCGCCGAGAAGCCGCTGCCCGTGCCCGCCGCCGACGACGACAGCGACGCCGCCGACGCGCCGCCCGGCTGGCGCAAGCGCGCCAACCTCGGCATGTACACCATTCTCGACAAGATTTTCTAGCAGGTAACCTACACTCCCGATTACACCGTTTGTTGATTTTTATTAAGCCATCCTAATTTTGTTTTTTAATTCTGATCTTTTCTCGCCGGTTTTTCGCAGGACGCCGAGGCCGCGGCTCCGGAGACGCGGTCGCCGTCGCCGCGGGCACGCCCACCGCGGTGGCGCGGGCCACGGCGCGGACGCGGGGCGCGGGGCGCACGCGCGGGACGCCGCCGCGCCGCCCCGCCGCCCGCGCCGCCGCCGCCGCCGCCGCCTCTGCCGCGCGACGCGCACTGGGACGCCGTGCAGGCGCAGCTGCGCGCACGCATGCCGCCCGCGCACGCGTCGCACGTGTCGCACGCGTCGCACGCGTCGCACGCGTCGCACGTGTCGCACGCGTCGCACGCGCCGCGGCCGCCCACGCCGTCGGCGCCGCCCGCGCCCGCCGCGCTGCTGATCCTGCACGCCGACCTCTAGCCGCGCCCGGCGCCGCCCGGCGGGTTCGGCTTTGTCCTATCCCTATGCCATTAAGATAGTAACTAGAGAAGGAGGCGAATGTCAAGGTAGACGTAGAGACGCAAGCCGGTCGTGGTACGTACGAGACCTGAACACAAGAATGAGAGATTGTAGAGACCGTTCGTTGACCCGGTACTCGCCGTGGCCCAGTCGGTGCATATTTTCCCTATATGTACGTACACGCGTAATTTATCGAATTTAAACCTCTAGACCCGTCACTGCCATCGAGTGAAATATATGTAAATGTTACTATTTAGAGTAAACGTAGTCGATAGTGTCCACGAAGCTTCTTCCTCGACTGCCGCGACGACTTCGAGACATTCCTCCGACTAACGTAATGTTCTCGTATCGTACGACGACTTAACATGTACGAACTAACTTACCTAAGTAATTATTATAACGAGGCTGCTCACCGAAGTCGGTGCATGTAGCGTATTCTTCCAGTAATCTTTAGACGGTTAGTGAGGTATAAACGAGAGGCGCACTTAAGTCGGTCTGAGTAATCTATATTTTCGCACAGTGCATTAAATTGTACATAAATCTTGAATCTATTTTTGTACTTTATGTTTCATCATTTAAATCGTGAAACTATGTAATAGTTCGGTACGAATGTCTCCGCCTGGACATCTACACGTATGTTTGTCATGTTTGTAACGAAAACAGACTGCCATATTATTAGTAAGTAGATAGTAATGTAGCGTTAATACCTGTGCGGTCCCAAGACTCAGCGGTCACGTAGTGCTAGGTGATCCCGCGGGAACCGCTCACTGTTACTTGCAGTAGTGTAGTATAGGACTCCGAGAGGGGGGGGGGGGGGGTCGCGCCGCGCCCGCGTCGACTGATGTGATTACATTATGCTGTGATTTGCTTTAAACTCACTGGACATCTTGTACAAGCCTGGTCTTGTCTACGGCAATAACGTTTCTTTGTTGACCGAAACAAATTATTTATAGCTGATGTTTAAACAGGACCTCCTGATGTCGCTAGCACATACAATAAGCTATGCTTTTAGTTAAAAAAATAATTCGATATTTACAAATATATATGTACATTCACTTATTTACCTTTCAATCATGTTGTAGAATAAATGTTTACATTATGTATAAACTTTTTAATGTGTCCCTTTATTTTTTGTGACTGCTCTAATGGTTTGTGCATTGTTTAATCAATGTCTTCTTGACTGTGTAAGCCCCGGGGCTGGGGCGCCTCGGCCGCCGCAGCTCCGTCTGATCGAGGGTTTAGAACTCGTGCAAGTGATATACACTCGTCACTTCCAGTAACGGTTGTTTCATGCGACAGGTGCCAAATAGTGTTTTAAGGTAGGGCATATCGCCTATACTGTGTGATGTGAGCCCGGCGGCGGCGCGCGCGACGGTCGCACTATGCCTGCGGGTTGAGCAGCTGTTCAGTGCAACTGATGCACCCGTGCACACCGACGCATGCAAGCCAGGCCGGCGCCGCCCGCGCCGCCGCGCCGGCTGCTCACGCAACGCGCACGCGCGGACTGCGCTCATTAAGTTTTAACCTAGACAATATCTATACTTCGTAAGATTAAAGCAATAAAGTTATATTTTTATACTTTTCGTTTCATTATGTACCTATCTATAGAGTAAACGTGCATCCTTATTTCCTTTGTTTTTCTTTCTATTGTCGGCAGATGGTTCCCATGAAAGGAAAATCTAGAGCTAAATAGACAATGCAGAAAACAAACGTTCAAGTAATTTGGTATTACCAAAAGACAGCTGCTGAACTAATCTCGATAGAAGACGAAGAAGGAGTCATTGTGATGACGGTTAGTTAAATATTATACCTAGCCTTTTCAATTTATTGCAAGAGTTGATTTATAGAAATTAATGTTTTACAATAATTATAATTTTGATGAATAATATGACGACACTGGATTCTTTGCGAAGATGGAATTAATTTAAGGTAGGTATATTACGGAAATACGGTAACATAGTTTGTAACCTACCTGAAGCAAAAATAAACCCAAAGTAGAAAGTTGTAAGAAGATCATTTACCTATTAATTAGCGTACAAAATTACATCTTAGTGCATGTGACCCATGCGGCCGGTGCGCATGAGTGGTTGCTCTCATTCACTGGCTGCAATCAACGGAAAGAAAGGAATGGATATTTGATAAGAATAAATGGTTTTTACATTTTCATAAAACAATGGGCAAGTTGATTATAAAAGGAGGCATCCCGCTGCCGACTTATGGTTTAGTAAAGATCGGGCCTGGTGCAGTCACAAAGGTACAAAAACTTAAAATAATAAATGTCGGTAGTTGATAAACTTTGGTTCGATGCCAATCTGGGGATTTGATGTCCCGTAGTATCTTAGTAACTGCCAGTGGATTTGCTTGCTTTCATCATCGTTATCATCACCCTATTGCAGTCCACTGATGGACATAGGCCAGTCCTAGGGCTGCTTGCTTGAGGCGATGTTAATTTTAGCCGATGATCGCTCTAAGCAGTCTAAGCTCTAGGTACGAGGAACTAGAGTCCAACGTAAGTATTGGCAGAATTACACGATATCAGCAGATTTTAAAGGTAGGTAAAGAAAAATATCTTTATTTACGATCCCTAATTTGTAGTTTACATTTTTTAAAGCGAGCTGTCGTCGCTGACGAGGCGATTAACCTGATTGTACGAGATAGTGATAAGATAGCGAGCGGCGCGGCAGCGCGCGCGCCGAGTCACTCGCCGCCCTCGCGCAAACACCTGTGACACACCGATAGGGACGCTCGCACAGGCGTCACAGGCAGCACCGCCGTCACTGACCTTGACCACTGAACTTATCAGAAAGTGGCTGTTAAAATGGGGTAGATATTACCATAGAGATGATGTGGCCAGTAACATAATATGTTAAATTATATTGCGAGATACATCCGATTGCGTATTGTTGTACCTAGGTACTGTCCTTTTTCTCTTAAATATCTTCTGCATTCTTAAATAATAGTGAATGTGCTATAACACGTGTGAGAGTTTCGGCTCGAGTTGTGAGAAGGTGGTCCGGTGCTGAAGTGTAGTGTGCTGGGCGGCTGGGTCGCGGCGGCGGCGGCGATGCCGTGCTGCGGGTCGGTGGCGCGGCGCCAGCGCTGCGCCCGGGTCGCCGGCGTCCTGCTCACGCACGTCAACATATTGCTCGTGGTAAGTACATCAATATTCTTCCTAACAACACCAACACCAAGCTGGTAGTTTAAAACTCAGTGTTGTTTCCTTCGTGATTTTTAAATATATATATGTATCTATACCTAGTCCTTTTTAAAAAATTATAAACAAATAAAAATTCATGATCTTAGGTAACTCGGGCGGGAATTGAACCCACCGCCTTTCGCAAGCGCTCTTAAAAATGCAGAAAACGTTACTCATATTTAGTCAATTTTTTTAATTAAGTATGAGAAAACAAGATTTTATTTTTGTTTTATAGGTAACTAGCAAGCACTTTTTGAGACAAGTGAATATATGTAATTTATGTTTAGTTTTACTCATATGTAATTCTGCCAAACTTATTAAACTTTGCATAATAAAATACCTAAACTGGCCCGTTGGTCGAGTGGCTAGAGACCCTGGCTACAAAACCAAGGGTCGCGGGTTCGAATCCCGCTAGGGGCAAATGTTTGTGTGATGAACATCGGCATTTGTACTCGAGTCATGGATGTTTATAAAAGTATTTAAGTATGTCTATCCGTTCCCTAGCTTCCATAGTACAAGCTTCGAGCTTAGTTTGGGGCTAGGCAATTGGTGTGTTAGTCCAAGGCATTTATTTATTATTTATTTATTTAAAGAAGCAGAGTTTTTAAACGTAAAACGGAATTCGATACTACCTTAAAGAAAACATAGACCGAAAGTAAAAAAATATGTATTGACAAGTACTTCTTTTGTAGAATAATACACTGGTCAGCAAATAAACCGAGCCAGCCGCTACCTTGGAACTCTGATTCGATTTCCTCAAAAAGTATAAACCTCACAACAATCAAACTAACACCTTCTAAAAGTGCGTTTCATGCTGTTTTAGAAATGGTCACAATTTTTTCCAAAGTACCCTCAATTCGCATTGTAATCAAGCAACAAACACAATACCAAAGATTTGCTCTATTTTGACTAGAGTTTGCAAATAGCGTTATTTTTTTCTTAATGAGGGTTTTTGCTGTGATTTTTTGGTTGCCATCCATTATTTTCTCCAGACACGTGTATTTTTGCTATTTTCTTCGGTCAATAATGGATACGACACCGCAAGAAGCAGCTCAAGCTGTAGCACTACTTCAAGCAGGCGTTTCGCAACATCAAGTCGCTCGGAGACTTCGAATCAGCATATCTTCGGTACAACGGGTTTACAGACGATACTTGAGAGACTGGAGCATTCGATCGCCGACCAGGTACGGGCAGACCTAGGGCTATATCGGCAGCAGATGATCGTTACATCCAACTTACTGTTTTGTGAAATCGCCGCCTCAACGCATTTTAAGTCCAACGAAGTCTGCGTGACGAACGCCATATGGTCATATGTTCAGATATCGCCAGCAGAAGACTTTCTGAACGAAATCTGACTCCAAGGAGAGCTGCTACAGACCCAAAATTAACGGTAGCCCACCGTAGAGCACGACTTGAATTTGCTCGAGAGCATAGGGATTGGACGTTAGAGCAGTGGGGCAATGAATTCGTTACTGATGAGGCCAGGGTGAGTCTACAATGAATTAATCGACGTCAGGGAGTATATCGTCGCTTTGGAGAACGTTGATCTCAGTGTTGCATCGAGGAAACTGTTGCTTATGGAGGGGGATCTGTAAGGGCCTATGACGGCATCTCGTTAAACGCACATACAGCGTTAGTTTTTATTGAACCACGAGCCGTACACGTGGATTGACTTCTCATCGATACATTACTGATATCCTCGCTGATCATGCGGTTCCTTACGCAAGATATATCGGGCAGGATATACAGTTGATGCATGATAACGCACAACCTCATGTTGCACATGTGGTGACCCAGTACCTACGAGACGTTGGCATTCGTACGATGGATTGGCCAGCTCGAAGCCCGGACTTGAATCAGATAGCACACTTACGGGACGAACTGAAACGTCTTGTTTGAGCCCAGGTGCCCGCTCCTACAAGCCTTCACCAGCGGCGAATCCCAATTGAAGAGGAGTGGAATGCAATCCCTCAAGATTTCATCGTCAGGCTCGTGTGGTAGATGAATACGAGGAAGCCGGCAGTTGTCTGAGCAAGGGGAGGGAATACTGAATACTGATCAAAAACTTTTTTTAATTTTTTTCTGATTTTCTCGCTTTAATTTTTGTTTCAATTCATGATTATCAACGATTAACACGACTGGAAAATTACTCTTTATTTTTAAAATGCGTAATAAACACTAAATGAATGATTAACCCCAATAAGTTTCCAATCATTTTAACCATCATGAAATGCCCTTTTTGTAGGTGTAACTTTGATAGTTGTGAGTTTTATACTTTTTGAGAAAATTGAATCAGAGTTCCAAGGTAACGTGTGGCCCGGTTTATTTGCTGACCAGTGTATGTATGTTTATTGACCCTTTTTCTGTGTTTATGATAGCACAGAACCGAGCCCTTAACGTATTAAAAAAATGTGGAAGATAATGGGCAGATATTATAATATATGTATAAACTAAAATGATTGTGAGTCTAAAAAATTTCGCTGACTCAGACCCGAAGTGCTCAATTGTTAAAATTGGGCCACTTCACTTTAGCTCTGTCCTTGCTGATTGCAAGTCGATCGTGCTTTAAGATAATCTAAGACCGGCCGTAAATAGCTCGCGCTTATCCTTTCCTATCTTATGATGTTCTTATTTCGGCGATGTTTGTGGTTCCATTTCGGAATTCAATGGAACGATTGTATCGTATGGAACTGGTCGGATGACACGATGCCCACCCGGTCCGTTTGTCTCCGTCTGCGCGAGCGACGGCAGCTCTGGTATGTTTGAGTAACGGTGCGTGTGGTCGCGGGCAGCTGTTCAGCGGCGCGGGGCTGGCCACGGCGGCGCGGCTGAAGTGGGACCCGAGCGCGTACGTGCCGGTGCGCGAGGCGCTGCCGCGCGAGTACCGGCCGCTGTGCGCGCTGCTGCTGCTGGGCGCGCTGGCGCTGCTGGCGCTGGCGCTCGCCGGCAACGCGGCGCTCACGTGCCCGCCCTCCTCCGCGCTGCGCCGTCCGCTGCTCTACTCGGTGAGGACGACGACTCTCCTCCCGGCTCTCCGATGATTTCATCTGTTCCCCTATTTGTAGTGCCGACCGGCCGAGCTGACGATCGGTTTCCTGCGAGCAGTACGCGGCGCTGATGACGGCGCTGGTGGCGGGGCAGGCGGGCGTGGCGGGCTGGGCGGCGCACCGCGCGCTGCAGTTCCTGCGCTCGCCGGCGGCCGCGCGGCTGCAGGAGCTGCTGCAGGTGCGCGACCACCTGCGCGCCGCCTTCGAAATCCTCGCGCGCCTCATCCCGCTGCCCGACAAAATCAACGACATCATCGCCGTGAGTACATACGCACTAATGAGCTATCCAGTCGTGGAACATAATTGAGTTTCCAATCACCCCATCTAAAAGAACGTCCTCATTCATCTATATACAGACGATTATTGCAGATCGAGTGTGTTTATAGGAGTTGGGATCTCCGTTTATGGCTTAAGAGCCCTATCGCAGCGCGGCATACCCGATTAATATTAAAATACACCACGGATTTCGTTAGGAGGCCGAGGCGGACCTGCCTCGCAACGGGTACGTGGCGGGGGGCGCGGCCCTCGCCCTGCTGCTGCTGCAGACGGCGGGCGCGGCGCTGGCGCTGCTGGCCGCGGCGCCGCCCCGCGCCCCCGCCGCCGCCGCCGCCGCCGCCCGCGCCTCGCCCCGCACCAGCACCCTCACGCTCGCCAGCGTCGCCAGCGCCGGCGACTACGCGCGCCCTCCTCCTCTCTACGACTACAACAGGTACTTGCCGACAGTATAGACTGCAGAGTAGCGGTACATTTGTCTAAAATATATTATGTAGATAGTTTCACTGGCTAGATAAGCTGCTATTGAGATTAATGGTTCTTTACACCATTGATAGTGTTGATGTCAAATTATATAGCTACGACGATGTGGCTTAAAATTTAAACTATTTCCTACCTATTCATTCATCAGACAATTCAGATATAGAATAGATCGGGGCGGGAGGGACTTTCGATTGATTTATTAACTGTAAGTCTGTCAGATGAATTCTATGTATCTACGATTATTTTAATTTCAATATTAGATAACCACTTAATTGCAAAATGGGAATTGTTTTTTTACCTCTTGTCACAATGTTGGGGACATTCGATTTTTAAGATATTTTTCTATCGTTTTTGAATAAGTTGCAAAGTATGTATCTAATTAACTTATTAAATTCTGTTTTCATAGGCTTTACCCATATCAAGATATAAGTTAAGCTAACTATGTAGCGACAGCGGGCGCCGCGAGCAGGTAGGAGCAGTCCTGCCGGGCTGGTGTGCGCTTGCGGGGCCGGGGCTACGCTGATTCCTCATTTCATTTATTCACTAGTGTCTGTTCAAAGATTGCGGAATCGTTCAACAGTTATCGCTGTACCGTCGCAAAAAAAGTACCTGCAGATCTGTCTCTATAGGGGCGTATCGGTTAGATAAATTATTATCTTTATTCCTGAAGCTTGATTGAGTTGCATAGCTGAAGAAAAATTGTTCAACGATACGCCTAGTTAACGGTTATTATTAAACTGTATTACGCTTACTTAAAACTTGAATTTACGTTTTTCGGTTGGGTTTGTATTTGTTATAAAAAAAGTTAGACTTTATAATAATCTGATACTCTATGTTTCATTCACTTACTTTAAATAAGACTCATAGCAAAATAATAAGATGACCACGCTATGGGCAGACGGTATTTATGGGCCATTATCGGGGTGCATTATTAGTGGTGGCGCGGGTGGAATGCCTCGCCAAGATCGGATTTGTTTAAAATTATTAAAACATGGTTATTGAGTCATTGTACATGAGCGTAAATTTCAGAATGATTCCCGTTTGGGTAATCTTCCATGAATCGTACTTTACTCGATTGCAGCTGAGTCTTTGCACAAAAAAGCACGGTTTGCGATAGTATGGTTTTGTTTGTCGGTGCCTCCTTTGTCGAATTCAGTTTGTCGGGGTGCATGCACATCGCTAGCTCGAAATGTGTAATGTTCCAGCGAGGCCGGCAAGACGGCGGAGGAGGCGCCGTTGCGGACGGCGTTCAAGCACGGGCGGCTGGTGGTGCTGTGACAGGGCCTGCCGCCCGCGCACGCGCCCGGCAGCCTGCGCCTGCGCGTCTCGCAGCTGCTGCTCGCCGACCACGCGCCCGCGCCCGGCGACCACGCGGCGACCGCGCCCGGCGACCACGCGGCGACCGCGCCCGGCGACCACGCGGCGACCGCGCCCGGCGACCACGCGGCGACCGCGCCCGGCGACCACGCGGCCACCGCGCCCGGCGACCACGCGGCGACCGCGCCCGGCGACCACGCGGCGACCGCGCCCGGCGACCACGCGGCGACCAGCGCGGGCGGCATCCGCGACTGACTGTGACGTGTTGTTCACGAACACTTTTTTATAATATCAAGGCAATTTAAAAGTTCAGTGACTAAGGTTTAGTGATAAATAGTAATAGCGGATGATATACTGCTGTGTAACTTTGGTTTTTCACGTCTCTACTTTTTATTTCGCCAGTTAAATGAACCTGTACATTGAACAGTGGAGAGGTTTCGCTGACCTCGGACTTGAGACGTTTCAAAATGCCATGTCGTTTCAGTATTGGGACGTTTCATGATAATTTATTAGGTTCATACATACCTACGTACTTTATAATCTTAAAAATGGCCTGCTCATTTCGAACAAATTAAATCAACCTTCTTACCTTATTATGTTTACTATTTGTATGGGTACTCATGCATAGTACACAAATAATTTTAAGTGTATATTTTAAAGAAACAAAACAAGAAAAATAAATGGGCCATAAGCACTGGTACGGTCGGAGTAATAAATAATCAAATTTGGAAACTATTGAATTGACTGATATACATTTTAAGTATTTTTAAGCAAGTAAATAGAAGTACAAGATTATTTCACTTAGAGTAAGATCCCAGAGCCCCCAGACCTACGTCATTTTAGCAAAGCTGAAATTTTGAGGATTGTTAGTATAATGTGTTATTAAGAAGGTATGCGCACCCACTACCTTGAAAGCGGGGCCCTTTCTCAGGTAGAACGAAGTAAAGGTACAAAAAAAAAAAATAGCTAACCTTCGTTAAAGTAGCAAAGATCGTTTTCAAATATGTTTTT